>VWZF01002607.1:5657-76334 GCA_013396755.1 Sclerurus mexicanus | reverse complement strand
GCCCCCCCTCAGGCCCCCCTCACCCCCCCCTCAGGGCCCCCTCAGGGCTCCCTCATCGCCATCTCCCCTCAGAGCCCCCTCAGGGCTCCCTCATCGCCCCCTCAGGGCCCTCATCTTCCCTCAGAGACCCCCTCTGTCATCGGAGCCCCCTCACAGCCCTGCCACTCCTCTCATGGCTTCTCAGAGCCCCTTCACAGTCCCTCATCTCCCCCTCAGGGTCCCCCACAGCCTCCATGTTCCTCCATCTCCCCTCACGGCCTCTCACAATGTCCATATCCCTCCATCTCCCCTCATGGCCCCTCACAGCCTCCACGTCCCCCCAGTTTCCCCTCATGGCCCCTCACAGCCTCTGTCTCCCCTCACAGCGCTGCCAGGACCTGGACCCCCACCCTGTGTGCAGGTACTTGTCATAGATACAGAAAATGCTGAGCTGGGAGGAGGGGGGAAAAAAAAGGGATTGTATTTGGAGATTTCCAGTCATTTGTGCCATAGAGGGAGAAAACTTTTCGTGGGCTGAATGGGATCTACATAAATAATTTGTGCCTTTGCTTGTGGTTAACTGTGTGTCAGCAGCTGTCAGTGTCAAAGACTGAGGAAAATCTTCTGAATGCACAGTATAAAACCTGTGTTCTAAGTCATATTTGCTGCATTTTAATTTTATGTCATCATAGAAACTGTATAAACAGCCAAGTCCATAAACGGGAGAGATTGCAAGAGGAGAAGGTATTTAGTGTAATTACCTTATGCTATTTGTTTGGATGGGGAGGAAATATCAGGCAGACTTTTCGGTTTTTCTTCCCCAGCAGTAATTAAATATGTTCTCTAAAACGTTTCTGGCAAACTGCCTATTAGCCACATTTGTAAGTCCTATTTCACACATTAGTAAGTTCAGAATTCTGGTGGCCTGAAGAAGAGGAGCTGAAATTATTAAATTAAGGGATGGTATTAGAAGAGAGCTGTGGAACTGGTCCAAAGTAACTCTCTGCACAGATGTGTCCTGTAGGTTTTCATTCTTTACAGAGAAATAAAGAAGGCCAAAGGGCAGAAAAATACGACTGCAGTGCTGGAGTCTCAGATGGACTATAACTGCACACAAACCCAGTTTTTTATTCTGTTTTCAATTACTTGAGCAATCTGTACAATATTCCAACCCACCAGAAAATTAATGTGGGTTTACCAGATACTCAGTTAAAAGACCCAAATCCCTTCATGATTCTATTGCTGCTTTACAGGCACTGATCTGTTAACTGGGATTTTATGGGTATAAATGACTGGAAAATTAGCTCAAAATGATGCATTTTCTATTCTTGTTTTGGTGTGACTGTTGAGATTTCCCGAGGAGTAGGTAAATTACATGGAGATTGTCAAATGTAGTAATTAAAAAGGTTTAAAAATCAATTTCATCTGGCAAGTTGGTAGAGACAGATGACTATGACTATGTGCTTCAGGTTTGTGGAGCCTGGGGCCAAAACCACACTTTGTTTATTTGGTCTTAGCTTAGTGTTTATGTTAGTACAGGGTATTATTTTTTGTGGTCCTACTGGGAGGCATCTGGGAGTACTTGATGGCCTTTCCTTGGGAATGCTGCTCAGAAAAATCCTCTTGTTTGAACTGCTCCTGAGGGAAGGCCCCTCCAATCTGCTTCTGACTTCAGCCCTAGTCCTTCAAAGAATTTCAGAAAAGAAAGGCAGATCCCAAATGCCTTCATTAACACCATTATTAACACATTTTTCCTCTATTTTAAAATATTTAAAAAATTCCAACAAGTGCCTGTTTAGGTTTTTTTTTGTTTAAGTCAATGCGAAATATTTATTTACATGAAGAAATGCCTTTATCTGTTTGGGAGACAGGTTTGGTTTGCACATATTACTGCTGCGCACAGGAACATTTGCTGCTGATTAGAGGGGTTTGCAAAGCAAAGCACTTGTACAAACAGATTTCTCCCCTTTGCCGTCTGGTTTCTCTTCCCAACTTGGGTTTTCCAGGTGTAGAATGGTCTTCACTCAGAGAAAAGACCATCTGTGTTTTGTCGATGCTCGGAGGAATAGAAGTTTGCAAATGAGAGCTGATTTCAGTCCCGCTCCTTTCCTGCCTTGATGCTGGAGTTGGTTTTGTGGCTGTGCCAGGAGAGTTGGCAGAGGCTGCTGGGCCTTGCAAAATCATGCTGGGTTGTGGCTGGAGCAGCTCCCCACTCCTTTTATCCTGTAGGAGTATGTTTGTTTTGTGTATGAATGTCAGTCTGTCAGAGAAACAGCATTTATCCTGCAGTGACAATAAACACTGCATTGCTCTAAGTCCAAGATTCCACTTCCCAGCCTCTGCTGTTGCCATGCCTCAAAGCAAAGCTGGGGAATGGAGAGAAATAATGCACAAAAGAGAATTTTCTGAGCACTTTTGCTAATTGATCACTCTGTGCAGTGCAGGTGTCTAAATCTGAATATGATCCTTGTGGGTCTCTTCCAACCTGGAGTATTCTGTGATTCATATGTGTGTATATATATGTACATGTGTCTGTGTCTCCTTACTGGCCATGGAGCTCGTAGCAACCAACAGAGGTTTCCCTCAAAATTTAACACCACCATTTGTTGGCAGGGGAGCAAATAATGACAGCATGACACCTTAGTTATGGCATCTGGGGGATTTTGGTGTTGGGCCAGCTCGTGGCTCTGAAATGTGAAGTGCCAGAGCAAAAAGGACATTTTCTGTGGTGCTGCAGTGTCCAATTATTTGCTTTGTGACTGGGAGAGCTGCTGTTTCTGGGCTGTAAACCTGGCCTAATTCTCTGATCCCCCCCATCCTGGAGCAGGAACCCTTCCTCTGAAGGCTGAGAGGAGCACCCAGGCAGTGTGCAGGAAGCAAGGAGGGCCCTGCCTGGCACTCACTGCTCCAGCAGCACTGCACTGGCAGATGGCAAAGTTCCTCAGCAACTGATATGCTTTAAAAAATATGTATGTTTTAATTTTAAAGAATGCTGATTCTTATCTGATGGTTTGTGCAATATATCAGTTGCTTGCATAAATAGATTTTTACCTGCTTCAAGACTTGCTATGAATTTTATCCTGGCTGAGCTTCCTAAGTTAATGAGAGAGCAGAATAAAGAGGAAAGTCCAAGCTTTAACCAAATCAGACAGGAATCCTGTGGATATGGAAGGGGTTTTTTCTCCCCCTCTGCAATGAATGTACAATATTTTTCTCCATTCCTAGTTTTTGGCTGTGGAAGTAAAAATATAGAGGCTAGTGACCCATGCCTATAGAAATGAAGGAATACTAGTACATAAACCCATTTGTACTAAAATATTACACTTGTCCACAAGGTAAGTGTGTTAATAGTGGTAGGAGAGTGATGATTTGCTGTGAGCCCTCATGACTTATCCCATGGAGAACATTCCCTGTGGACTAAGGGCTCAATAGATCCTTTCAGCCACCCTGGTGTAGCAGGAATTGAGGGTTTGTGTTTCATTCTTTAACTCCATGGATCAAGAAAGAGAAGCCAAAAAGTGGAATTGATGATTGATTTGCTGAGTGTGCATGTTGTTACTCTGCAAATGTGCATGGTTTAGCCCACTTCAGGTTTGTGTGCTCTTTAGAAGACTAATGGCACATGCCTGCTTCTCCAGAGGAGCTGGTATGTTTTAAAAAAATCTGAAGTCTGAAGAATTTTAGAGAGTCCCTCCTTGGGGCCCACAGAAAAAGAAGGTTTAAGTTTTCAGGTCTGTGCTCTCTCTAAGCGGTTGTCATCATGCTTGACCTTAAAGTGAATATTCCTGAATGTGTTACAGGCTTTTAAAGGGGAGTTTGATATTGTTGTAAGGCAAGAAATTACTAACTAGCAGGTTTTCCTGCGGCCAGTCTTGCGTGGCCATTTAGAGCTGATGATGCAGCCACAGGTTGTTAAACAATTGTAAGCAGGCCCATTTCTAGACCTTGTAAAACTAACGTTTAATGAAGCGAAACACAGATCAATGGGAAATTTTGTGCAGTGGCTCAGCCGTATTGATTACAAGGTTCAAAGAGTTTCAGTGTGGACCTATTAAACATCTATAATGTTCGGGTTGGAATGGTGCTTGGCAAATGCTAACAAGGCTGAAAATAATTCCTGCTTTCAAATCATGTGCTACTTGCAGTCAGGAGGGAGTGGCTGGTCACAAGGGGGTTGTTCCTGGGTCAGTTTGACTGGGCTGCGAAGGAAAGGATTTCCGTGCTGGTGCAGAGGTAAAGGCACCGCTGCAGCACGTGTGGCTGCTGAGGATCAGGTGTCAGAACCCTCGCTGGGGCCCTGCATTGCTCCCCAAGGTGATTTTGGCTGTTCCACGTGGCCACACACTTGTAAAAGGGCTAAACTTTGTCTCCGTGTGCCAGCCCGCGAGCAGTTCTTCCTGCAGCCTGTGCACATCGCGCAGATCCCCGGGGCAGGGCCCTGCTGGAGGCTGTGTCTGCCACAGCGGCTGCTTGGTAGAGCAGATGAGAGTGTAATTTAGCTGTACTTGGCTCTGGCACGCTAAAAGCTGGATCCTGGCTCCGGGCCGCTCCCCTGCTGAGAGGTCTGTAATTTGTAACCACTCAAGGATGCCGGTGGCCCTTCCTCTGCTCCACACATCTATCCTGTACTCCGCAGCCTCAGCCCAGTCGTGCCCCCTCCTGCCCAGCAGCCGCTGGGAAGGATGTACGATCGGGCAGTGCTGCGAAAACAAAATCAATACAGATCAGCCGGAGGGGTTTAATCTTGCCTTCTCATGACTCCTTATCTCTCCATCCCCCATATTCGTTACAAATGTGGTGTCACTCAGCACTGCTCGCTTGCAAATCACAATGTCCCGGTGCAGCGTGGTGGGTATAAATATGTACACACACACTCCAGAAATACACCCCCTGCTGTGAGAATGGAGAGGGGTGTGTGTGGAAACAAACCTAGGCAGTTTTTATGGCAAGTAGAGCAGGGATTTCCTTAGGGAAATAAGAGTCTGGGTGCTGTGTTGGACCCTGGCATTTCCTGCTCCTGGTAACTGGTCCAGTGACAGTCACACACTTAATACCTGGGCAGGAAGGGTTCCTCTTCTGTAAAACAGCAGCTCCCTCTCCTGCATATATTCTGACAACAGCAATTAGAAACATAGCAGCACACCAGGGAACTGCTAAATATAGCATGGCCTGAAGGGATAAGCTTATGTTTCCCGGATTTTTTGTGTTGTGATTCCCCATCTCTACCCGCCTTATGGATGATGCAGGAGAATTTAAAGGTCAGGCAAGCAAACTAGCTCAGGAGGAGGAAGAGGAATCCCTACCTCTGCCACTGTGGCATAAGAATAGAATAAGGAAAGTAGGTAGAGAAATAAAGGGCTAGTAATTCAAAATGAGTTTTTGCTAGTCTGTGGTGGGTAAAGCTCCTGTCAGTTCTGGGATAAGGGGGAGGAGGAAATGCTGAACTGAAAGTGTGGTGGCTTGAGCACAGCAGGATATTGGCCGCGCACTGGGAGCCCAGAGCAGAAGGCTATGCTGAGGTCCTGCCCTTGCCTGGCTGGGCCCACAGTGCTGTGAGATATCACAGTTCCTGTGCAAGAAACCCTGCCTTTAGGGTATTCTTTCCCTTTAGGAAGCACAAAGAGAGGGAGAGCTTTAATTCTTGAATGTCTTAATTCAGGATGAGTTGTTGTCACTGCTGTGGCAATTCAAAATTTGCTTGTGCGTAATACATTATTTATTTTAGGGAGGCTGAATGAAAGAGCTGCCTCACTCTCTATGGTGCACAGGAGTCTAGGGATGGTTTGGTGCTTCGTTTAGCAGCTTAGGCTTCTAAAGATGTGACATCTTGTTTGTATTACATAAACAGATATGTGCTATTTCCAGGAACTGTTGCTGGTGTTGGGCTTTTATGACGGTCTTTATGCACAGTTTCGTTTTTAGCATGGGAGAAGTCACAGCATTTTGCCAACTCAGAATACCTGACACTGACAAGAGGAAGCAAATTTCATTAAAGGAAAAAAAGGGGTCAGCACTGTATGGGCTGATTATTTATAAATAGTGCCTCCAGTCAATACCTGATGGTTTATTGGACTTAATGAAACTCCTGGTAGCCAAATGTGTATTTTAAGAAGGCATTTGACCTTGGGCATCTCTCCTGCTGGGGGAGGTTGTCTGCTGCATCAGTGGTTCAAAATCAATAACCTCCAGCACTGTCCTGTGGAGATCTCTTGTTTTTTTAGGGTGATATTGTAAAATATGACAATATTCTGCTGATGAATGACTTGAGACTGATATCCCTGAGGGGAAGGGTGGACAGGGTTATGTGGTGATTCTAAAAATGCACTGATAATGAATGAGTAAAAAAACTGCTGGAGATGTCATTTTATCCATTTAACTCTTGGATCTGCTGCCCTTGTGTCAACCTTTACCAACACCGTCTGTGGGTGCCTGAGTGAAACCTGTTTGTTGTGTTTCTCCCAAATTTCATGAGATTTAGAGCTGTGAAATTCTGTTATTCTCCTGCTTTTAATCACAGTAGCAGGGCGATATCCCTATATGCAGAAATTATTCTTGTCTTGTACCCAAAATCAAGGTTGTAGCCCAAAAATCAGTACCTAAGCCTCACTTTAAGGGCTGGCTGAACATTTTATGCTGTTGCCTATAGATAGATCAAGGGTGAAGAGTATAAACTTAATATAAAATATGTTTGACAAATCTACTTATGCCAAACATAACTTGCATTGTAAAATGTGTAGCCTTTCACAAGGATAGTACTGTTACTTCCTTGTAAACATTCCTATCATGGCTCCAAATCTCTGTGTAAAATGCTCCTCTGTCTTTTCCTTGGCACAGACTGACAGTAAGAGAAGCAATAAATGCAAGTGTACAAATAGATATGTAATTGCAAATTTCCAAAATAACTTTTTTAATAACGTCTTTTAAATGCTTTATGTACTAAAGGGCTCAGCGGGGTCTCTTCATAATATACAGTGTGATTAATTCAAATGAGAAAAAACAGTCATGCAGACAGGCTTTGCAGCTAATGAGCAGGATGCATAAAATATGCTCTGCCTCACTAAGGTATTATTGTCATCTGACATTTTTGGAAACTCCCATGGAATTTATTTTGCATGAGCTTCTGGTAGTGCTAATGGAGTCAGTGAGTTATTGCCTCTTTGTCTTGAGACTTGAACTAATCCTCTGTGCAGGTTTTTGGAAGTTTCTTTTGCACAGTTCTGAGTTGGGCACATTATTAAGAGAATTGCAGGTAGGAAAGGTTATCCAAGCAGCATAGATAGTAGAGATACATCACTGTGGGTAAGATAGTAAACCTGTAAGCCCTTTTTTTTTGCACTAATCTTCAGAAGTTTGTTGCCTGCTTTGAATGCTGGGCCTTGACAAAGGGCACTGGATGCCTAACCTGAAAGAACCTCATTGGAACTCTTCTGGA
The DNA here is from genome assembly GCA_013396755.1 of Sclerurus mexicanus. Taxonomy (NCBI): domain Eukaryota; kingdom Metazoa; phylum Chordata; class Aves; order Passeriformes; family Furnariidae; genus Sclerurus; species Sclerurus mexicanus. Next base: position 68,923 of record VWZF01002607.1, on the reverse strand, counting down.
TGGTGAGTGGTAGGGACTTTCTGATGATCAGTACCTACTTTTTGGTAGAGGCAGTGAGTGTCTCCAAAAAAAGAGACATCCCAGAACATTGCTTGTTTGTAGAATGCTGGGTTGGGTTCTTTGGTCTTTTGAAGCAAAATTGTCATGAATGAAGAGTCAAGCCTCCTTAGCATGTGCTTTAAGTAATCTCTTACTTAAAAAGAACCCATTTTTGGTAAATATAGTTCCAGCCCTGCCTGAGTATTTCCCAGGGCTTGGGTGTGTAATCAGAACCAGTGTCCCATCATCTCTGGCAGCCATTTGATATGAATGACTGTATTCTGTGTTGAAATAACAGACTTCAAGCTTGGCTTAGCATATGTAAAAACCCAACTCCCTCCCCAGCCTGAAGAATAAATGTTACTGGGAAAATATCTGGAAGGAAAGTGCCCTCAGTAAAGCCTGGTATGTGGTTTTCTTCAGTGAGCTTTGCTGTGTGTCTGTCCTGGACCATGTGCAGAGCACCTCCTGGTATTTTCTCCCTGAAACTTCACTAAACTCACTTAGCGGGGAGCCCTTCATTTCCCTTGCTTAATCAACAAGCCTTTTTAGTGCTCTAGCTTTTGAAATCATCCTTTAACAAAAAAGATTTGCTCCCCTGAAAGAAAACAGGCAGAAGAAAGCAGAAGAGGAGTTGCTAAAGACGTAAATGACAGACTCAGCCTTAAACCGTGCACTTGCAATTTATTTGAAGAAAATGTTCAGGGAGCGCAAAGATAGGACATCTGTTTCATGTTATTCCCAAAGCAACCTGCTTATTCAGCTGCAGACATCCCCACCTGCTACTCTAATGAGCTTGGATCTCACAATATTCCCTGTTCCCTGCTTTGAACCTGAGCAGAGCTGTCTGAAACAGGGGAGCACTTCCTAAAATTTAGCAGAGTGAACCCTCTCCATTTGTGCTGTTGGAGTCTCTGACTCCCACACTACTGGAGTTGTGGCTAAATTAGGCTTTACAGTACATGGTCTCAATGTAGGATGTTGTATGTGCAACTAGAGCAGTTTGGGGGCTGGTGAGGAGTTGGGCTCTGGCCTAGAAGAGGGAATTTTTCAGTATGATCCTTTTCTAACACCTTGGTGGTGTTTGACATTTACAATTGACTGCTTACTCAAACTAAGGGATAGCAGAAAGAAACTGATTCCCCCCCACCCGTGCTTTAATTTTACAAAGTAAATATCACAAAGAACTGCTTTGCAGTTGGTTTGTAGCACAGTGAGCATAATGCTTGGGGAATGCAGCTGAAATCCTTGGCCAAGGCTGCAGAGTCACTGTTTCAAAATGCATATGACTTTGGTGGAAACTCTGGACACAGCCTGCAGAGGTGTCCTCAGCAGTGGGGAAAAGTACTCCAAAATGGTGCAGTCATCTGCTCAGGAAGCTGTGTTTGTGCTGTGCAGAGGGAGGAAGGGAACACCCTTGGAACTTTGGAGAAGGGACAGATCCTGGCCCGAGCCCCTGGGTCTGAAGGTGTCCATGGTAGTGTGGTGCCCATGTTCCTCTGGAGCCTGGGGATTGAAAATTGTGTTCAGTTGTACCTGAACATTCTGACCTGACTTCCCTTGACCTGTACAGAGCACAGTAAAGGGAGCAGCAGGCAAGACAAAGAATGTTTTTTTGCAGACTCCCAGGGAAAGATTCCTTCTTGGGCAGAAACATTCCAGAGAGCCTTTCTGTGTGTCCCTCCTTACACCAGGCTATTTTTTTACTCTCTGTACAGCCATTGGCAGATGCAGATCTCATTCAAGAAGGACCTTTGGTGTTTTTCCTCTGCTAAACACTGCCATTAATTCACCGTTTGCTTTGTGAGATGCCTTTTCCCTTATACCAGCCCCAGTTTTCTGGGCTAGTCTTGGCAGGAGAGGATGTGTGTCTGATGGATTCCCAGGAAGGCTCAGTGCAGCGTCCTTAGGTGTGGGCAACAGCTAAAGAAAAGGAGTGAAAAACTGGTTTGTGTTTGCACCTCCCAGTAAATATTCTCAATAACCAAAAGGACATGATAAACTTAGTGTAGCCAGCCTTCCAACTGCCTTTCCAGTAAGAAGTGGCGTGTTCTGCCCCAAGGCCCTGGTATTCAGGGTCTGCAGTGTGTCGCTGCATTCAGGCCCAGGGGAAGGCCACACGCTGGAGCTGATCAGCCCTTGTGCTGTCGTGCATACAGTTTGGGTAGTGTAGAGGTGAGTTCTGTAGGAGATGGGAGGTGGGATAGATGTCGGTGTATCCAACAGCCCTGATGGTGTTGTCTTCACAGACCAAAAAGGATCTCTGGAATAGTGAAAATGGTTTCTCAGTGTCATCTAAAACATCATTATCTGTGAAGGAGACAGGTTTAATCTCTTGATGAAATAATCTTCCTGGCTTTGTCATCCTGAGCAGACAGTCTTATTCCTTGTTTGGTATTTCATTTCTTTCACCATTAACTTTTCAGAGAATCAGGGTAAATATCAACAGTGCTTTTTGGTGCCAAGAGAATCCTGGATGTGAGACTGGGATGTGCTGTGGTGGTGGTGGCAAACAATCCTGAGTGATGACTGGAGGCACTGGAGCTGTTTAGCAGCTTTGCTGGTGCCTCTGCCCCCCCTGCCAGGAGCTCTGTGTCACACTAGTGCTCCATGCCATGTGCCGAAAGCAAGCAGCAGTGAGACCATGAGCCAGAGGATCATCTCTGATGTGAAATCCGACAGCTCTGGCAGAGCACAGGTAATTATCCAAAAGCTACTTCAGTGCTGGGTGGAAGGAGTCTGTGGGATTCTCTGTAACAGGAAATTGTGTCTGCGTGTTGGATGTGGCCAGATGAAACTCAGCAGCAGTGGCGTTGTGAAGAATGTGTGAAAATGGGATCTGCAGAAAGCAACCAGAGAGTGCAGATAATGAACAGGGATCTGCAAGTGTTTCAGTGCAGTCCACTGTGAGAATCCTCTTTACTGTAATGGTAAAAGGCAGAGTCTCTCTGCTGCTGTCACCCAGGAGCAGCAGATCTGGAGAAGAGCTGTGACTTTCCCTGTTGGAGTGAGCAGGAGCAAATTGCCAGTGGTTTGTTTGCAGCATTTCTCCTTGTAAAAAAAGAAAAACATCTCACAGCAATTAGTTTTATTGGGTTTGGCCAAACGCCAGGTAAAAAGCTGGATACCACCTAGTATTGGCATGATCCAGCCATGCTCCATTTCCAATAGCTTTTGGTGTCTTTAGTGGCTTTTATTGCACAGTTATTGCATACACTGAGTGACTGGGGATAGCACAGAACATAGCTGTGTGTCTTTTGCAATGCCCAGTATTAAAAGTTACGGTGTTTAAGTTGCTGTATCCGTAGAATTAAGTATAACGGAGTTTTTCCTGTTATTGGCAGTTAGGCTGCTGGGGGCAGAAAAATGAATGAGAACATGGAATTAGAGCAGGTTGTAAACTCAGTTTAGCACCAACTATATATAATTATATTTAAGAAATGACAATAAAACCATGGCGTGATAGAAAAAAATGTGAATCCTTGCTGGAAGAATGCCTTTGCTATTTGTAGCTAATTTCCCATGCTTAGTAACTTAGTTATACATTGATTTCTGTAAACTGTAGCTCACAAGATGGCACTTAGCTGATTAAATGGAGTAAAGAGGAATAATGGCCAAAGGGTTGTTGGACCACAGAGGGCAGTCAGGGCTCTGTTCTCACTCTGACAGGGGTCTGAGAACTCTTTTCTGGGACCAGGGAAAATGGGAGGATGTTATAAACTGCACAGCATCAAAACTCGCCTTTCTGTGCAGAAAAGGCCAAAGCACAAGCACTTGGCTTGAACTTAGGGATGGTCCTACAGCACGGGACTGAGACATGCTCCAAGGGAGATGGTTAGGGAGCTCTTATCACTGCTGTGTGTATTGCACCTCTCCCAGGAATGAGAAGACATTTTCCACACCTGTTATTGTAGTTTCTCCTCCGGTGGCAAAAACATATTATATATACAGAGCAGATGCTGAGACCCATTGGAGCACTGATTAATAACAAACTATTAATTATAGAGTTTGATAGTAATGAGTTTTTTCCTTGCTACTGAATGACAGAACAGTTTATTCATTCCTAATTTAGAAATAATAAAAAGCAGGTATCTTAAAACAGGTTCGGTTACCACTGATGTGGTAATTCACAGTGTCTTAGGAACCAGTTCCTTTGTGCTGCTCTCCAGCCTTGCCTGCAAATCTCACATTAATCGTGATAAGTGGCTGCAGGGTCTCACGAGATAGTTGCTGCAGGTTCACAGCACACGTAACAGGTCAGTGCCCTGCACCTCACAGCCAATATCCATCACACACAAACCAAGTGTGGGAGGTGCAAAAGATCAGCTTATGCCTGTTTAACCACAGGACACGCTGTAAAGTAACTTTATATCCCCACTTAAATTCTGTCCCATTTAAAACAATTGATTCACTCTGTTGATACCATTACCTTATCTCTACCAGTTAATATATTTGTCTCCATCTAAGCCTTCCTTTAGGGACAAGGCAGGTATTGATGCCTCAGCAGACTGTTTGCGAGTATCAGTTTTGTTTAAGCGCCGTGATAACTCACTGTAAGGGGCTGATTGTTATTAACATGGATATTACAGGAATAAAATAACTTTAGAGAAATCCATTAAAAGTCTGTGATAAACTTAAAAGAAAGGTCAGATGCACCATTCCCTATTCTGTTATGATCCAGTTAGTAACTTTTGATGGACGTATTAAGTGGTGCTGCCTTCCCTGGGCATATTGGAATCAAAATTAGGCTCCTATTTCATTGAGTGTAAGTAACACCTGCAATGAAATGGTCTTTTAGCTGAAACAGGTGTTTCCAACAGAGGGAAGGTTTGCTGTTTAAACTGCATTCAGCCAATACTGTGGGTGTCTGCCAATAGACAGCAACCCATAATCTATATATAAATTAAACAAAACCCCCTTCCTGACAAGAATATTATTAAAGCTGCAAAGTCAGACACTTGGAGGTGAAGAAATGCCAGCATCAAAGTTTCCTGGATGACCTCAGTTTGTCCTCTCCTTCCATCGTGTACATGCATAATGATGCAGCTTATAATTATAGAGCCAGAAGTTACTACTTTTTTAATTTCAGTACCCAAAATGCCCTTGCTCTTGGGGCTGTGCACTGCTGGGGCCTTGGCTCTGGCCTGTTATTACCTAAACCAAAAAGGTGCTTTGTGGAACAGTACCAGATTTCTGCCCTGGAGAAAAACGTGTTGGGGTATTGTGCTGTGGATTCTGCAGTAACTCAAATATCCCAGTAAAGTCAGACTTGCTGCATTGTGGATGAGGATGTGAGAAGGGGGCTCCACATCTGTACAGGTGCCTTCAGAAATGAGCTGTAGGCTTTGAACATAATACTGCAAGTAGAAATAAACTGGAAGTCTTTCAGGAGTGGCTCCTGATGTTCTGTGGCTCTGAGTCTGTGAGCACATGTGTGTCTGGTGAGCACTGGGGGGATTTTAAGCTCATTTGAAGGTTACACTTGTGCTTTATGAGGTAATACCTTTCTTGGAGGATTTGGAGCGCTGTCCTGGCAAGAACAAACAGCACGAGTTTCCTTGGTCATCTGCTTCTGCATGCTAAACTTCTTTCTGCATCCTTCTGGTCCTGGGTAGTATAAAAGTTTTTTGCTGTGTATTAAGTTTTGAATTTATTAATTTATGGAAAAGCCCCCAGTTTTATTCAACATGGTTTTTTGATAGAGATGTTAGAGATGATAGATTAAGTTTAAATTTCTGGAACAAATGTGTACATTCACAAATGAAAAGTTCAATTGTTTTCTTTTTAAATAGAAGTTTTTGTTTAATACTTGAGTTTACTTTTGCTTCACAAGGCAAAGGAAATCCTGGTACAGAGCCCAAGACAGGGAGTCATAACAGAAGTTAAACTGAAATTAGACATGAAAGGTTTTGGGGTTTTTTTTTTTAAATCTTTTGTCTCTGGAGCCTGGGAGAGTGCTCCCTCTCCAGTGAAGGCATCATGAAAAGAGAAATTCAACCTCATTGCCAAATGTTTTATTCCTCTGAGACAGAAAGAAAAGTTTGAGCAGAAATATTTTTGAGTGTCAGTCTGGCTTTCTCTGATGAGACTGTGCAAACCCACCACTTCTAATTTGATTTGGGGGTTACCCTGCAGTTTCAAGCATCTGGAACAGCTGGCCCAAATATCAGCACAGACTCCATCAAACCTCTTGAAGACATGGGGAAGAACAGACCTTGTATGTATATAAGTTTATTCATTGAATTGTCCATGTGTAGGTAAATGAATTTAGCCAGTTTGCATCCTGGCATGAGAAATTCTCAGAAATGGAGCCAAAATGTTGGGCTATGCTGGATCTCACAGGAGGGTTTGCAGATCAAAGTGAGTGGCACTCACCTCCTGGAGCAGACTCAGGGGCTGCTCTCCATGGAGGTTTTCCTCAGCTTTAGTGGCTCTGTGTGAATTATCCTTCAGACAGGTTCCTGTAAAGGAAATATTCCCAGGGGCAGGATCAGCCTGTTAAAGGTTGTTCAAAGGAAAAATACCACTGGTTTTATTTACAGAGACAAAGCCTATGAGGTCTGTAGCATTAGCCTGTTTTTATTCCTGTGGTATCAGCTGGGAGCAGGGGAGTGCAGGTGGAATGGAAATGGACTTGGATTAGTGTTTAGGGAGAGCTGGGTGTTCACTGTGTGTTCACTTTTATTCTCTTGGGTTGGGTGTTCTCACAGCGGGCTCTAAGTCTCTTTTTCAGATTGTAACCTAAAATTGCATAGATCTGAAAAGTCAGGTGGAGCTTTGCTTCTCCAAACTCAAATATTGTTAAACTCAGCAGAAAAGTCTTGCAAATGTGGTGTAAATGAAAGGCACATCAAACTCATGGTGTAAAGCCTGGGTTTGAGCCAGATGTCTCAAAGACAATATGCAAGTCACACTTGCAGCTGAGGAACATCCTTCTACCCTTGTAGGGAAGTTTATCACCTTCCCAGGCTCATAAAGTTGTGGGCTTCTTTTCCTGGCCTGAGCTGGTGACTGAAGCTCATGTGCTTGCAGAGGACCAGCTTGCTGTCAGCTCCTTGGTGTTCTGGTTTGCCACTTGCAATTAAATCTAAACGTATACATGTGCATTCCCCAAAAGACGAGAACCAGCAGTGAGCTTCCCAGTGACAGGAATCCAACTTCCCACTGTGTTTGACCTTTCGAACATGGAAGGTTATGTGATGCACCAATCTGCAGGGACCTGCCTCTTAATTGTGCATTGTAATCAGCCTCTTGCTTGCAACCTTCTGCAGTGACTGAGTTTTGTCCTCCAGCTGAGGGCACAGTGGGAGGTGACTCTCCAGGGAAAAGGCACGAAGGAAGAGGAGGTACTGCCAAAATCCTCTGCCTCGATGCTGTGAGGCTTGTTGGAGTTGTGTGAGTGGGACCTCAGCATATATTTTATAGTGTATTGATTGGTAAAGGAAGCATAAAATCCTGCATAAACTCACATTCTCTTGGGCAGTTTCCATTACCCAAGGCCAAAGTGGACCCTAAGGGCTGGGGTCCTAAAAAGCATTAATTCCCTTACAAAGTTGTGTGTGACCTCAGATTAATTTGAAGTCAGGAGGAATAGGTCCCACCCAGGGTGTCACAGGAGTTCACAGGCTCGTGGGAAGGAACCTGTGATATGCACCATGATAAACTTCTGCAGGAGTTACACTGGGTGAAACAGAGAAACCTCCACTGCCTCATCCAGGTGGAAGGTGCTGCAAGGTTATTCTGCTTTCCCAAAAAAGGAAGAGTGAAGGAGCTGTACTTCAGCTTTGGTTTTGCTTTGCATTAATAAAAATCTGTGTAGAAAGGAGCGCACTCAGAGTTGTGAGAAAACCTTTCAGCCAAGCAGCAGTAAAAGTGGGCTGGGAATAGGCCTAGAGAGGCAGGACTTTTCTTGTTCTAGGTGTCCATGGTGCAGGTGCTCCTTTGCTTGGAGAGCTAAAAATCCAAGGGCAGAAATGGCAGAATAGCCCCAGCATTGAACCAAAGTGCTGCGTGCCCAGGAATCAGTTGAACAAGTCACACTGTGACCATGCAATCGTGTGTCGGAAAGGCTGAACTGGATAAGCTTAGGTCTAATGTTGCTTTCAGCCTCCTGGAGTAGGGGAGCCTACAGTGTAGGATAGATCTTTGACTCCTTCCTGGAATATTTAGCTTCCAGAATCCTTTCTGGAGCATTAGCCTTTCTCATCTAAAACAATATCCCCTGCTTTGATGGAATCTCATGAGATATAATCTGCATAAATGTAATTGCTGCAACCCTGTCTGGATTGAAACATATGTTGTTGTATCGTAGGACAGAAAGAAATGGTTGTGTTTTTTTCTTCAAGGCAAAATTTCTTACATTTTTGACAGATTCTGGGAAAAAAGGTGTTGTATGTGGAATGAAAATCTTTGATGGGGAAGTGAAAGAGTGAAATAAAAATGAGTTATAGCTTAGTTGTTTCGCTTTTTAAAGGTGAGGTCTTAAATTTCTAAAGTGGCCATCAGCTGCTAAAAGGCATCACTTTTACAATTTATTACAGCATATTTTCTCCTTCATGTCCAATAAAACACTATGGATGTTCTTGACCATACACCTCTGTCATAGCATGTGATATATACCTTAAATGTATTCCCTCCCACCAGGGTACCAAAGGCTGTGTTTGCTTTAGGCTGTTTTCCTGGGCTGTGTGATCAGCAGAGGCTGGAATGAGCCTTAACAACTGGACGGGTAGTGAGCTCAAACCAGCTTGGGTTGTGCTTGAAAGGAAGTCTGTGCTGCAAATGAAGGTTTTGTACCTTCTTTCCTTTATTGTAGGGAGAGTGAACCTTCGAAACAAAGAGAAGGCAAATGCAAAGAAATGTAAATAAAGCAGACTTGTGTGGGGTTCTCTCTCTGGGTGGGAGAGGAGTAGAGGGTCACTAACCAGTGTGAGGATTAATTGCCCTTTCTGGCAATTAATTGGGTTTTAAAACCAGGGACAATATTTCTCCTATATATTGATGTTCTATTTCTTTACATTTAATATAGATCTCAAATATGTACATTATAGATATAGTGAATACATAATATAGCCAATATAGTAAGTATAGAATGTATTCTTTTCTTACAGTAAAATATTGACTATATTTGGTTCACTACACTTCAGCTTATTAACATGAGTTTTAATTAAACCTGGTGCAAATGTTGTCCCCGTAACAGTTCAGTGGAGAAGTAGGACTAAATCCAGCAGTAAATGCATTTAATCTCCTTAGGGGAAGGGAAAGAAGAGACACATTGTGCTTTCTAGTGGTGAACATTTAGGAAAATATCTTCTGAGAAGGGCTGTTGTTGGGTTGGAAAATGGACAATTACATTGTTCCTAAAGAACAGTAAAGAGATCTTGTGTATATGGAGTTAACTGGACATGAGGCTGAATTATAACCCCATGTTTCAAATAAAATGTATGGACGTTTTCATCAGTGTAGTATTTCTAGAGTTTGTATGGGATAAGGTAACTATGACAGGAAAAAAAGGATATTTCCCAAATTGTTAGTATTTTTACTGGTGTAGATTTAAATAGCTCTGCCAAGAGAGTACAGTAGATGGCCCACATCTAAGGACTTTTCAGTGTAATGGGAATTTTTCCATTGCTTTTTCTGGCATTTTTTCCCTTGGAATTTGGCTGGGAAGCTTCACTACAGCCATACAAAACTTGGGGTTAGTCAACTGTTTATTTCCATTGCTGCTTAAGAAAACCAATGTGCTGTGGAGTATAGTGTGATTCTGGAGGAGGTTTAGTTGGGTTAAATTGATTTTCACTCCATCCCAGCCTGTGGATTTCTGCCACAGAGCTTATTTATTTTATTGCTCTTGTCTAGAAATCAAGAGTTGGACAGTCCTTTTCCTGTCAGACTGGCTGAGAACAGCCTTGCTCCTGGGTGGCTCAGGTTAGCAGAGAGTTCAGACACCCTTTCCAAGTACCTCCCACCTTTACTTGCTAAAGCAGCTACATCTTGACTTAAATGGGGTATTTATGTAGCGTGAATATGTATAGGAGCACATTTGGGGGGCACTGAGGAAAGCCTTGGGTGTGTTCGTTTTTATTCTCAATGCAATCTCTTTGCAGGGATGTAACACCCAGTCAAAAGATGTGGGATCACTTTTGAAACACTCTGTGTTCCCACATTTTCTACGAATCCTTTTTCTGTATTAGGTCAGAGCACAAATGCTGGCGAAAAAGTGATTTATTGGTAAAGTAGTGATTTTGCTGGGGAAAGTTCAACAAAAAAATGACAAAGCATCTCTCCCATCTGTCTCCCAAGCAGTATGAGCTCTATCTTGAGACATTGTTCATTGTTTTCATGCTTGGAGACAATAAAGAGCCTGTGACTCCTTCTCCTGAGAAGAGTAATAGATTTCCTTCTCTTGGACTGGGCATGGTATTTGAAAAGCTGTTGGGGTGCTTGCCTTCACTTATCTTCTGTTTCTTATCTCTTGAGCCTGCCAGTAAGTCACTGGAAGGGTTATTTTGTGTTGTGAAGGGATTTTTTCATTCCTTTCTGTGTTCTGTGATGTCTTTATCATTTACATTCAGGGGAATAACAGGGCTCTCTAAAAGCACAAGGCCATGTTGCTTGGGAATCTCAGCTCTGCACACATTTGGCACACTTTGATTTTTAGGGAGTGAGTTTTAAATCTATTTTAAGGTATTTTTTTTGCAGTAGTGCAGAATAGCCCTCACCATGAAACCCAACTCCTGTGCTAGGTTTTGTAGAAACATAAGCCAAGAATAAATATATTTTACTGCTCGTGGGAAGGGCTCTGTCCCAGTTACCCACAATGTGCTCTGACCAACTGCTGGAGGCAGCCTGGGTGTGAGTGTTGATGTACTGACACCCTGCCTAAATTATCATGTCCTCACTGTTTCTGTGGTCTGAGTGTTTCTGGAGTAATTGTCTGTGAACTACAATTTTTTGTTGGTCAGTGATGTTGGTGGAGGGTTTGATGGTGTCTTGCTGAGGAAGGACCTGTGACCTTCCCCAACACAATTGCATTAACTTGCTAATAAAAAAAAAGTTTTCCTTTCTTGAGCAAGTTTCAGACCTGGCACTTGCAAAACCACAGTAAAGAGTGTCCAGATGGATGGGAGAAGAACTGGGATAAAAACTGGCTCACAGCCTGGACTGACTGCATAGTGAGGACATACCCAAAATGTCCCCCTCTGGCTCTTCTGACACTCTCCTGTGCTCTCCCCTTGCAAACGTCCACATTGTCCTTCCTTGTCTTTGCTTCCCAACTCTTTATTGCTTTGATAATACTGACAGGATCTCCTGCTCAGGCTGCAAGACAGGCAGCTTGTAATAACAGAGGCACAAAACCAGCACGAGGGATTTACTGCTTTGACTGGAGATTTGTCTCCAGGAAATCTCCTCCTGAGCCGCAGGGGGAGTGCAGGGAACCGCTGCTGCCTGGTGAAAGCATGGAGCTAAAAATCCCAGCAACCCCAGTTCCACCTCCAGCAGAGGGGTAAAAGAGCAGCCAAATGGCTCCAAATACCTATTTCAGTTAAGGCAGCAGGGTTTGGGTGAGCACTGTGGATAATACATTGGGAAGGGATTGCAGTAGGTGCTTTGGAAAAGGGCTCAGGAGCGTCTTCCATGGCCTTTCCAAACCACTGTGCTCCAGAGCTTATTAGAAGTGAGCCCTATTAATTCCAAGAGGCTGCTCTGTGGCCACCTGGGAGATAAGGGAAGATTAAATAGAAGAGCAGAAGTACTTGAAGATGAATCCTTAATACCCTGATGAAAGGAGGCTGGATTAAGGGAGAGTTGCACCTCTCTTAGCTTCATTTCAGCACGGGAATAGCTGATCTCACCCCCAGCTTCCTCCAGCTGCCACTGGAAATCCGCTGGCTCCAGGCTGGAGGACAGTTCAAGCCATTCTGGCGTTAAGCTACAATCTTTTCTGGAGGTCTGCACTTTAAAAAAATTAAAAGAGTTGTGTAAGGGACTGAGAAGGAATATTGAGACACTCAAGATCTGGTTAAAAGGATTGTTTAAAAGTTGGTATGAGTGTGTTTTTTCTAGACGAAGATGTATCTCACAGAGCACTAAAAATTAGTGATAAAATGTGAACAACAGGCCTGATTCTTCTAGTGCATCTTGAAAAACAAGGACAGACCTTGCTGAAATTCAGAGGCTCCTACAGCTGGCAGGCAGGGTGACCCTGGGCTGGGGGGATTCCCTCTTACCCTGGGCTGGACTCTTGGCTTGGCTCCAGGCATGTCCATAGGGATTACACCTCTAGAAGGCATGCTGTGAGGATGGCTGTGGTGGGGAGGGGGTTTACAAAAAAACCAAGAGGATATTTGGGGTTTTTTTTCTCTTGGAAAGTCCTCACGGAAACAAGGAAATAAATGTCCAGGCTGCTCTTGCCTTGTGCTGCAGCTGCCCCAGGGTTTATAAGCTGGTGCTGGGTGCCTTGGCTATCCTGGAAGGCAGAAGATAATCCATGGGTGAGGGAAGTGCACAGAAATGGCTCTTTTAATTGTTTCCCATAAGTAAAACTAAATACTGACCCAAGAAGTGGCCTCTGCCCCCTTTTCAGGGATGTTTGCTATTCGTTAGGCAAGATCAGGATCAGACCCCACCTGTCTTGCACTGCTGCAGCTGATGAGTGCTCAGGCCTTTGCTCTAAGGCTTTACTGACAGGGCTGGTGGAGCTCTTGCCTGCCATCCTTGCAGCCCACCTGGTAAAAGGTCATCTGGGAAGGGATTTAAAAATGCTTTGGCGTGGCCCTTTGCAGCAAAATGATTTTGTGTTGCTCCTGGGAAGCCAATTCCCTTGACAAAACTTTTGGCAGGGTAGAGGATCTGCAGCTTTTGAAGGACTAATCTTGGTGTATTTATTCCTGATGTCTTTGTTGGAACTCAACCATTTTAGGGCAAGCAACATCTTTTTTTTTTTTTCCTCTTCTTGAGTTGGACTTTGTGTCATTCTCTGAGAGCTCTGAGGCTCTAGAAACAGCCCAAAATCTCCCTTCAGGTGTCACTGAGTCCCCAGGGAAGTTTGTTTGAGGTTGCAGCAGTGGGCACAGCCCTGCATTGGGCTGGACTCTGTGCTGCACCAAGAGTTGTCTTTGGTGCCTTTCCATTGGAGTGTCTTTTGGTGCCTTTGGAGCATCCGTTTGGTGCCAATAACACTGGTGGTGTTATTGTGACAACTCTTGCTGTCAGGGGGAAATGTAGTGCAGTGAGATGGAGACACTGATCTGATTATGGTGACAGACTATGAAAATAAACCTTCTCTAAGAGCAGGGTTTTGACAGTTGACTTTTTTTCTCAAAGCTTAGGATATTATGCTTTATTTTGTTACCCTTCAAAGCAAAGGGTTGCGTGCATTAGAGACATACATATGCAAAATTAAGTGCATTAATAAAACAATAAATAATTCTGAGCCAAATATATAAAAAGAAAGGAACAATTGCTAATTACATATGCAATCAGTTCTGCTGGTGAGGCAGTGATGAGCTTCCTACAGAGCTCTCTGGAGATCTCAGTCTTTTTTTTTTTTGGAAACAAAAAACCCTTGAAATACTGGGGTGGGGGGGAGGTCATGACATTTTTGAGAGGCAAAAAAGTGAAAACACCATCCAGTCATTTTTATTTTTAGCTTTTCCCCACCCTCCTGCCAGCAAACACACACAGCCATCATCTTGGACAGTCACGAAATTCTCTACTGAGGTGTCAGGTGTGGTAAACTGCACCTTGATTTATGAAAATAAAGAACATTTATTTGTATTCATACTTCATAATGAACCATAAACTGCATCGAATCAAACATGGATTCCCTGTTGAATAGTGTTAAATCCATGGTGACTTATAAATATTTTATTTCTTTCTTTGTATGCTGCTTAAGATGGAGAGCAAAGGAAATGTGTGTGTTATTGCACCAAATGGCTAAATAACATTTGCACTAATGAACAGCCCATGGATGCTTTAAAAATTGGGCTTGTTTATCTAAATGTGGGCATAAAACAGGTCTGTTTGGCTCAGCCCCTGCTGTTATCATGGATTGTTTAAATGCCAGGCATGCTTTTGCCAACTAGAAGTTGTGTGTTTATAGTGAAGGTGCTGTGGAAGGGCTCCTTGGATTATCCCAAGGTGTTACTTGCACATCCCACTTCGAGGGGTGCACTGAAGGAAGCAGGGATTTCCCCCCAGATTTCTGTGGCTTCGGATCATCCTCTGGCCCTGTTCTCTCATTGTTTGTTCTGCCATGACTTCTGCTGCCATCAGCAAGCTTCCAGGATTTGGGAAAAGAGGATGTCTCCAAGAAATGTATTTGCAGGCTCTGACCTGCATTCCCAGTGGATTTGAGGCTGTGAGGAGTGAAAATGGGCTCTGCCAAGCTTTCCATAGCTCTACCAATCTTTTTCTTATCGTTCAGTTGATGGGTTTTTAAGACTTGTTGCAACACTTCACTATTTGAGGCAAACCGTGCCGTGAGTCTTAGATTTAAATGGATGTATGTGTGCTCAGGTAGATAAAACAATTGCAATGGAAAAATAAGATTAGGTTTGGGTATTTGTCCATAAAAAAAAAGGCACATTTTGTATATGGATTGTAATTCAGGCAGTGTGGTGGGTTTGGGGAGGTGGTGCCTGTTTGCACAACATGTGTGGCTTTGAAAGGATGCTCTCCTCCCAGGTCTCTGCCAGTGCCACTTTTGAGGGACCTGCTGGAGCTCAGGAGCACACACGTTACTGGGGTTGATTCCTCTGTTTGACCTGGAGCCCTCCCAGCCACGGCAAAATCTGAGGGTTGGCATTGACAGTCAGGAAGGGAAGTATTAGAATTTATATTAAGCCCTAGGGAGTTAAGGTTTAATATACTTCATCATATTTTAAGCCTGTAGCATCAACAGTGTTGGGTTGTTCTTATCGGGGTGCTCCCAAACAACATTTTGATCACACCTAGCAGGTTGCTGTTCCAGCTGAGGGCATAGGAAATCAAAGATAAAGTGCTGAGATGAAATGACCTTCCCCCCCCCGTCTCTCTATGGGTGATTTATATTTAAGCCCAGATGCAAACCTAGATTTCACAGTTGTTTTTTTAGAGTAGACTAAAGCAAAGTCTTGGATCCAAAGCTTGGCAGAGTTCAAAGCACTGTAAATTATATCATAGTTTATTCTCCTTTTTGGCATAGATGAGGTACAGTGAAGTTTTCAGACAGAGATCAGTGCACAGGGAAGAAATCTCTGTAGATATGCTGCTGTTCACTGGGCTGTGTATTTATTTATTCCATTGCTAGATGAAAGACAGGAGGGTTGTCCTAATGAAATTGGCAACAATAATTGTGATAAAACAAAACCGTTTAGGTTTGAAACAGAATCATTTAGAGTTTGACTGTAGCTTGCCAGTGTTAGTACTTGTTCCTTTTTACACTGCAGATGTCTTTCTGTGAAAACATTATGTGTTTAGCATTGACTTGCATTAAAAAGACATTAAGGCTGTAGGAAGATAAGAAATTACGTTAATGAGCTCCCTGCAGCTTGTATGGAAGTGCTGGTGTGGAATGTCCCTAAACCAGACAAGTGCCATCTCCAGTGTTGGGAGAGGTGTTGTGTTTATTGCACTTCCCTTCTTGCAAAACTCAGAAGTCAGAGGAGCTGGCTGGACAAAGGCAGAAATCTGGATATTTTCAGTGGAAAACCTTTGGCTCCAGATTTTATTTCCTCTGCTGGTGAGGGTGCCCAATAAATCTTCCCTAGTTATTTTCACTTGAGGCAATGATGCACCAGAGCGATCTGTTACAGCTTACCCTGGTGCAACAAATATCTTCAACTTACTTTTTTTACAAGCCTACTAATTTTTATAGATTTCCAGAACTGTTTATGAACTGAGGAACAGCTGTATGATGGAAAGGGATATAAACACCCCCAGGCACAGTAGCTGAAAAATATCTGCAGTGAACAAGGAGACAGAACAATGCCTTTATTCCTCAGAAGTGAGGGAGATCCTTCACAGCTGATCCTTCGTTGGCTGCCACTGGTTCAGCTCCAGGAGCAAAGATGGACCCTAGATGTTCCCAAAATTCTTTCTGTGTTGTGCTTGACAGCAGCTGGGACAACAGACACAGCAAAGTCCCTCTTGAGCAGAATGTGCAGGGGCTCACCTTGCTCCGTGCATATGCCACCCTTTGGATTTTGACTGTGGTTTTGAGGGGATTTTGAACTTTGATTGACATCTCTGGTCCCCTGAGTGCCCCAGACAACTTACCCCAACCCAGCACAGCTGCAACAGAGTGCAGCTCCCTGGGTAGGTGGCTTGTGCTGTCAACACAACCCAAATTTGGACCTCATGCAAAAATTCTGCAGGTGACCGGGGGTCCCTGGGTGACAGCTTGTGTCCTCTAGTCCAGATTTGAGCTTTTTGCTCCAAGACCTTGGAGCAAAAAGGAGATGAAATATGGTTTCTTTTTGCTCAGAGGCCCAAAGGTCTTGGAGGAAAATCAATTTGCTTTGACAGATTTGGCAAGGAGAGCTCTCAGCTGGTGGCTGGCCTCACTCCAAGCTCTCTCCCGAGCAGGGACAGGCAGGATAATTGAGCAGATATTGTTACAGAAGAGAGGGATAACATATTCCTGGATGTCCAAGTGACTGAAGGGCTTAATGCATAAGCACCTGGGAGAAGAAAAATCTGTTTGGTACTGCTTGCTTTTCCCACCTGTTGGGACAAAGGGATGTATTTGACCCTGTCCTGAGACAGGAATCAGTTCAAAGTCACTTTAAAAGGGGCAATGGGAAGCATCAAGATGGTCCACAAATGTTCAAACATTATGATTTCCTACAAAAGTGCACAAGATTTCTCCTCAGTCCATGGATATGCCATGAGTGATTCGTTTTATCAACAGCCAGTTGAATTTTCCATTTTTCCTCTGCTTTTTTTCTTACTACTCCAACTTTTTAACCTTCTTATCACCTCTGAGTGTGTTTTGGATGATCTTAAATGGAATTTCAACACCACTCTTTCTCAAGAAAAAGCAGTACTGTTACTTTGGCAGCCTTGAAGACATACAGTTATTATTGCTGTGACACAGCAATGGGAAAATATGACTTCACTTGAACCCTTCTCTCTGTTTACTTTTGCTATCACTGTAAGTCTTGTAGGATCCTTACGCATTTGTAGGATGGAGGCTGCTTTAAGTTTCTTAACCCTTCATTAAGTGCATTCCGTAGGGTTTTCATTCACTGCTGCCTTTAAGCTGTGAGGGACCAAAATAAATGAGAACCCTGGAATATCAAAAGAAGGTTAACACAAGCATTAAGGGTTAAGCAGAGAACTGATAAAATCACTCAGAGTATGGAAAGAAAATTACAGAATGCAAATTGTAAGCCCTAAATGTCCATCCTCATTTCCAGTCTGCCTTTAGAGAAACCTTGGAGTTACTTTGAAGTCTCAAACACCTGAAAATGACAGCAGTGAGGGGGTTCCCTGCTCTGTTCCAGGCCAGCTCTGCACAGTGAGTGTGGGACAGAGTTATCCATGGGAGAGGTGTTGAGGAGCAGGCCCTGGGACTGCGCATTCAAGCTCTGCTGTTTGGTTTTTTCAGAACACTTGAGGCAAACAAAGTCAGGATTGATTTAGCAGAGCTGATTCTGCCTGAGGAAGAGAAGGGGGTAACTGACCCGGTAGGATCTCTTCCCACTCTCTTTTCTGTGATACTGTTCCTGTTCTGATCCTCTGGGACCTAAAACTGTGCAGTGTTTTGCATCTCAAAGTCAGCCTGAGAGCAGATCACTGAATGCAAAACAGGTTCAGCCCAGAGTATGAGATATGGGTTTGCAGAAGTTGTTGAAGTATTTTATTTGGCATCATAACTTGTGTTTTTAGTAGTAAGAAATGTACCTGAAAAAATTCATGGCTTTTTTTTTTTCCCCTCTTCCCTGGTAAAAAATGGCATCAGGACATACAAGAAAAGTAACTTAAGCCTTGTACTCCCCACCTCTGTAACAGAGGAACAACATCCATGTTCTTTACAGCCCCCCTTCACTTCCCACTGGCAGCCACATGTCCCCCTGTCCCTGTATTACACGGAGGGGACAGCCCTGAGCTGCCACCTCTCTGGTTCTACCACAGCCATGCCAATTAAATAGGCTTTTCTGTATTTATTATGGAAGGGTTACTTACACCCAGTGACATTTCTGCTGACTGCTGTTTAAATCCTCCCTGCCTTAAAGCCAGCAGCTGCACCTCAGAGTGACAAACAAAACTGTTGCTGAAGGAAATGGCTCCTGAAGTGCTGAATGTAAAATTGGCTAATGGTAAATAATAGAATCTGCAAAGTTATACTGGGAAAAAAGCCTAAAAGGAGAAATCAGATTTTATGTACTCTGGATTTTGCAGATAGAGGAATTGATAATGCAGAGTGAGTGAGAAGGTGAGAAAACTCAAGGGAAACAAATACCAGCACACATATTTCAGGGACAAAAAAGACAAAGGATTTCGGAAAAATGTTCTTTAGAGTTGTTCTGCTTATTGTTTGTGGGTTTGTTTTTTGCTTAAGAAACAATGCATTTCTTTTATCTCCCCTTCTTTCTTCCTTTTCATCTTCTTTCTTAAATGTCTCCTTAGTTGCTGCTATGGAATTATGCAGGCTCAAATGCTGTCTGTCAGCCTATACTGATGAATAACTCTACCTGCAAACGTTACATAATCCATCCCAGCCCCAAATCAGGTTAGAAACAGAAGCAGAAATAGAGCTTCACACCTTTGAACTGCCAGTTATGCAGCAAAAAGCAGCTGCTGGCATCGTGGTTTGGGGCTGGCATCGCTGCCAGGGTTTTGCCTGCGGTGAGGAAGACATTGCACCAAGTTTGGGGCCACAGAAATGAGGCAAAACTTGTGCCCAAATATGTGGTTGCAGCCAGCTTATCCTGTATCATTTGGAAGTCCTATACCAATTTATTAACTCCCAATTGGGTGCACTTTTTTCACGATGACAAAGGTGGAAAATGGGGAGTGTAGGCCTGGGGTTTTGAGGTCTTTTTTTCCAGCTGAAATTCATTAGAATAACGCAGTGACTAAGCTCTGCAAGGAGAGTGTGTTGTTTCTGGGCAGGCTCCTGCCCCTGCTCCAGTGCTGCTCTTGGATAAAGGGATGAAGGCCCTGCAATGGCCTTTATAATGGAATAGATAATATAATGTATAATAACATACCTTATAATGGAATGTGAAGCTCCTTCTGAGCCCCATTCACTCAGGATATTGCTCTGCTCTCAAGCTACTCATGTCTAATGATCTTGCCATGACTTCCATAGATTTACCCATGGGTCAGAAACAGCAAACTGATGCTCCTTTCTGACAGTCTGGTGCTAAACTGGGCAGTTTAGTGTCAGAGTTTCAAAGATCACACACAATAACGAGTGTCATTTTTCTACCTCTCCACTCACTGGGTCGTTTTTCCTGTGTAATTCCATGGTTGTAGTGGGCTGGCTTGTCAGCTGCAGCCACCAGGTACCTTGGGGTTGGGGTCTGTAGAATCCGAGAATATCCCAAGCTGGGAGGAACCTACAGGGATTATGGCATTCCAGCTCCCCCGTTGGACAGGCTGCATTTGCAGCAGCGTAGGGTGCTGACTCTGAGCCCATCCTGTGTGTTCCATGCAGGAGCAGCTATGGCAGGGAGTGCGTCTGAACAGGCCAATGAACAGGGGACTCCCCAACACTGAGCTCTTTAAAGAATTCTTGTGTCTGCTGATAATTGCTATTTCAGGATTTCGGTCTCTCATATGTTACAAGAAAGACTGACAGGGCTGCAGCTGAATTTCTTCCTGGTTAGTCAAGGAAACGTGTGCTGGTTACACAGCACCCCTAGGGAATCCCTCGAAACCAGACAGAGGGTGCTCATTATTTTCCCCTGGCCAAGACCACTGCTCTGTGTTAGCACAATTTATTATTGCTCTGTTTGCTGTCAGAGAAGAGTTTGTTTTGTCTTATTTTAAACCTTCTTGGAGCCTGTGCATAAACATTCACCTGTTGCTCCCTGGTAGGTAAATAAGAATCGAGCCTTTTGTATGCTGTGGGAATAAGGTGGAAATGCTGCACTGAGGATGCAAGTGAAGAAAATGGGATTATTGACTGATCTCTTGAAAAATATATGTGCATATCTCCTGGACCTACTGTGAAATGAGGAAATCTGAGCAAATGCACATACCTGGATCTCTCCCCTTTGCTAATTTGATAGTTTGGCTCCTAGCGTTGGGATGGCAGCAGCAAAATGAATTTGAAAACACAAGTGCAAGTAAGGGCTGCAATGAATGAAAAGCTGTTGGAGGTGATGTCATCTGCAGAGAGAAATGTGTCAGACTAAATGGGCATCTCCCAAAATGGCAGTCCAGCTGCAATTAGAGGGAAAATAAGACAAGTGTTTCACACAGGAGTAATCCAGGGAAATCACAGCTACAACTTTTCTGCAGGCCAAGCACTAATTTAATCACAGGAGATAAAATTTGTCCTATTTCACTGCAGGACGTGGGAAGATTAGTGGCTCATTTATTTCAGGGTTTAAGTGTGTGTGCACAGGTCACACTGTGCTCTCCAGGCCTGCTGTGTGGTGGAGGCCTGAGGATGGTCTGGCAAAAGGGCCATCCCAGGCTGGACAGAGGAGCCCTTGGGGGGCTGCTTTGGGGAAGGCCTACACTGCCAAGTATTTGTTTTCCTTTCTGTGCAACAAAGCAAAGGGACCTGCTTTTCTCTTCCCCTTTCTGTGTGTTTGATGCCTTTGCCTCTACAGGAGTCACTGCAGAGTTATTAGGTAACAAAGACATACATATATATATATGCATGCACATACAGAGATATATTCCCATTACATTAAGAAGGACTAAGTAATGGCACTTTTTGGACTTATCTGGCTTCCAAATGTATGTGCTGTATTGCTTTCAAACCTGAGGGAAATCTTTGGATATGAGCTTTGCCTGCAGGTCTTCTCCTGTGTGGGGGAGCCTTTCGATTAGAGCTGCCTTTGCTGTGAGGTTATAATTTGGTGCTTCTGGCCTGATCAAAGCAGTTTTATTGGAATAAAAAACATGGCACAAGCCCTGTTTTGCGGTGTCTCCATCAGCTCCTTAGTGGAGAAGGTGGAAGGAGTTTGATGGACGCCTTTGGGATGCTCAGAAATCAAGGACCTGTATTTAAGACTCAGGAATGCAGGAGGGAGACAGGAGAAAAGAGGGGGAATGTGGCTGATTCCTCAGTGCTGATCTTCCTCAGGTAGTGTACATGAATTAAAGGGAAATTCAGCCACTTGAAAAGAAAGTTTCAAATAGAAGGATTACCAAAGGCTGAGCAAAGACAGGGAGAACTGGTAGAGCAAGGCTCCAGTCAAGGGGATGCCAGTGTGGCTCTCAGCTCTTCCAAGCCAAAAATGCAGTGGATGAGGAGGCTGCACTCCCTGGGGAGCAAAAGGCATGAAGGAAGGAAACTGGAAATGAGAGTGCAGTCATAAAGAGCAAACACCAGGTCAATGC
The DNA here is from genome assembly GCA_013396755.1 of Sclerurus mexicanus. NCBI lineage: Eukaryota > Metazoa > Chordata > Aves > Passeriformes > Furnariidae > Sclerurus > Sclerurus mexicanus. The sequence goes on along the minus strand of VWZF01002607.1, from coordinate 47,374 downwards.
TGGGTTTAGTTTCCATAAAATTATTGTTCCATTAGTGATAGGAAGAGTTGTAAAGTCCTTTTTGCTGTCAGACAAAGATGAAGGAAACTTTGAATCTTTCCTGCTTCTTCTTACTTGGACTAAAATCTATCAAAAGGCTTTTTCCCCATCTCGTTTTCTCCAGTTCAGGTGTAAGAAACAAGTACCTGCTGGGTTTTTTTGTGCTCTGCCAATGTTGTTATAAGAAAAGGTGGAAATGTCCCTCCATTTCCTGGGCAGGCGCACATTCAATACCCAGGGAGCTCTCCTTGCTTCCTTGTGGATTCATCTCTCCCAGCACTGCTGTACTTGACTGCTCAACACAATAACTAGCATTTTTGTGAATTTTGATATGAGAACATCTCTCCTTATGACTCAAATGCCTGTCTCCCAAAGATTGTGTCAAAATCTAATTAAGAATAATTACCTTATCAGATGTCTGCATCATTCACTCCTGTAATTGGGTTTGCAGGGCTCAAAGATTTCTGCTGAAAAGACATGTAAGATGGTGTAGGTGTTTGATATTTGCCCTCAGAATCTCGCCTGGGATGTTTTGAATACAGACTCTGAGCAGTCAATAGCTGCCCTGGACTCTGAGCAGTTGTGCTTTCAGTAGCACTGTGAGCATTGCAGAACACTGACATGCCCTGCCCGTGGGGACTTCTGTGCTGGGCACTTCCATAAAGCTTCGGGAGGAGGAGGTATCTGCAGGAGCTGGTTGGAGCCTGTGGCCTTGGCAGCTCACATGGGGCAAAACCTCCAGGGCTGGGCAAGACACAAAGTGAGTGCAAAGCCCTCAGCAACGTGGGAGCCTCCTTTGCTCCTTATTCCCGTTTTTGCTTGAATTCCTGCTGAGCCCCCGGGTCTTCTTGCTTGAGTACATCTGGGTCGGGCTCTGCCCTCAGTCGGATGTTGGTTCAATTTCTGCTCTAAGCAGGTTTTCATGAGAACAGCTGAGGGCAGAAAGTGGCCCCAAAAGCTGCTGGAAGTAAGAACATTGACAGATCCTGTGGGTTGTGTAAACACAGGGGGCAGAAAGGACAGGAATCACAAGAACAGCTCTCTTCCCTGCCTTGTTGAAACAAACATCTTTTCTATCTCTTCTTCTAGGACAAAGCCATTACTTTTTATATAACAAACCGGGCTGTTTTGTTGTTTTAATGGGTTTACAAATTGAATTTGTTATTAGCAGTGACTCCAGCATTGTGATGTTAAATGGCAGGAAATTGGCTGCTGTGTTGCAGCCACCTCTTATTATAAGTACCTTTCCCCTCCTCTTCTAAAAGGCTGGGTTTTGAAAACCCCTGAACAAGGACATCATAGAGAATCTTGCTTCAGTTCAGTTTAAAAGCTAAATTAGAGCAATTGATCATTTCATTGTGGTGTTCAGAGACTCCCAGCAGAAAATTCTGAAACATCTGTAAGAGCCAGACTCGCAGAATAACAATAAGTGATTCAGAGCTGTTTGGAAACTTATTTTTCAGCTCACTGGCAGTTATGAATGTCATAATAATAATAATTGCAAACATTTTCAAAAATACCTTCGAGTCAAACTAAAATGGAAGGTCTTGTTTTGATAGGGAGAACCTTCTTTTAAAAGACAAAAGAAAGAAGGTATTTTCTGAAAGCTGGAGAGGGCATGGAATGATAGGAAAGGGGGAATGGCTTTAAGGAAACAGATTTGTGAAGGCAGGGTTGCTCTGCATAGGTTGACTCTCAAAGGCTTTGTTTGGACAGTTTCTCTGGATTTACTGAGTTTCCATGGATTTCCTGAGCCCTGAGCTCTGCTTAAGAGAGACATGTGCTGGGGCAAGGACAGCAGTAAGGTCAGCCCAGAGAACTCCACGAGCCGAAAGCTCCATAGGCAAGGAACAGGCTGCAGAAAAGTCAGGGCAAACCTCACTGAGACATCAACAGAACAGCTGAGAAACAACAAAGAAATAGTTACGAAATCTCCTGTAATGGATTCCTCTGGAATTGTGACTAATGCATCACTCTGGTGCTCAGTGAAAGAAACCTTCAGATTTATTGTGTTTTCCTTTGCACATGTGGTTTTCATAGGTGCTGGAATGAAAACATGGAGACGAGCCTGTAAACCCCTCTATATTTCAAGTTATTCATGTGGAAATCTCAGTAGGGCTGCTTTGCCAAGACAAAACCAGATCTCATTCTGCTCATCTTTACTTTTTGCCCTTTCTTTTGTTTTTACTTTTGCTTTCTTGAGCAGTTTTTGTCTCAAACCGGTTCCCAACAAATGATACCAAAAGTGCACATGATTTCAGTTCACCCTGACATTGACATTCTGAGGCTCCACAAGCACTAGGACACGGATAGAATCTTGACTCTGAGATGGCATTTTTCACAGGAAAAAAAACTAAGTCTTCCTGTTGAAAACAAATTGCTAACATGACCTGAAACAACTGAAACCAGAGGACAAAGAAGTCATGTGTATTTATCTTAGTCACCTTTTCTCCAAACGAAACTATTTGGCCTCTCTTGTGCTCCTCTGTGGGTTTAAAATTTTTAAACTTGTTGGACAAATCCAACCAGAGTTCAGAAGGAAGAGGAGCAGAAGTCTCACAAATTATTATGTTGATACAAGTTTAATGAAATGAAGCAGGTGGAAGTGAGTAATCCTCTGAAAGTCCAACCCAAATAAATAAAAGACTCCAGTAAAGGTTTTCACTAGACATGAAAAAAAATTCCTATTTTGGCAAATTTGTTCAATGTATCCTGGCAAAAAAAACTACACTGATATCTCTGTCCACTTACCACAAGATACAAATCCATATGAAACACATTTTTATTGGGTCTTGACAGAGCGTGATCCTAAAAATAGTGAGTGTTGCTGTTTTGCAAGTCTTGGGGTTGTGTTTTTGTTTTGTTTTTTTAAATAGTTAATTTCATTATTAATCTCTGAGAATTGTGAATGTGTAGGTTTGGACTGTTCCCTGATTAAAATCCCCAAATCATTTCAATCTACCAAGGTTTCTGTCCCACAAGCTTCGCAGGAGCTGCGGCTGCAATTAGGATTAATTTAGCAGCTGAAATGGCCTCTGTCTCAAGCAGGGCTTTCACGGCCACGGGACATCCATCTCACTTTGGAGAGAAATATTTACTAAGGAGAAGGGAAATTACAGCCCTTTGCTGAGTTAGAGGAACTGTATGTAAATAAAGATCCCCTCTGCTTCCAGAGCCCAATTATAATATTGATGTGCCTGATCTGAAAATTATATGCTGTGAAAATAATACACAGTTACAGACTGGCCCTCCTTGATTCCAGACACACGGAGGATGATTGTGTGCTCCAGCATGGATCTTAATTTGAATTATTCCAGCAGAAAAGCCTTTATTTCTGCAAAGCAGTTTCCATCCCAGGGCACTAAATAAACCAAGCCTGGGAGGAACAGAGCAGCAGCTCCACTGGATGAAAATGGGCCTGCAGAAGGACCAAGACCTGTTTTGGTAGCTTAGAGCACAGCCCAAAAGTGCCTGGACTGTTTCCTCATGAGGCGGAGGGCGAGTCTTTGCACTGGTAGGAACCACTTGCTATGAAAAAGATTTGGGGGGAAATGGTCTCTATTTTTAATTCAATTGAAATCGGTTGTCTGTGTTTGGAGCAAGGGAAAGCTTTTAGTTCTGGAAATGTGCACCAAATACTATTAACTTGTTAATTTTTTTGATTGGAAGGCAGTAACAGCTGCAAACATCCACAAACAAACTGACCTGACAAATGGTCAAGTAACAGGATTTGTGGCCTCCAGTGCATGTCTGAGCTGCCTGCAGGCTGGTGGACGACCAGAGAGACTGTGAGACTTCTCCAGGTGCTTTATAGGACACTTTATGTGCCTCCTCACCCTGCCTGGGGGCTGTAACAATTGCCCCCAGGAGACCTGCCTGGCTGGCCTTCCCTCTGAGTCCCACTCAGAAATGCAGACAGTCAGAACATTCCCAGCACACGGGGTATCCCCCGCCTCTCCTTCCTGGCCTCTCCCTGCTGGTCTCAGTGGGATCAAACCCACACCTTGCTAAGGTTGAAGTTTTCTTTAAATGAACGAATAACAAAAGGTTGTGCTCTTGCTGTCAGACACCGCAGTAAAGCTGAGGAACTATCTCCTATAGGATTATTCAATTCTTGTGGTAATTTTGGAGGCAGCTTTTTATAAACATGTCTGAGCCACTATGATTTGCAGGGCTGGCTGGGACTATTTTCTGACTGTGGCAAAGAAAACCTCGAGAAAATAATTTGATATTGCCAAATGACACCTTCTGGTGAACAAGCTGAGAGTTCAGCACGTTGCCTGAGTTTTCCTAGAGCTCTCTGAAAGCACCACCTCTCTCTTCCCCAGCAGGGCCTGTGTGTGAAGTTAACGTAGGACAAATTCGGGAATGACTCGGGCCATTTGTTACCGTGCGTACATTGTACATTCATTCCCCTCTCCAGACAAGCCCTTTCCCCATCCAGTTGTGAGTCAAATACTTTGAGAGGAGAGAGTTTTGTAGGGAAAATGAGTGTGGTGGTGGGTCCGTGTCCTGACAAAAGGCTGGTTCTTCCCTTGCCTCAGGAAAGAAGCTGCTGCATAATAAGTTGCCACTGTTTGAACTCAGGAGGAAAAAAAAAAAGGCATGGCAGGAACCTAATAGGAATATTCAGGTCACTGCTTTTCTAGACAGGCCTGAGTCAGTGGGGATGTTCAAGCCTTGAAAGTGCAGGTGGAGCTCAGCTATTTGAAGGATTCTGTTGTAATTCAAATGAAAGGAATAATTTGAATAAATAGCTGAAGTTGATCAAGCACTAAGGCAGCACTTGCAGTTGCCTGGATCTGTGTGGGATGTGTCTTCCCATCCCCTCTGGGCATTGTGCTTCCCTTCTTATTGGAAAACCACTGGATATAAACATTACTGTGGCAGAGCATTGGGTTGCTCTATTTTAAAGCAGAGGTCAGGTGGGACCTTACAGGAGAAGGGGGAAGCTCCTTCCCTTGAACATTGGTGGGACTTGCTCAGGAGTGAGCAAAGAAATGGGAGATTTCTGGGGGGTGCAGGGCTGGTTTCATAAGGGATGGATGGCATTTCCCACTGAGGGGGGAATTGTGTGTTTTCATGGCCATCCAGAGGATGGTGGAGGTGGCTGGGAAGGACAAGGTGCCTGCACAGGGAAGCGGGTCAGAGCTCCTGCCCCCGGGAGCAGGATGAGGCCTGTGCTTCTTCCTGTGTCACCTTGTCTTGGAACAGCACTGATAATTTCCTGCTTTGTGCTTCCCAGGAACAGTGCGCTGTGATCAAGGCTGGGCTCAAATGTTTGAAGTCCATCCTCTCTGAACTGCGTGACCTCTAATGAAAGCTGGGGAAGTTTAGAGAGGAAAAGAGCTTATCTTTTCCTTCTCCTTGCTGGATGGATGCCCTCATTTTTGTCTCAGATCATTCAGTTTTATTTTTTTGCCAGGGGAAGGTTATTTATTCAGCTTTCAAATGTTTGGTCAGCTTATTAATTTTTTATATACAGGAGCTTTGAGTATTTCTCTTTAAAATGCCATAACTGACCTCCTTTTTTTTTTTTTTTCCTCTGGGAAATGTACTTGGCTCTCCAGTTGTGACCTTCTCTCTAAAGTTGCCAGGAAAAATAGCCACAGACTGATCTTCAGCTCATGGGTATCAGGTAGGACTGACATCCCACTGCTACAGTTTATGAAAAAGTTCCCATTTCAAGACTGAAAGGGTTGAGCAACAACATTTAGAGTGTGAAGGACATACCTGGGAGATCATCCACAGCCACAGTGGTCAGAGGGAAACTAAGTGACCTCCTTATCTGCTGAGGTGTCTTCCTGGTTGTCCAACTGTGCTCTTGTGGCAATTCTGCCCCTGCCAGTGCTGCTCTAAATTGACAGTAATGCCCTCAGACCCCTGGGGCTGCAGAGACCCCTTGGCTGAAGGTGAGCTGTCCCTGCTCTCATTCCAGGGCCTGCTGGTTTGGTTTCCCGTTCTTGCTATTGCTTTATCCTCTGGAGTAGCTTCTCGGGCACAGATGATTTGCTCTGTAGGTGATGCTGAAATGAATGAAGTGTGGAGTTTTTGGGTTTGTGTCTTGTATATAGTATTTTTCTTGCTCTGCTTCAGGCTTTCTTCTGTTTTTTTCCTGTATGAATAATGTAGAAAAAGCACCAGCATGGACTTGCTGTCCTTGCTTTCCATCAGATTATATCATGCCCCTTCCTTACAAGCTTTTTAGGCTGGATTTACCTTTTCAAGCTCCTCTCATCTTAATTTAATATGAATCCTTAATTAATTTTTCTTTACTTGTTCTCTAATAGCAATTTTATTTCACCAACACCCTCTGTTCCGCTGCTCCTTTCTAAGTTCCATACCCTCCTTTTCAAGCTCAGGCCTGGCTGCAGGCTCCAGCTGCCCCATACACTGAATAAAGGACTGTGTTCCCAGTGCCCATTTCCTCCCCTCCCATCCCCTGCTCCCCCAGGCAATCTGTTCCACACATCTCCCCACATGGCACCTGGGAGCTGCACTGCAGATCAGCTCTTACTTATTGACTCACGTGCTGTTATCGCTTTGACAGGCGTGTTTTGGGGTCACACCCACCCCAGGTATCTCCTGTTCCCACTTTGTCCCCACGGCGTGGTGTTTTTCACATGATCCCTCTCCAGGTGCTGGTGGGGCTGCACGTGTGTGGGAAGAGATGAGGTATTGGTGGCTGCTGTTAAGGCAGCACAGTATCAAGGGCATCTTCGTGCAAGAACAAGATGACTAACAAGCTTTTTAAAAGTGCCTGTGTTGACTTGATGTACCAGCTCCTGTCTAAGTTCAAAACTGTTTGGAGCCAAGTCTCCTGACTTTCAGCTCTTTCTATCATTTATGTGCTTTTGCTGCTTGTACTTGGTTATTCTTAAAAACTAGACAAGACCTGAGGCTCATGATCCATGTTTGGAGGAGCCTGGAAACAGTCCCCGATTTTGCCAGTAGCACTTTTCCACATTTCCAGCACAGCAACTGAGGAATTTGGAGCCAAAACTGCAGCTCCAAACACCTGAGCAGATGAAGCAGAGGGGCTCCCAGCTGGACAGCTTTGTTGTGACACGTTGTAGGAGCCTTGAAAAGAAATCCCTTGATGTTTTGGGGTTCATCTGAGTTTTTTCAGTGCAGGTTCTTGGGCTCTGTGGAGCAGGGGGCGTTTGCATAGTGCAGGATGTGCAAACATGCTCCTCACCCTGCAGAAATGTGGCTTTGTCACCGAGTCAGAATTCCTAGTTAATACCTCTAAACTCTGGCAGTCTCCCAGTGAATTGAGTAGCATCCCACCCCAGCAGAAATTCTGTATGCAGGCACAGCCTTTGCAGGGATATAATTGGTACCTGCTGCTCTACTTTGCACACACTGCAGTCAAATACATCCTCGTGGAAACAGAAACGGATGAGTCTTCAGTAGCGGGAGGGGCTGGGACTATCAACAGACTTTTAATGAGGAGCAGGCTGCGTTTTCTCTCGTGCAGTGCTGCTCAATCAGGGCCTTGCCCAGGGGGCACTCCAGTACAGCCAGTTAGGGCAATGGGCTTGTGGTACCAACCAGGGCCCGGAGCAAAGGAAAACCTGGTGCAGGGAGCCCCTGCTGCGTGTGACAACGGCTGCGTTACTCTTACGTGACATTTAACTATGCATTAACAAGTGTGTGGACAAAAATATTAAATGTGTACTTGTTAGAGATATTAAGTCTGGTTTTAAGGTCTTGGGTGCTGTGGCAGCATACACCCATTCAGTCCAACAGCAGCATTACAATATTTGTGACCCAATTCTATATTTACACCACTTCTCAAGTGAGATGTTTCTCTCCTAGAAAAATGGCCTTTAAAACCTGGACATACATGGTTGGCATAAACTTGATCCTGTGATTTTAAGGCCCTGGCTTTAATTTTAGTTTTTCCAATTAAGTAGTTCTTATATTTGCTCTCACTGTACTGTGCTGTTTTGTGGGGCTTTGTGATGGTGTTCGATCTCTATGTATGTTCAGAACAAGGGGAAGCAAAAATTCCCCAGCACAGCAATGTTTTGGATGTATTTTGAGGTTCTCTTTTTCTCCTGATCACTGTGCACACCGCACCTTCAGGTGAAGCCAGTGTGCCCTGGATCTCAGGAAATTACACCATCAATCAAAGGGAAAAAAAAAATCCTGAAGCATTTTGCTTCTCTTTTATGAATTCAAATGTCATTCCTATTTTAATTCCCATATTCCCAGCCAACATTTAATTAAGACAGGTATTCTGGGGATGCTGGTTTTAATTTTCTTCTCACTGTGCTTCCATTTCTGCAGTTGCCTCACTGCTGGTTTTACTTTCCCAATTGTTGGAAAGGTTTATTTCCCTGTAATGTTGGTCTTTAAATACTTGCTTACAACAGGGGCTCTTGAACATGTTTTATATTATAATATTATAATTAGATTCAAGGTAACATTGTTCACTTCTGATAATATGGCAGCTTTTCATTTTATCTTCCTCAGAATCACATTGCATTGATTTATGGTGAATACCCACAACAAAGATGAAGAAGCAACTGAAAGTCATTAAGATGGTTTTTTCCTATCAGTCACTTGGTTTAATAACATGCATTTAACCCATCCTCAGTTTAGGGCTAGAATTGCCCCAGTCCCTAAAAACTGTGTTCTCCAAACTGCCTTGCAGCAGAAACCTGGCTCGTGGCCTTTTGCTGTTTCATGCTGGGTTGTCTGGACAGGGCCCCAGGAAGATGTTTTTGGAGGTGTAATGACCAGAGCCTGCCAGGATGGGAGATGTGGGACTGAGGAATGTTAGTGGATACTTGAGAACATTTTCTTCTGAGTCACCTCATGGCCAAGGCTTTGCCTGACACCAGAGGGACCCAGGGCCTTGCTCTTCAGGGTCATTAAAAAGGAGTTTATCCACTAAAAGGAATGAGCCAAATGGCTGCAAAATTCCTGTCACAATTCCTCATTTTTTTGACAAAACCCATGGAAGCATCCAGTGCAAACAGACCTCGGGGTGTGACTAAGCCTCCGGGAAGTTTGGTCCTTGTGCCCACATGATGGACTTCTGTCTAGGCTGTTAAAGACACCCAAATGCTTTACAGCTCTGTTCCTACGATTAGAAAGGGTTATTTCTCCCAATGTCCCCCCTGGCAGGTGGAGGAGCTGCCTCTTCCAATTCTGGAAGATTTTCTTTGACTAAAACATGTGTGATAAAGACAGTGAAGAACCTGAGTCACAGAGTGAAATGTTCTAAAGGTCTGTAATACACCCAGGGAAAGGGAACTGATTAAAGCAAGATAAGCTGTTATTTAAAGGATCCCAGGAAAATCCTTGGTTTCTGTAAAGAAGGATGGAAGCTCCAGCACGGTTAAATACAAGGGCTGGGGAGCACAGAGTGAGCACCACTTGCTGTCAGTATTACAGCTTCTAACAGCATGGCATGGGCTGTGCCTTTCATCCCTGCACAGGTACTTTAACCTATTACACATTAAAAGGTCACATTTGCTTTTTTTGTTTGGCATTATGTAGATCCCAGCAGTTCTTGTGTAAATGCAGCAGCCTAAATAATTCATAAGAGCAGAGACAGACTCCAGCTGTGGGTGCCACAGCCAGGTAGGACCTGATGCAGGAGCCTTCCCTTCCCTGAGGAGAACAAAGGATGGGGCTGTGCAATAACTGCACCCGTTAGTGGTGCCTTGCTGGAGCCAGCCTGGAATTTCAGGGTCAGTCTGGCGGGGGAGGCCAGAGTAAAATAGGCAGAGACAAAAGATTGATCCAAGGGAATTTTCCCCTTGTCATCCCCTGGAAAGTCCACCTCAGGGGCTTAATTAGCATCAAGCCAGGCAGAAATTATATTGGAAAAATTATTGGCGCTTTTTCTAAGAATAGGAAGAGTTTGCCTCTTGTAGGGGCAAGTTTGCAAACAGAGCTGGCAATGTAATTGTTTCCTGACGGAAAGCATATGGAAAGAGAAAGATGAGAGTAAATCCAGGGAAAAGAGTCCTCTAATTTAACCCAAAACTTCAAATGCACCACTTTGCAGCAGAAGGTGATTATTTTTATTCCAGCCTTGGAGCTACATTTATTCTCTGTCCTCTAATGTAGACTCAGAGTAAACTGAGTGAAGGTCAGCTCACCTGTAATTCAGTATTTAACAATATGCTTTGCATCAGAAAAAGTAATCTGCAAGTGAAGCAATCCTGAAGAAAATGAATGTAACCACATCTACTGATAATGGGATTTATTGAGAAGCCTGTAACAACTTTCCCCAAGCTGATCCCCTTTGCACTAGTCTGAGTCTAAAACCCAGACATGGAGTCTGGGATGGGAGCCCAGCTCTGGAGTGCTGGAGGGGCTGCACATTTTCATCCTGACTGCAGTGGAAGCAGGGCTCACAGCAGTCCTGAATACCTTTGGAAAATTCCCTCTCCTTGTCTGCCCTACTTTTCTGTTTCATCACCATTTAAAAGCCTCAGCATCAGCCTGATTTTGGAGGCATTTGGCAGCCAAGGAGTGGTGTTTGATAGGAAAATATGCTGGGGAGAGAAAAAGCTGACTCTTGCTCTTGCAATTGTGTCCTGAGTTATGGTTCCTGTTAGAATGGGGATATTAGCCTGAAATGAAGTGAAAACAAATGGGTTAAAAATCGTCTTTTGCCCCGTAGCTGCACAAAGGGGCCAGTGTGGATCAGCAGAGTCTCTTTAAGCTGACAGAGTATTGGAAAGGGTTTATTTTTGTGTTTCCCATTCATTTTAAATATCACTCCCATCACACCAGAGATGTCACATGAATGACAGGCAGGAGATGAAAAGCAAAAAATGAAGGCAGATGAGGAGTAAGTGTTAATTAAAATAGGATTCAGAATAATCATCAAGTTCCCTTTTCATATCTGCTGCATATAAACCTTCCTTTAAGACCCATTTTGACTTGATTTACATGGCCATTTGCAATGATTTATAGTGGCTGTTTCACTGTGATGAAGTGTCTGAAATGTGATCTGTCCATGATCAAACTTCGTGCTGCTGATACTCTGAACTCACACACTTGGCATTAACATCTGTGTGCTGAAAATTAGGGCTTATATGACTTGGAAATAAGTGTGTTATACAGCACCTGTCTGCTGGAAATCCTGGGAATGAAACTGCATTTCTTTTCCTTTGAATTAGCCAGCAGGCTCCAGAAGCAGGTGACAGCCTTAACTTTTAGGGGAAAGAAACCACATTAATATTTACGGTATTGCTCAGGTGGAAAAATATCTAATTGGTTGTCGAGTAGAATTTGATCCCAAATTGATGAGACTTTGAGGTTTGTGTGTACACAAACACAAATACACAGGTTTGTGTGTACACACAGATATGTAGGGGTAGATCTATAGAGATTTTGGAGTGATGTGAATGTATAGATACCTATAGGTGTGTGTTTGTGTGCACACACCTCCAGGATAAAATCCTGTTTATCATTTAAATATTTCATAGAGAGGCTGGTGCAGTAACACATCAGCCTGGAAGCCTTCTTTGATCTCAGTAGTTGGGAGTTATTTTGGAAGCTTTGTGAGCTGTGCATATCAAGAGATGAGAACTCAGGCTTATTTTTATATCATTAAAATGTTGAGCCCTCGAGTTCTGTGAAGCTGATGTTTTGTTTTGGTTTCCCCAAATTATATCCCCCTTGAAAGAGCTGATTTAACAACTGAAGTGGATTATGGCACAGAGCATTAGGACCAGAAATGGTAAGAGCAGACAGTAATGTTCAAATTTAACCCTCAGTTTCCCTTATGATTTCTTTTACAGCATCTGCAGAAGTTCAGCTCCCTCCATACAAGGACCAGGTTTAATTCCATGCTGGCACCTGCTTGGGGAAGGTGAGGAGTAGCACCATCCACCAGTGACTCTTCAGTGAAAGGTACTGGCTGGAGCTTCCCAGCAAATGGTTTCTGGTGAGAACAATTCCCCCCCTCTCCATTCTGGGCTTCAAACTGAGACCCAAACCCGAATTACAGCGACTGAAGGGGTTTCTGTAGCTCATCCTCACTTTTACAGCTCTGCTGTGGTTTAAGTTGGGAGCTGGAACATAAATACTGGCTTTTCCCTCCTGGAACACATGTACTTTGATAGAGGAATTTATTTTTATGGGGTAAGAGATTGACATATTCTTTTGAAAGGGATGGATGTGGTTGAATGGTTCCCTTTCTCCCCCATGGGAAGGTCTCACAGTACCAGTCCTAGGCTGAACAACGTGCTCCAGGGAGCAGTGTCCACCATGGCCTGGAGGGAAAGGCTTTCCTAGGTGGAAGAAGCCCTAAAACCTGGGGAAAGGTTAGGAAACAAAGGGAGATGTTAGTACATTATTCTTATTTTGTAAGGAGTTTAGCCAGGACAGGAGCAGAAAGCAGCCAAACAACTATGAAATACAGATTTGGGAAAAAATATTGCAAGTTTTCACCAAAAAGTTTTTACAAAACAATGTTCCAAAGTGTTTGTTGGGTGGATTTAGCAGAATTATATCCCTTGGTGTTCTCAGTATTGGGTAGGCTGAACTGAAGGAATGTGAGACTTTGGCAGGGAAATTTCCCCCAAGGTATTTACAAACATGTCTCGTTTTTGAACATTTCTGTTTGTGTGGGGTTTTTTGAAAAGTGTTGCTGATACCCAAAACTTTGCATTGGTTCTTTACTTGGAGAATAACAGCATCACACGAAATGAGAGAAACCCAGGAAAAGAGTCTTAAAAATTGCAGATTGTTGTATGTGGAATGGATGGACTGAAGAGTCCAGGGGAGAAGTTTCAGTAAATATTAGAAATAACACATATGTACAAATAACTTTTTGTTACAGCCTGGGTACACTGGGCCTGAGTGACAGAAATGAGGGGAATGGATCCAGGGGGTCTTCTCTCCTTTTAAAAATAGCCAGTCCTTGGTGGTGCTGTGGAATTCATAACTCCCAAGCAGAGATCATTAAAATAATTAGGCCAGTCTTCTTTTAAATGTGTTCTAACAGCCAACACTTCGGTTACTTCCCAGTTCTCTGTCTCAAAATTAGGACACTGTGCTTCCAACACGTCTGAGATTATCTCAGTCGCCTTTGAGCTGGTGGAAGTCTCAAGGAGAGTTTTGGCCCCGTTTTCTCCACCTCCTGTGGGGTCCTGCTCTGGGTTGTGGGGCAGGAGATGTTTGCTATCAAAGGAAAGGAAATCACATTTGTTCAGCAAACTGTGACAGAGAACAGACTTCCTTCTTGTGATCTCTAAAATACAAATTTGAATGGGACAAATGTGTCCTTTCCCATTGCCTTCCCCCAGGGGCGAGTGACAGGAAGGCCACTGGAGCTGATCCTGACCATCACCTCTCGCTTGTTTCTGCAGCACTTTGGAAATCATGTGTCTAGATTTATTTACATAAATTACAAATTGTGTACTCTGCCTCAGACAATTGTAAAAATCCTCCTTTGGGTTCTTCTTAGGAAGTCCTGTGTGTAATTTTAAATTTAATCTTTCTCACTCCCTTTTCTGTATCCTCCTTCTAAACCATGCCTTTGAAACTGCTGAAGGTCCTTGACTCTACAGACATTTTATTGTGGTTTTGTTGCACTCAGAGCCCACTTTGGAAGGGGTAGCTCCAGTTTCTTTAAAGGATCTCAATTTTCATTCTATTCCAAACCTTTGCAGCCAAGTTTTTAGAGTATTTCAATGCAGTAAATTGGATGTGCAAATGCAGGTGGAATTCCAGTCGTGGAGGAAGCTCCACACAAATAGTTTGGCTATTTAGGGGCCTAATTATCCAGACTGCATTCCCAGAAGTGGTTGCTGTGTACAAATCAATCCAAATGCTTCCTAAATAGCTGCTTCTAGCCCTCCTAACCTGTTCCATTGGAGCCACAATGAGAAGCAGCTCCAAGGGCATCCACAGATGGAAGTGTGCAGGGAACCAAGAGGCAGCACACAGGCTTCTGAGACACAAAACCCCCCAAAAATAATAAAAAAGAAAGACTGAAAAGGCAAGTACTTGACGTAGGAGAAGGTGCTCTGTGATGTGCAGGGTGAGAAGGTGGCCAGCACTGACCTCCCGTGGGGAGGGAGCGATGGGGTGGATGTGCCAAGGGATGCAGGACAATGGAAATTTTTAGATCCATTCAGTTTTCTGAACTGAAGCAGCAATTGTAGGCAAGGGCACAAAACACATTTCTTTAAGTCTTAATTACAAGAGTGCAAGTACACTAAAACAGGCACAAAAAATCCAGGCTATTTTCAAACTTGCACCACAACTCCTCTTGGAAAGCTCTAGACAAAGAATATAATGCAAATATGTTACAGGACACAATTAAAATATACATATATTTAAATGGCTTGATCAGCTCTTTCTCATAAAGCAGCTCACCCCCAGCAAAGGGTTATTTTAGGTCCCCTGGGCATGGATGGAGCCAGTGCTTCACTCAAAGGCTCTAATGGCAAAAAGAGGGAAACCCTTCAAGGCTTTGGGATATTAAGTGGTTGCGTGACTGGGTTTTGTCAGGCTTGGCAGTTGGGGGATGAAGGGCTGGAAATGGCTTTGAGGGGAAAAAAAAGAAGAAAGGAGACATTAAAAAAAATAAAAAAAGAAAAGGTAAAAAGGGTACTCAAAGGTTCTTACAGGAAAAGATTGGTCCGAAGGGGTGGCAGTGTGCACACACCTGTGTGATTTATGTATATTCTCAGTTAAGTGAGAGCCCAGCTCTGCATTAGACCATAACCAGAAAAGCTGAGTGTGGAAGAGGAAACTTTGGAGCAGCTGGAATGTCTCCCTTGGGGTTTTACCTCCAAATATGTGTAAAGGTGGTGGTGAAGAAGTTGGAATCCCCACAGCTGTGCAGTCGCCTCTGTGTGTGTGAGCCTTGGGCACACGGGCTCGAAACAGGAGGGGCAGACCCTTCCTGTGACATTCCTCAGTGACATCAGAGGCTTCGGTGCCTGCCAGCTGTGAGTACAGTTTGAATTTGCCCGTTTGTAATGTTTGCTTTCTGTGTGCTTTGAGGTAGTCAGGGATGGAAATGAGCTTATTCCAGCAGCCAGATTTATCATCAGAACAGTCATTAGGCCTTCTGGTGGCCAGAGAAGTGTTAAAACCTTCAGAGAATGACTAAGTGATCCATTATGTTTTGGCAACTCAGCCTCATTTTCTACCTGCTATTCCTCTTGTGGTCACTGTGAAGCAATTATTTTGGATAATGGGGGAAACAGTCCATTTATGAGGGTCCATCAAGAAATCATTATCCCACTAGAAGCAATGTACAGGTTGTTAAACAGGAGTGGAGGGTATAAATTTAAAAATGTTTTCCTTACTTTCTTTAGCCCCTTTGGAGAGGGAGGGAAGAAGGGATGTCACCACATTCTGCAGAGTTTATAAAACACACCCCACTGCCTTGCACGTGACAGAAATTTGCTGGTCTGGCAGCATCCTCGGACAAAAAACTCACACCTGGCTCTGAAGAGCAGCTCTGGGAATTGCTGGGGAGGAAGGGAAAACCAGGGTTCAGCCTGGACAGCTGGGTTATCATCCAAATGACAAGGGAACAAAGGAACCTTCCAGGGATGTGTTCCTTCTAATATTTTTTAGCTCCTACTGACTTTCTCCCCCCTGTCCAGCTGACTTTGTCAAGTCTAAGTCTCTCCCCAGCTGGGTGGTGGCTGATAGTAGTGTGGATCCCATGGTATTGGTCAGCAAAGTGTCTCCTGTGCGTGGACCTGCCCATTAAAACTTGTGGCTTTGGGAAGAGGTGACCCTACATAAAAAGAAGTTATCTTTCTCCTCATCTCTTCGACAAAGAACAAGTAAAACAGGAGACTTTTGCCTCAAAACCAAAGTAGACTCTGAAAAAGAACATTACCTAAAAACTTTCTGTAGCTAATGCTCAGATTTGTTCCTTCATGTTGTTTCCTTCCTTTCTCTCACGGGTTCAGTGGAAGGAGCTGCTGTAATGCCTTTTTTATCCAAAATCCATTGTTTTCTAAGGCCAGTTCTCCAAACATGCTCCTTTCACCCTTTCAGCCAAAGTGCTTGCCCCAGGATGTGTCTGGTACCTCCTGCTCTCAAACAAGTGCAGGTAGTAAATAATTATTGATCTTTTTTCCCCTACCTTGGCACAGGAATGAATCCCCTGGTTTGGCTCCTGAAGGGATCCTCACTCACCTGTGCTAGAACCTGAGGGGTTTGCTTCACCCTCATGCAAAGAAAGGGGGTGCAGTGTAAAGCCTTTGTAGAGAAACATGGGAAACCAAAGAATTACACAGTCAGAAATGTGCTGGGATACCTTTTTCTTTTCCTAGAGAAATCCCCTGCTCAGCATAAATAGCTCTAATGATACTCAGAACAGGATTGATTATGTGTTCTGCCATTCTGGAAGAAACATAATGGCCAGGCTGGGAGAAAATGAAAGGGAAACAAAACAATTCAATGATGAACACATATCTTTCCAAAAATGTTTTCCCAGACAAGGCAACGCACTCAGAGCAGTGATAACCCCCAAATATTCCTTGTGCATGTGGGAACAGGGACTCTGTGAGGCCCTTGGGAACAGGGTCCATGTGTTTGTGCTGCTGACTCAGGAGCACAAATCTCAGTACCTGCAGTGGGGCTCTCGTACCTGTGTGCCTCCTTGGAGTGAGTTTGCTCTTTTAAAGAAGCAGGGGAAATGAACCTACATGGTCTCTTTGCCTTTATTAGAGGGGTCTCCTCTAAATTCCTGTACAGTAGATACGTGGGGATCTGTCCCCTTATCAGGTGCTGGAAAAGTTTACGTTTAAAAGCTCAAAAAAGAAACTAAACAATTTTTTTAGATTTTCTCCCTTCTCTTTTAATAAGTTTTGTCTTTATTTTGATAAAATAAATGTGTGGTGCCTTCCCATTTCAGTTTTCTCCAATGAAACTTCATTCTCCTATGGATATGAGTTATGTGTGCTTGTAGAAAAGCTTGTTTAAAGGCCATGATTGCTGCTGAAGAAATCCTCTAGAATCTAAGCAATGGCTTTGTGCAGATTCAGAGACAGTACTTCCCAAAGAAATAGGCTACAGTTCCAAATAAAGCAGGTTTTGGTGCCTTTTTTAATGTACCTTTTGAATTTGAGTTCCCAGCATCTTCTGTCTGCAGAGGCAGGTGAGGAACCTGAGAGTGGTGAGGCCCCTGTGCCACCAGTGACACAGTTCAGCATGAGGCTTACAGCACTTGCAGCTTGGCAGGGCAAGGAGAGCAGCAGCATTCCCAGGATATCCTTGTCCCAGACTCTATGTGGAGCTCTGGGGAGCTCATGCAACATCTGGGCACTTCAACCTCGGGCCTGCCCCTGTGCAGGGACAGTGTGTCCTCACCAGCTGGTTCCTCCCAGCTGGGTGCCCTTTGCCAAGGGGAAACATATGCACTGGGCAGTTGTACCCCAAAGCAAGGGCAGGGATATCCATAAATGTTCTAGGTTATCCCTCAGGATGAGCAGAAGGAAAAAACTCCCTTTATTTTGAAAGCAGTGTAGCTGACACTGGTTCAGCAGGGAGGTAATTACAGGTCACCTCAGGATAAGTGCCTGGCTCAACCAGCTGGTTGTATCTTGGGACAAAATCCCACTCTCAGGCTGTTGGGGTCCCCAACTCACAGAGCTCAATGCAGGGACTTGTTTAGTCAGGGGTATTAAGCAATTGCTGAATTAGTGTCTTTGTATTTCAGAAGAACATCCCTCATATATCATTTTTCTCATAAAGGACTTAGGAAAAATACAATATTATCTCAATTAAACAAAGGGTTTTTCTGTGCAGCTCTATCACTCCAAATGGAGCAGGATGACAGCCAGATCGATGGGCATCCCATAATTCAGCAAAGGTATTCAGAATTGGTTCAGATGGAGTCAAACCCTTTTCCTCCCACCAGTGTTGTTTTCAGTGTATGGCTGGGGAGAAGCAGGAGGGGGTGTTTGTGTGTGCTGCAATAAACTATTGCTGATTATCAGCCACGTGCTTTTCTTTGTTTATCTCAGGTGAACAATGTTGGGTATCTGATCCAAACACATCCGAGCCAGAATTGCTGAGAGGCTGCACAAAGCGGGGCTCTGTTGATAAATGCCTGGTTTTATTCCTCCTTGGCAAGTCAGGGTGTTACAAAGATGGGAGAAGGGAAGGATAAACATGTGTGCCATGGTTTTAGTGAGCAGGTGGATGGATAATTCCCAACACAGCCTGCAAAGCCCTGTGCCATTTGAATGTGTCGTTACAGTAATGGGAGATTGATGGGAACAATTCTTGCTGGGGTTCTTGCCAAAAGCACACGCTGCCTACAGTGAGCCTATTGATGCTGTTCTCTCCTCGTTTAAGGTGCATTAGAGACACTGCAAGGAGAGAGCTGCAGAGAGGGGCAGTGGGATGCTATTAGGGAGTGTATATGATTTACATGAAGACTGAGCAAAAGGCCATTCATTGCAGCAAAGAACTTGTGTCTCTGTGTGAAATAAACCCCTTCTCATTCCAGTTGCACTCTGCAGGTTGGGGCTGGAGTTACTCATTCAGCACTGCTGACACTGTTTGCAGCCCTGTGGGAAGGATCCTTAACTGCCCCAGGTGCCATCAGCCTCCCCAGGCACCACCTGGATGGAAGTGCGTGTCCAAGGAACACAGGATGGGAGAAGGGAGGGACAGATGCACACACAGAAGCCCCCAGCTGGAGCATGAACAGGGATCTGCTGGTGCTGGTCAGGGCCAGCAGCTGGTACCACGAAAGGGTGAGTTTTATCCATTATAAATAGATGTATTTGATATATAATGACTATATAGGTATATATATGTATAGAAAAATATAGAAGGAAGGCAGAAAAGATGGAAGGACATAGAAGAACAGAAGGAGGGAGCGAGGTCAAATGGAAGTATTGGCAGAAAAGAGGGTGGAGATGGAAGGAAGGATAGAAGGATAAAAACTGATGTAAGGGCAGAAGAAAGATGGGGAAAGAATGGAGGGGAAGACAGAAGCTGTTGGAAGCAGGGAAGAGCGAAAGGAGAAGTAGAAATAGGAAACTGAGAGAAGGGCAGATGATCACCTGTTGTTCCACAGGTTTGTCAGCCCTGTAGGTCCTGCCCTGCTCCAGTGTGGTGACAGCAGGGGAGATGCTCATTCTTGATGTGCTGCTTTGAGGTGACCCGGGAGGGATGTGTGCTGTGGGCTGGTAGGATCAGGCATTGAACCTTTCTGCACTTCATTTGCAAATGTTCTCACAAGTTAACAAAGCCGCAGTGCTAATGGGAAGGTTGTGCAAGTTTTTCAGCACCCTCTGTGTGGTGAGAGAGGGACTTTCTCCAGTGCAGTGATACACAAAATGATTTCAGGGGAGAAAAAGCCAGAAAAACTCCTTGCTGTCTGGGCTCCAGCCCCAAGAGCTGCTGCCTGCAACAAACCCAGGACCTTGGCAATGGCTACAGCACTTCAAACCCACCCCTGAGAGCTGCTGTCAGAGCAAGGGAGGCAAGATTTTCAAGGGAAATTTGGCTCCTGGATTAAAAATCTTGAACGTGCTTTTTAAATGTTACAGTGCAGTTCTTCCTATGGATGGTCTAGTGAGAGCAAGTCTGACCTATTTGCTTCAACATGAGCCTGGCTCTGGAGAGCTGGGCTTAGTTCATAGCTCAGCCACAGGCTAAAATATTGGACATGACGTGTGCCCTCTTTTCCCCTCTGTAATGAGAAGTTATTACCTCAGTTCCTCACCCTGGTGAGAAGGGAGAATTCATTAATTTCCGTGTGTTCTCAGATACTCTGATCACAAAGGTCACACATAAATTACAGTATGAAAGCAACCGGCTGTTTGAGTGGGTTAGTCTAAGAGTTAGCACACCATGAAATACTCCTATTAAAATGAGCAGCTGCCATTAGATCTGGCATTAGTGCCTTGGAGAAACTAAAGAAATAGCCCACAAGCTCCTTCAGTCACTGTTGGTCGTTGGTCGTATCAGAGATGCTCTGTAGATGTAAGTCCTGACCACAGTTCTCCATGATCACAATAAATTGTCTTTTTCAGCACACCCAGCTCCTGCAGAGATTTTGCTGCATCCAAGACCCCTCCAGCGACAGCATTGGGGGAGTTTCCTCCACAGGTTCTTGAGCAGGTCCGTCACCTGCAAACAACAGCACCAACAACTCAGACTGAAGTCAGTGCTAAAAGGTAAATCTGCATTTTCCACCCCATCACACTTTCTCCCCAGTCATCCTTAAATACAGAGTGTTGAAATCCAAAATGCTTCCTCTACTTAAACCTTGAGTTTTGGTTTCAGCTAGTTTA
Source organism: Sclerurus mexicanus (assembly GCA_013396755.1). Classification (NCBI taxonomy): domain Eukaryota; kingdom Metazoa; phylum Chordata; class Aves; order Passeriformes; family Furnariidae; genus Sclerurus; species Sclerurus mexicanus. The sequence goes on along the minus strand of VWZF01002607.1, from coordinate 27,071 downwards.
ATTTAGCTCATTTCTGTCTCTGCTCTAGTTATATTATATACTTAAGCAATTTCTGTGAATGGGTCAAATCAAAATGTGAAGCAGCATGAAATGTGTCCAAACATGAAGCAGAATTATCTCCATTTTCATTTCGAGTACCACAGATAGGAAAGCACCTTATTAAAGGAGATGTTTTACACTTTTTTTATTCCAGTAATGATATTTTGTATAGAATTCACTGTATCTTTTGTTGGATTGTCTCTTTTTCTTTGCTGCCACTTAATGCCAGTTCAGTCTGTAACTTGACTTCATTACTATTTGCTGTGATTTTTCACATCTTTCAATTTTATTTCCTTTGTGAAAGGACCACTCATGGGATGACAGAGCAATTCCATTTTTATTAAAAAGAAAATCTTTGAAGATATCATGCAAAGATTGAAATGATGGGTGGGCAAAGCTGAGCAACCCAAATTCTATTTCTTAAAGCCTTGAGTTTTGGATGCTCCAGTCACAATGGCTTAATGCTTAGAAGCAGAGGGACTGATGAAAACATCAGCCCAGAGCCCACTTGTAGGGATTGCTGTATCCAAAACACCAAAACAAGTACTTTTCTACCTGCTGTTTAAACTGGGTTTGCTCTGGTTGGCGGTGGGGGAGGTATTTTTAACCAAAGCTTTTCTGCTGTAACTCTTCAAGTAACACAATTTAACAACCATTCCAGTTCCCAAGGGAAGAAACAATGACTAGGCAGGAAAGAAGACTTCCCTCCCTCCAAGGCGTTCCAGCCACGGGTAAGTACCTGCTCCCACTTGCAAGTCAAAATCTCAGGGATACACAGACCACATGCTAGAAGTTGCCAAGGAAACCAGATTCACTTCTGATGCTACCTGTTGATTATTTCAATCTCCTTCTTTTTCTCCACCCACATATACCTTAAAATTAGGGTTGTCCTTCATGGTCTGATTACTACCGAGGCATTGCCATTGAGGGCATCAGACTGGCTTTGGTCCCTGAATCCAGGCTTGAGCCTCTCCTTTTTAAAGCAAGACATCAACATTATTTTGGCAGGAGGTTACTTCAAATTGCCTTTTCCCCCACATTGGTAGCCAAAATATTCAATGGAGATCCATCTGAAGTGTCCAAATACAGCGTTCCCTGAGTGTGCTTGTGCTGTAAAACTGGAATTAAGCAAGGAAACAAATTTACAGCGATTCCCTTTTGTTTCCTTGATTCCTGAGTTTCAGCATATCCAGCAGTGGCCTTGAAATTCAGTGGCGGTGATTGCTGACCTCAGTAAAACTGGGATCCAAACTGCACTTTAGGGAGGTCACCAGCTCCCTGTTGAAAGTCACCTGGAGCTGGATTATATTGTCCCAGAGCAGTCAGCATGCAGCAGCTTGTGGTCTCAAGGTCTCCAGGCTACCCAAATTGCAACTGCTCCATAGTTAAGATATGGATAGCAATGGAATCTTGGGGTTTGGAGAGTATTTTGGAAAGAATTCCAGATTTTTATCTTATTCCTGACTTTTTTCCCCTCCTGCTTTGGTCATAGTTCTCTGCATCATTTGCAGAGATACTGGAAGCCATGACCTTCAAGTGAGAGCCAAATGAGCCAGCACAGCTCAGGGTGATTATCTTTCCCATCACTGTCAGAATAGTTTTCTTGATCTCTGGGTGTGTTTCCATTTCTCCACCGGTTTTCCAAATTATACAAGAGATGTGCCACATGGCAGGATGCTGGAGGAAATTAAATTAACAGAAAATGACACTCATGAGGTCTTCTACCCCCAGAGGCAGACCACCTTGCATTTACTTTGCTGCAGTTTTGAGGGGGTTTGAGCAGGTTCTTCCCAAGCTGTGTGATGGTCGAGGTGGCCTCTGTCTGGATTATCTCATGCCGGGGCTGCTCTTAGTGAAGAAGCAGGGAAAAAACCCCAAGGCCAACACTGTGTTCCTTCAGAGAGCCAGGTGTGTGTAAGCAGCCCCGAAGCTCTGCAGAGGCTCAGCACCATTCCCAGTGGCACTGCCCACCCTGGGGTTCTCCAGCCTTGCCTTTCCCGTGGTTCTGCACACGCTGAGGAGCAGCAGCAGCAGGTGTGTGCAGGTCGTTTGGCTGCTGGAACACTCCTGGCAGCTGCAGAGCTCCACGAGCACTGGCACAGGCAAAAGGCACGGCTGACTCAAGGGCAGGGTTCTGTGCAACGGAGCTGGTTGATGGGATTTTAAGTGGTTTTAAAGACCGCATATTGGCAGGGGATCGTTACACGGCTGCACTTCGATTAACCAGCTGGACAGATGCATGGTTCAGTACAGAAATTATGCTGGGTTTGCCTTCTGCTGCTTAAATCCAGCTGAAAGGATTGCAGCTCACCAATTCCAGCCCACACAAGTAAGGAGTTTTAAACTGGTTTTGTGGAGCCACCTATATTGAATTTCTTACTTCCATACACACTGATAACCCTCACAAGAGACTGATTAGCATGGCAAGAAAAATAAGCAGTGACAAATTATATCTTTATTTCAGAGACTTTCCCCTCCTGAAGTTCCCTGGTCCTCTTTAGGAATTCAGCAGTTTCATTGCAAGGAAAGAACCTGCACCAATACCTTTATTTACTCTCCTAGGAAAATTAGTCAGTGTTTTCTGTAACCTTCCTCTGTCATGTCTCCAATAGCCTTCCAGAAAATATTGGAAAGCATATTACACATTTCTTTCAAAACTCAAACCTAATGGTGGACTAAAAAAAGGAAAAAAGGGTATTTTGCAGACAAAGAACATCTTTGTTGACAGCACTAAAATGTAACGTGTCACCAGAGCTGATATGTTGCATTAATGGCTCTTTTGTGAAAGCACAGAACTGAGTGTTATAAATATTGATGGGAGCACCCTGGGCTTGGAAGTGTGTGACAGATGGAAACTTTTTAGGGGAGCACAAAATTGGTTTCAGTGTTTCTCCAGCTTGAAATTCAAATATCCCCTTCCAGTCGAAAGCCATTGTTACATTTATCACCAGGTAAATGATGATGCAGCAGATAGTGCAGGGAAGAATATCCTTAGCTAGGTGTGATTTCCACTGCTGTCAGCATCCCTAAGGAACAGATCCGAGGGACAGACCTCTGAAGGAGCTGGAGTGTTAATGGCTCTTGTAGGGAATTTGGGCTATTTTATTTTTTGGAATACAAAGCCTTGCTGCTCCCAGGGCCAGCCAGGTTGCCATGGTTACTTGTGAGCCTCTCCTTCAGCCTGAGGAGCCAGACTGTGTTTCCTCCTCCACACTGGATATGTCCACATGGACATTCCCTGGAACAACAGGTCTCTCAAGGAGCTGCAGGCCAAATCAACACCCAACGCTCTGTGGGTGTTCTCAGGGAAAAGGATGCAACAGAATTCCTGATACTCTATGGAAACAAAAACTCTACTGCCCCACCCTCCCTAGCTTTTCAAAATTGCTCAAAATCTTCTTCTGCACAGCAAATATTAAATTAGTTCTTCTGAGGAAGGTGAGGCTGGATAGGCTCTCTTTGATGTCAGCATTGAAACCTCCCTCAAGGGCTCCCAAGCCCATCAAAGAGCTACTTCCCTACTCAGGCAGCTGGAATTGGTCCATTCCAGCACATGCTCTGGAGTGACAGGGAAATAGTGTTCTTTGAAACCCACGCATGTGCCAAAAAGGAGGTAGTTAAATCCAGGGGAGAGGGAGCTAAAAAGGGAACACATGTCCCCAAACAGCACCAGCTGCTGAACAAAGGGGATCAATTAAAAAAATAAATAAAATTTGCTTTCGATGGCCTGCAGAGCACTGAGGGATTGTCAGCACCACAATGTGCAGGGACACAGGGAGGGATATCCTTCATGAAAAGCAAAGACAAGAAAGGCCAGCTAACCCAAGAAAGCAAATGTGAGACTTAAATTCACAGGAATCCTACAAAACCCATGAGCAGTTTTGACCTGCCCCCCTGCACTGAACTTGAAGGTCACAAGCAATTTTAGACCATGATTTTAATGTTTTAGACCATGCTTTTAATAATTTCTAACCTATAATACAGTAAAGGTTACACACACTGTTTTGAAAAGGTAAAAAGTACAGTGATAGAAAATTCAGGTGCCTTGTCACAGCTTGCAAACAAGAACCCTGAGGAAAATGTATTTCGCGTACTGGGAGGCAAAATCCAACCCCGGTACAGAAAGGGAAAATCCGGTTATTTTATCTTCTTTGTGGGAATTACATAATATTTATTGGCTAAGTTGGGTGAATTTGTCTAAAAATCTGCTATCAGACACAAGTCAAAAACCATCATTTAAAGAACAGCAGCTCTGAAGAACAAGACACTCCAGGTCCAAAAAACCATGAGTTTTCTGAAGTTCCTGTTCAAGCAACACTATTGAAATACAAATTCAGGTCATAACACCCAACCCTTGTTCTCCAGGTGCTGGGGTAGTACAAGAACAGAAGACCTGAATCTTTAATTGACATGTACTTTAAAGAAGAATTTGACTGCAAAGATATAACAGAGATACAGAGGGGGAAATGCCAGAAAACAAACTCCTTGACCTACTTCCATAACAGAGAACACAGACCCAATGCAGCATTTAAAAACATAGGAATATTCCAAGGAGGATTTTTCCTCCAGCAATCCTCAAACCAGCTATCGAGCTGAGTGCCTAAATCTTGGTGGTGTTGGTTTGTACATTTCTATGGGATTCAGATTTAAAAAAATCAGTATATTTTATTCGGATAAAAGCCACATCCCTATAGGACTGTTCACAATCTTCCTACAGTTCAAAAATTCAACCCGAAGCAATCATACAAGTGTTTAAAAAGTGAGGCAGAGCCATGTGAGGCTGAGGAAACCCTGTGAGGAACCTCCTCAGCTCTGACATTTATGGCTCCAGACCCCACAAATCCTCGTGGATCCTGCAAACTTCTCCTTCAGCTCTGATTTATAGGCTGAGGAAATCCATGCGGAACAGAGCAGTAAAAGAAATTTGTGGGCTAATTCAGTGTCTCAGTTTAGGTTAAGGTTTTTAATAGTTATTTGCCTTTCTGTTTTCGATAAAGATTTGTGAGGAGTCAATTACCCAAGGCAGCTCAAGTGGCTGTGACAGCTGAATTCAAGGCGTGAGCTCCCCTTAGGAAGCACTGTCTGATTCTCTGATAGGAAATGCTACAGTTAGATACAGAGGCCAGAGTCTACATCTTAAAATGATGGAGATAATTCACATGGAACATGGCTTTTGAGGATAAAAGCTTCCCAACAGAAGAAAGAGACATCATTACTGTACATTTATATAAAGCAGGTTTTTTGTGGGCTCCATTGAAGCTGTGCCAATTTACGGCGTCTGAAAACCCTTCTCTGAAGGGTTCATTAAACCTGCGTCTCCCTGGCCTATTGCTCCAGGATTGGAACATTTGTTCCTCTGAAAGATTCATTATTCTCCCCATCCAAAATGGTACCTCGGGTTTTAGGGCTGGCTGTGAAATGTTGGGGATTCCTGCGCTTTTCCTCACATTTAAATCACCCACCATATAACCTGGGAAATGAAATAGCAAATGTTTCTTTAGCTGGAATGAGGGTAGAAAGAGGCCTGAGACCCAAATTTGGATGTTTTGAACTCTGCAGCCCCGTTTGGGTTTTGGGCTCTGCTGCCCCTCAGAGCAAAGGGCGTTTTATTGCTGCCAAGTTGGGGCTTTTTGCTGAACTCAGTAATACAGATGAATAATTTACACGGAGTTTTGATTGATTTTGTGTCTTTTTCATTTTGCCAGGGAGCAAGGAACCAATTGCAATTCCTCGTTAGAAATCACTTCTGCTTAATTCCTGCAGCTGCCCTGAGTGCAACTCAGATTCCAGGGGTTGGATCTCAACCCAAGCCTTGTCATCAGATGCTCCAGTCACGAGATGCACTTCCAGCTGGGTGAGCATAACTCTGCTTTTGCCTTGTGGCTGCTGCTCCGGCGGTTATGGGCTAGGAGAAATTGTCTAAATAATCCGTAATGCTCAGACATCTGTTGCTTTTATGCCACTGAGGGAAACGGGTTTAGTGCTGCAATGTCAGAGCCTCCCCAAAGCAACCGGAAAAGGGACAAAGCCCCAGGAAGGGACATGAATTTCCCCATGTTTAGTCGTCACTTTTCTCCAGCCCCTCTTTGACCCAACACTATCCTGTGTGTATCCTGTCAGCTGCAGGAGCTGCAGGAATTAAAAACTTTAAAATACCGTAGAATTAAAGCATCAGGCATCTTACATATTCACATACGCTAAAATTAGGCATCCGGCATATGTGGCTGATGGCACAGAAACTCCCAGAGGATGTACTGAAACCAGCCCCAGTGATTTTGCATATTCTCGTGTGACAATGTGTGCTTGCTGAGCAGACAGTCACGGATTGTCGGGAACAGTCTGGCACCTTCTTCCCACCCCCTGCTCCGGGAGCCGCAGCCACAGAGCGCTGCAGGAGCTCTGGTGGCAGTCCCAGAGAAGGTAATTACAGAGCCACACCCACAGCCTGCCTTTGCATCCTAAGGGAATCGCAAGGGATGTGTCAGCTCTCCATCACACGCACGGGCCAGAGCCAGAAACAGCAGCAGACACTTGAGGACATTTGGACACGGGAAAGGCGCAGCAAATATTAGGCCCATGCTTACAAACACAAGTAACAGAAAACTGTTACGGTAATCCTTGCCAGGCTTAAACCCTCCTGTTCCTTCCAAGAGATTAAAAACATATGTCAAATCAGAGTCATCAGAGGTTGAACGCTCCTTGTCCTATTTCCCTCCCCACCTTGAGAAGAGGAGGCCAGTCCAAGGAGGTTTTTTGTCACAATTCTGTCCCCTCTTTGCTCTCAGTGAGTGCTGCAGCAATTCTGCATCTCTGTGTGCATTGAAATATGGATTTACGTCTTGTGGGTTTGCGAGGAAATTTCCTCCCAAACACTGGAATTTCACTGGTAAAGTTCAAGCTGAAACGTGTGTCAGTGAACTGTGGAAAGCTGCTTCCGATCAGCTGCTGTAGAGATTAATTTATTAATTGTGTTCTACATAATTAATTACATATGATTTCACATTGTTAATTATATATTATGTTAACACATAATTATATATTATAAATTTTCTATATATTGTTTATTAATTGGATTCTTCTGTAGTTGTCAGACACCTGCAAGTATTTATGGCGTGTTCTACCCAACACTGCCCAGTCTCAAAAATCAAGAATTCATTCTGCTGTAGGTTAAAAAGCTGTTGAATTCCACCTGGGCAAAGTTCTGCTGTGCTGAAGTAAAGAGAGGAAAAATTAAAAAACAAATCATGCTTTCCAAAGCACAAAGATTTTGATAGATATCCACCAGAAAGCTTTTAGTCTGTCAGATGTATTATGACTTGGTGTTTTTGCTTGGCTGTTTGTCATTATCTGCAATATATTTTGTAGGCAAAGAGTGCTCATTTCACAAGTGAAATGCACTATTGAGTAGGTTGGGCATTCTTCTAACGGTGCCATCCCCATTAGCTCAGTCTGAGTGTGAATCACGTGCCATAAATAATGCAGAATTGAATCCCTCTGCATTTTTTTAGGAAAACCCTGACATACTACAAAATATTGGTCCTAAAATGCATCCAACTCCTATAAGGTACCTAAACAATAACTTTTGGGATACCCTGAGCAGAACAAATGCTGGGCAGTGAATAATTCAGTGAGTTTGGGCAGTTTCTGCTCCAGAACTGACCAGGGCCAGGGTAGATTTTCTCCAGCACATTTGGTTCTACAAAATCTCTACTAAATTATTTGTATGAACAATTATTGCTGTTCAGAGCATTTATGAGCCCTTCCCTGTGTCTCTGATTAAATTTTGATCTCTTTCAGGCAGTTTTAATTGGGTGCATCAATCAAATAGTATAATTTCCTTCACTTGACATAACCCTACTAATGAAGTATCTTTTTCTCTGATTTGTAATCCATTGTCTAATCCAGAGTGATGAGCCCTAATCTCTATGATTTGGGAGAACATTTAGGGACATGTTGATCTCTAAACTGCTTAATTGCTTTCCTGAATAGAGGCAGGTTTAATATTAGCTTTAATGAAGCTCTGAATTAGCTTTTTTAGGTCATTAAAAAAATGTAAATTTAAAAAGTTAGTGCCCCCACATGTCCACTTTCCTCACTCCATTAAAAAAACAAGGTGCAAACTGCTTCTGGTTAATATCTGTATGTGCAGGTGAAGCTCCAGTTTTCATCAATACAAGTAATGCAAGGTGTAGGAACATTCCTTTCACAGTGGAAATTCAATTTGGTGCAGACAGTCAAGGAAGGTCCTTCAGGAAAGGAAAGAACAAATCTCACGTTACATGTAAAACCTGAAATTCTCTCCGCACGATTATCCAGGAAATGTGGCATTGAACATGTGAGGATGAGAATGGATTTGTAATAATGGCTTTTTAGAAGAGGATAAATATTTGATTATATTGTCAATGTGTGTTTCTCAAAAATATAAAAACATGCTACACTGATGAATTCCAACCGCAGTTAGTTCTAAAACCAGGCAGGTTTTGTCGTATCTGTGCTCTTCCTTCCCCCACAGCTGCCCTTAATAAATCAAGACAGAAAATGATGGTAAAGGGAAAGGATGTGAAGGTTTTGTTTGACTTTGGGAATTTTGTCCTCCTTAATTCTCTAACTTTGTGAGCCACCATTGAACACACAGAGTCAGGAACTGAGCTAAACTGCAGCAGGATCCTGAGTTTTCCCCTTTTAAGGATGGATTCTGTTAAGGTCAGCAGTGCTGGAAAACTCTTCAAAGTGGTGCTTAAGTGTGGTGGGCAGAGACAATGAGGCAGCAAATGGAGAGACCCACATCAATATCGACGTGCTCGTTGGCAGCCTCAGCACTGGGATGGCCCTGGGGACTTGCTAAGACAGGAATTATATACATATAGATATATATATACACAAAATACGTGCATTGCTCTGCAAGTTTCTTGGAGCCAAAGCCAACAGCAATTGATGGCTCAGCTTGTAATACCCCTCTCTGAGCTGTGAGGAGAACAAATATTCCTTGCCCCTTGCCCCTGGATATTGGAATGAACATTGCACTCACGTTCCAGGCATTTTTATATAGATGGATTTCCAGATCTTTTTCTTGACCCTACAGAAGATGAACAAGTTATGTGATGTTAATGATGTTATTTTGACAGTGGCCCCTCCATGATATTTAGATTTTAAGGTGTTACTGGTAATAGGAATTTATGGATGATTATTGCCCATTACCGAGCTAAGAAAATGACTCAGGAATAGGCTCTCAGTTTGGCTGGCTTTGGACAATTGTCTCACTGCTCCCCTCAGCTCTTGTTTCCATGGCTTAGGACATGGAGTGCTTCTTACCTGCCACGTGCTTGTTATTGTTCCCAACGATGTGTGAAATTGGAGCCTCGCTGGAATTTTCTTCAGCAAACTTGCATTGTTGGAGGATCAAAATATTGACAGCCTGATTTGATAATTGTAAGTCAATTTGTTTCATGCCTTAGGGCTGTCATTTAAATTTTACTTCAGGATTATGTTATACCATTTATGGCTTTCCTTCGGCAGTATGTTGATTGAAGCTGCCTTTGGCCCCCGTTTGCTACATCTGGCTGAAAATTTCACATTTAATGTTTTCCAACTTCATGTTTTTCACTGAAAAATGCCCATCTTTAAATATAAACTTTCCCCAGATTTATGCGTTTTTTTGTTGGAGTCAAACTTTACACTTAAGTGGTTTAGGGGAAAAAAAATTCTGTTTTTGTCTTACAGGAATGAAAATGGAATGGTTCAATTATTCATTTCAAAGCAGCTCTTCCTTCTAAAGCTTGAAAACTCCATTTCAGTGCAGGAGGGGGGGAAACTGAATATATTTATTGAACTAAGGCAACTGGAAGGAATTAGGATCACAGGGAGGGGTTTGTTTGTTTGTTTTGTGCCCCTTTCAGAGCAGACACCATTTTTCAACAAGATTTGCTGTTTTCACACCAGATGGCTTTATTTTTCCAATACTTTATTTTCCTCACATACATTTTCCCTGCACGTGGAAGGAGGGTGTGTTTGCTTTTTATTGATCTGCCAGATATTCAACTCTACAGTAAGTCATCCTGGCATCTGATCCAAATTTGGTGAGCCATTGGATATTCCTAGCTTGTTATGGAATAGCTGGATTATCCTTATTCAGTAAGTATCAGAGCTGCAAAAAGAACTGTTTGCCAGATAAAGACTTGCAAGGGTCCAATTAATACATGAGAAATGGGGCTCAGCATCTTGTTGGATTCCTGGAGCAACTCCCCATTTACTGGGCAGTTGATTTTCATCCTTGTGAGATTCACTGCCCTTTGACAGAGCCCTTGGAGCACTATTTCAGCTCAAACTGAATTAAGACATTACTGGATAGGGGCTTGGTTTCCCCCAGCCCTTCCAGCATTGCCACATCATTTAAATATGGATCTGGGCGGTTTTGAAGGAGACTCACATCTTGCTGCCTCAGCATTCCTAACCCTGTTTGCCATAAACAAGGGAGAAACTGCCTTTAATGAGAACACTTTATGCCAGAAAATTTTTGCAAGTGCTAATGTTTAACTATCTGATTGCATTATTAAGAATTTATTCTATTTTGGAACCACTGTTTGACATTCTCAGAAGACAGATCACCCTCATTAAGTGGCTGAGAAAAGCAGAAACTGAGCTTGAGAATGAAATTTAATTTGTCACTGGAACGTTAATATAGTAGCAAACACTTCAATTGTGCCATCTGCCTTCTTCTCCAGGGTTTGAGGAGCTCCAGCTTTCTCATCCATGGGAGTCCTGCTTTCCTTTAGCCTTCCCTTGGTCTGTGGTACAGGAGTTTGTTGCTGTGGTAGCTGGTTGATATTGGCAGAAAACAGCATTTTCTGAACAATGAAAAAGGAGAGCTGGATTATAAAGGATAAAAATCTCAGACACAGAACTGGCCTTGCAAATGCCACTGTTGCTGCATTAGGATTTGTGTTCTGAGCACGAAAAGCACCACAATGAGCTAAATGTGTCTCTGTCTCAAATGCCCAGGAAGGAGGGATTGATTTTGCTCTCATTTTAAGGTCTCTGGTTCCTGGTTCCTTGTTTTGAACAGGTATCACCCAGGACTCCACCGCAGGACAAAAATGTGCCTCAAATCTCACTTTAATTTTGTGGCCTCTCTTTTTCCTTTATTCCAGATGTTCCCATCCCACAGAACTCCTTTCCCAGCCCAGTGTCGGGAATGAGGCTCAGCCTTCGAGATGTCAAACACAAAGGAAAAGGGAGAAAGCTGTGACAGAACCACGGGCTGAGGAGTCGTGCGGATGGAAGGCACTTCAGGTGTGAGCAGGGAAGGGGCTCAGAAGGATGAGAACACTGACCACCCCAAACCACAGGCTGGTGGCAGAGAAACCCAGGAATTAATAGGATGGGCTGTTCACTTGACGGATTTCAGTGCGTATTTAGTGCACTGTTCACAGCTGAGTTATCTTAATTTGATATCAATCATCTATACATTCAGCTTGACCAGAGAAAAATCATTTGCATTGCTTATCAAAAAGGAGGAATCTTTCCAAAGGAAAGCTGATTTTACATATAATATAATCCATCATTTGTAATTCATGGTAAACTCTGAGGAAAGCCTCCTCTTACACCCTGGAGCATCAGGGATTTAAAAGCCATGTGGATGTGGCACTGGGGGACACAGGTTAGTGGTGGCCTTGGCAGTGCTGAGCTCATGGTTGGACTCTGATCTTAGAGGGCTTTCCCAGCCTAAAGGATTCCATGATTCAATGAAAAACTCCCTTGAAAGCCAGTATCTCTTAGCGCTGTGTAAAATAGCCCCTTTTCCCTGCTGATGTTCCTGTGCTCAGTTAATGATCTGGATCAATGATTTATAAGAAGCTGAACTGTGCTAACATTTCTTTCTCTGTAATTGAAAAAGGAAAAAAAGAAAATTGTGTGGCTGAGAAGGACCAGCATGTGTGGGAAGTGCTAAAACTGCTCTAGGGAAAGCAAGGCATCTGATTCATGTCTAATTACGAACAGAGAATTACAGAACTTAAATGATTCACTTTTACCAAAAAGTGGAACAAAAGACCCCCCCAAACAATAACAAAAAGAGCAAATATCACAGAGAAAGGGGGGAAATCTGAATGAGTCAATGATAGTGGTGTTGAGATGGTCAGGGCATTTCCAGGTGCGTGTGGCTGCTGGACTCTGCAGTGGAAGTGGAAAGAAAAAGCCCCAGTTTAGTGCTACTGAGAATGCAAGAAATGCCTTTGTGGCTTCAGCAGGGCAAATTTCATGGTATTTTTCCCATTAGAGAACAAACGTGCTCCAAGCTCCATCTTTTGCTGGCTCCTCTGCTGTTTTGAACACCCCTTCTGGAAGCACTTCCAGCTGAGATGGCCCTCAAACTGCACCCATGGATGCCAGGGCCATAAACAGCAACAAGCTGCACTGAGGCCTCTTATTCACCTCAAGAATAAAAGGGTGATTCTTTTCCCCCCACTAATTAAAATGATGTACAGGATCCTTTTGCTGCCATTGCTTCCTGGAGTAAGCAAAGATAGTGTTTGATCCTCCAAGAAGGAGCAAAACAAGAGACTAGGAAGGCTTCCATGCTGTAGCACAACAGGGTTTCAATATTAGAAAGTATTCTGTTTAATATGCAAGGTGTCCCCCCAGTAATTAGGCTGGTGGGGATTGTTGTTGTGCAGTGGCAGCAATGACATGGGTAAAGATTCCTCCTGTGGTTATGAACATTTGAACTGGAGACATTCTCTGTCGTTCAGCACATTGAACCAGTAAGAACAGAGTCACAGGAAAAGGAATGGAACAAAGTAGAAGTGGAAAAGGGCTGGAAAATGCACCTTAAATACATTTTAGCAACCCTCAAGACCCAACTAATTTCTTTCAGGTCATATGATTGCAATGAAGAAAAGAAAACAGAAACGAGAAGGTACTTTATATAGTATTATTATATTTTTATTATTTTAGACTGTTACTGTTAGTGGTTCATATTATTGGTTTTATTATTATCTTTATTATTTTATATCATTGGTTATTTTTATTCGGTTATTATATTTATATTGAATTTTTAACTGTATGCAATTTCCCAGTGAAGTTCCAAGTGAGAGAGGCTGTAGAATTCTTCTGTTTATGTCAAATACAAATGATTAAATTAAACACTCGTCTTCCCCTGAGTGTGTCTCCATCTCAAACAACTAGTTTAGTTTAGTTTGCAATTTTTCCCTACATTTCTACTGCCAATTCTTTCCCCCCCAATGCATTTGGGGTAAATTGCTGTAGAGTTTGTCGACTTCACAGAATCAACAAGAAGAATATTGAATAACTTTGGGTCTCCTTCTGTTTTGAAACACTGTGGAGTAAAAACCCCAAACATTTGGGGCTCACGTGTGGCAGGTGGGAATGTCACCCTGGAAAACAGAGCAGATGTTGGATTACAGATAATGAGGATGAGACACTGGATATGGGATTATTCTCACTTTCATGTTTTCCCAGGGCGTTGTGCATGAGGTGCAGGGATTTGCTGAAGAAAAGTCTCTTTTTCTGGCCTCTGAAACAAATCTTGCCGACTGCTCAGGGACAGAGAATGGGCTCCCCTGTGTAATTCCTTAGCCACAAGTTCATTACAATGACTATATTGTATTTTACAAGTATAATAATTATATATTATGTATAGTTGTATATTATATTGTAATTATATATGTGTAATAATTAGACTTTTTTCTCTCTAGACACTGAAAAGGTTGTTTGATAGAGGGTTTTTGGAAGATATGTAGTGTCCCTAGTGTGGGAGCTGTGTGGGTGCCTGGTTGAGATGCCCCATGGAAGGCCCAGTTTGCTGGGGTGTCCCACCCCCACTGGGCACAGGGACACGACACTTGGAACACTGGGAAGGCAGGTGATGCTTGGCTGAACCTTCATTCCAGCTGCAATTCTGCTGTAAAGTTCCCAAGGAATTATGAAGAAATGCACTTAGAAAAGCTCAGTGGAGGGCAAACCTCCCTCCAAACTCAGCCCTCTGTGTAACCATCAGTATTTTAGGCTAAACACTTCAGACCTCTGATTTTGGGTAGCTCATTTCCTTGGTGCAATTTGAACGCACTGTACATGGCATCTTTGGAATATTTGTGTGACCTTTACCAGGAGAAGTTACCTAAGAATAGCTTCCTGTAGCTCCCCCAATTCTGTGCATAAAGTAGGTTGAGGAAAAAAGCTGCTCAGCATTTCTTAATGACAAATTCTATTCCTGTGCACTCTTTTTTATTATTACTGTTATTTTACAGCAACACTTCTGGCAGCAGCACAAGAAATTCGGGCCCTTGCAAGAGGATTTTCAGGATGCACAGTACAACCTCTGTAAGTTATCCAGCATAAAATACTGTTCTGACTTGGAGTTTCAGCATTTGCAGGAAGAAAGGAACTTTGAGCCTATTTAAGACTGAGGGAGGGAATTACTATTCAGGTGGAAAAAGAAATTGCTTAGAAAATCTGAACAATTTTGTATCTTTCTTTCTCTCAACTGTATCTGCATTTAAGTGCCTTTAGCCTGTAATAAAAGCAATTAATTTCCTGACCTGCTCAGAAAAATGGATAAAGAAACATCCTCCAGGAGAGGGAGGGTGTGAGTAGACACATGAAACAAAACAGGGGGGAAACGCTGTGAAAGACTGAATTTCTGAGGGAAACCTGTAAAATATTAGTTAGTCTTTGTCGCCAATATAACAAGCATAACTCAAGAAAACATGGAATGTGGAAGGAAAAACTCTTCTTGTACCTAGAAACTATAATGTTAAATAAGTTTCTCATTGCCCAGGTGGGGAACAAGCCCTGCCACTTACGTTTAACCCTCAGCAATGCCAAATTCCTCCTCCTCCATACATTTTTTCCATTCCATCCTGGGTCAGGAATGCCTGGGTGACTTGGAGGGGTGATTGCCGTTAGTCCAAGTAAAGGAATCGATCCTAATTCACTTAGGTTTGTTTTCTAAGTGGCTAAAGGGATGTAACATCAGTCTCCAACGAGGGAGAGCAGCTCCTGCGTGTGCAGGAATATTAATAAGGATTGGCTCAAGGTAACCAGCCAAATCTGTTTGCTAAAGCCAATTAGTTATTAATCAGCAGCTTGCTCACTTCAAAATATCTGATTATTTTAAAATGAAGGAAAAATCCAGCCTGGAGAGCAATACCAAACCCGGTCATGTGAGAAAATAAAAGTGTGTAGCACAGATTTTGTAACCAAAGAGAGAAAGTGGCGAGAATTTTGTTAAAAACAGAACCTTCCCAAACTCTGAGGGAGTTTAAATCCACTCTGCAAACTGGACTCTCCTCTATTCAACATTTGAGCTTAAACTTTGGGCTTGGAGATGCTGCTGTGGATTCAAAATGTTGCAGGTTACACACAGAAAAATACTGTCTTTGCCAAAATATGTTCTTTACTGCCTTGGTTTCTTCCTAAAGATCTCCAAGGGCTGAACACTTAATGCTGGAAACTCCTTGTAGCTGGTAAAAGTCACTGAGAGACAACCTGGGCTACAGGACAAGGACTGTCCTTCAGCTCCAGGCTCCCAGCTGGGAACACCTTATTTCTGAATCTGGCAGAAACGCCTCAGTTTGTTTAACTGCAGAGCAAATTCATTTAGCACAAATATCCTCTACCAGCAAATGCTCTGCAGCCACGGAGACCTGGTTTTGGTCCCAGACGAGCCACAGACCAAGTCAAACTAAGATTTTCAGGCTGTTTTGCATTTTTTAGCGTTAAGCAACCCCCTGGTTGCAGTAATATCCATCCTCCTGCTCCCTCTCCAGCTGTTCTACAGCATTCTCTCTTCAAACCCCATCACTTCCAGCTCTATCAAGGACCGAGTCCTCCCTGCAGAGGTTTCGGTCGGCTCAAACTCTCCAGCTTCCCAGGGTAAGGAATCAATAACTATTTAATATTTAAGCAGCTTACAAGCCACAGTTGAACTGTAGATGTGACAGCAGTGTCCCAGCCACAGAGAATCCTTGGGAATGCAAATGCCACTGGCAGCAAGGCATTAACACGTGTGGGGCTTGTCTCTACTTGAGAACCAAGCACCTCGCTTGGAACAAGTACTGCTAATGATCCTTGCAGTTGTTCCTCTTCTCCCCTCTGAGTGCATCCTGTTTCAGTGTGGGATTGCTCAATGGGATTTGGGGCAGATCACTGGCAATGTGGCTTTAATAGAAAGACAGCCGAAGCCAGGCAAAGCCCCAGTGGGCAGAGCTTTGATCGCTCTGCCTGTGAAAACAGGATTTGGGATCAATTATTCCCCAGCAGGTGATCCATGTCTGCTTTGTCCATTTAGCTGTGGGGCAACTCCTGAAAATATCCTTCATGACTCTGCAGAAACAGAGCACTTACAAGAGAGTTTCTGTGCCAAGGGTCTCGATGCAGCCACGTGGTATGGACAGGTTGGGAGTTCAGCGCTAAGAAACCACAAAATAACATAATCTGTATGTACAGAGAGACTTTATACAACATTCCTTCACACTCAGTTTATCCTCTGGACTCGGAGGTATCACTGCCAGAAAAGCCAGCTCAAAGTGCAGCTTAGGCACACTAAAGAGCTCAAGCAAACAGCTCCACTGACCCCAAATTAAGGGTCCTGTTCTGCAGCTACACGTGTGCATTGACACAAAATGATAGGAACAAGCAGTTTCCAAATATATTTTCACCTCCTTTTAGTAGCTGAGAAGTAATCCCTGTAGGAACAGGTTAAATAAGTATAAATATGTATCTGTAATACCTGTCTGAAATCTTTAGGATGGTGGACAATAGCCATCTTTTCACAATTATACAAGAAGGCTTAAAAGCAAAATAATCCCTTCTCTTTTATAAGCTGTGTGAATACTTTAACAGTGAACGCATTCTGAAGTTCTAAAGGAAATCAATGGTATTTGTTCGGAGCCTTTAAGAAGAGGTAAGAAAGCTGAAACAAGGATTGTGTGGAGATAAGGAGTGCCGGGCCCTTGTAATCCTCCCTTGCTTTTGTGTCCTGAGGAAATACTCTTCTTTGTTGCAGACCGTCGGCAGCTCCGTGGACATCCCTAATCCCTTGAGCAGCAGTGTGTGAGTCTACAAGCCATAGAAACCCTCATTAGGGATGATTTTTGTCATCTGCCAGTGCAATGAAGAGATTCCTGCAACGCAAGTGATGGCTGTCGTCCTTTTCTGGAGGTAATTTGGTTTATGTTTCTATAATCTCCTCATGGCAGCAAACAATGGAGTTGAGAGCAAAGGCGACAGTTAACTAGGATTTCCTGATGATTTCTGCATGTCCCCCCAGTTTGCTTTTTTGCAGTAATTTCTCACTCCCTGCCTACTTGGGGGTCAGCTCCACAGGACACCTTCTGTACCTTGCACTCTGGTGTTTGCCTGTGAGAAAAACCTTCATTCTTATGAACTCTCAGCTTTTAAAATTCCTTGATGACTTTCAGCTTTGAGAAGCTCCAGCATAACTTGTGAGTTTCTGAGGGTATTCCCTGCTAACTCTGCCAGAGGATGGATTTTAAGGTACAGGTTGTTAAAAGCAGCCTCAGTGACTGCTCTGGCACTCTGACGACATAGTGGGATTTTCCAAGGCAGTTTTATTTAGGATTTACAGGAGCTGAATAAGAGGGAGGTACCAGAAGTCTTTCACATGAGCAAATACCCAGGGACAAATAATTCCTGGTGGCATCCAGCATCTAATACATGTTTTTCCAGGAAGCCAAGCCTGACAGGTTGTCTTTAAACTGGTATCAACCAGTAGAACAGCAACAGCTAATGATGCACATTACTGGGAAACAGCATTTGGAGAGGCAGAGGGACCCATTATTTAGGGTGCTTGGTGAGGAATTGGGAGTATTCTGCTCCAAAACACTGTGCTCGGTACCCTCAGTATGATGGGAGTAACGAGGCTGGAAATGCTCAGCAGAGTCCCACGCAGAAAGCCCAGTGTGCACACTCCAGTTTCCACACATCCCACAGGTAGAAAATAGATCCAGGCCAATTTTATATTTGTTGTAGAGCAGCCAAAGTCACAACCAAATCTGATTAGATGACAAATATCACTTAAAACCCATTGCCTGTTCTTCCTCAGGATTTCAGGGGGGTGTGTATCACATCTGACCTGCAGTTGCTAATTAGTGATGGATCCATTATGTTAGGGATAGCTCAGTCTCAGGGATGATGCATTTGACTTACTAGTAGAGTTTTCCAAGAGAAAATATGTTCCTATCACATTTACTCCTCAATTACTGCTAATGAATACAAATAACTTGCTTGCTTAAAGCAATTATAAACCTCGTGCTAAGAAACCAAAATTAAGTTAAGCAAGCACAGCTCATTTCTTCCCCATTTCTCCACTGGCAAAATAATTCAATTACACTTTGCAATTTTTAAGAATGCTCTGTATAAATCAGTGATTTATATTCTAATATCATTATTCAATAGGCTACAACTCTTTTTAGGACTTGCAAAAGCTTTCACAAATCCAGATTGTCCCTACCCTGATTTCAGAGCAGATGGACAGATGGAAATGGTTTTACTGGAATGTTCTTTCTTATCCCCACTGGTACAGAAGCATTTTGCAGGTGTTTTTGTTTCCACAGGTGTTTGCCAGGAACACAATGACAGTGAGCAATCCAAACCTTCCTCATGGTGGGCAGTTTTTTTTGCTCTGACCACACCAGCCTTCCCAGAGGACCATAAAAGAGGAGCTTTGAACTTTTTTGTAAGTTATTATTTTCCTGTTACCCTTAAAAGAACCTGATGGCCAGAGCCGTGTCTCCTGAAATTCCTACCTTATTTCCTTTAATTTCTTGCAGATTTCTTTCTAAACTTTCCTCTTAGATGCCCACATGGAACTTAAAATGCCTTTTTTTTATGCTGCACTGACTCTCTGCAGAAGTTTCTGGCTGCTTAGGAAAGCACAAAGCTGTGCACATACGTGTTATATAAACTCCTCTTACCTTGGTTGCCCAATCTCCAACAGGGTTGGGTTGGGTTTATTTAGTGCTTAAAGAATGATAGAGCTGCATAAGTTGAACCTCTTTGTCTTCCTCCAATGATTTAACTCGTGGCTCACCTAAATAATTAACTAGCAATGTTTTATAATCAAACTTCAAATCAGAACTGAGTTTATGCTGTTAGGATTTGTATTGTTGCGTTTAACTTTCCAAAATAACTGTGCTGGTTTATGGTTTTGACATAACACAGACACAGAGGTGTCTCTTTTCATCCTCTCTCAAGTACTTCAGCTAAGCAGCATTTCTGTTTTGTGGTTGCAGTCTCCTGGCAACAAAACTTTTTCTTAAACTGACCCCTGTTGTTTTGGAGACCCTGAGCCCAGAGCATGTTACAGCTCTTTTTTTTTCCAAACACTTAGTGCTTTTCCTTGGTTTTCCTCATTTTTCCTTTTTATCCCTCTTTTTTCTGACCTATTGCTTGTCTAAAATCAAGCATCAGGATTATGTTAACATTTAGAGACACACTCTTCCTGCTTCTGGTTGTTCCCTTGCAAATCATCTGAGTCTGTCACTCAGCAAACCCTTCCTTTAAAGAAGGAAAGGAAAATACCTCAGGCTTGTGTTTGCAGGCACTTAAAGCTTCTATGTCTTACATACCACACACTTGTTTTATCCTGTGATTGACTGAGGCCCAGCCGCACTGCAGAGCTGTGACTGTGGGAGTTCACAGGACAGTGCTTTTCCAAGTTGTAGTTCCTACTGTGGATCCCAGAGGATGAGAGTTACTCTGCATGTTGTGAGTGCAATGTTAACAGTAATTAACTACAAACAATAGAGATTAAACTCACCACCTGGTTTGGGTTGGAAGGGACCTTGAACCTCATCCAGTGCCACCCCCTGCCCTGGGCAAGGACACCTCCCACTACCACAGGTGGCTCCAACCTCCCCTCCTGGTCTGCCCATGTTCCCTCTGATCCATCTGTGTCCCCTCCTGGTCCGCCTGTGTCCCCTCTGGTCTGTCCATGTCCCCCCAGGTCCACCTGTGTCCCCCCTGACTGCTGTTTGGTGCCCACAGGCCAAACACAAGCGCTACTTCGGGCACTCCGCGCACGTCACCAACATCCGCTTCTCCCACGACGACAAGTACGTGGTGAGCACCGGGGGGGACGACTGCAGGTAAGGCTGGCTTAGTTCTGAGCTCTGCAGGTGAGGCTGGCTGGGACCTGGGCATGGGGGACAAGGCAGGTAAGGCCTAGCTTAATTCTGAGCTATGCAGGTACGGCTGGCTGAGCTCTGAGCTCAGTCAGAGCTACACACAGGACATAGACACACAGCGCACACACAGCCCCAGCTCACACACACCACAAACACACCAAGCACATGAACATGCTAAACGTGTGCTAAGCACACTTCAAGCAGACACTGGTAACAGGCCGAGCACACACTGAGTATGCTCCAAGCATATGCACTCACCAAGTATATGCCATGCACACACCACCATGTGCCAAGCATGTGCTGAGTACATACCATGCACACAGAAAGCACATGCTAAGCACTCACACATCACATACATGCTAAGCACATATACAGAGCAAGGACCTGCCCATCACATGCTAAGTACACACAAGCCAAGTGCACATAAAGCACATGCTAATCATATGCACACCCTGAGTACACACCATGCACAGGCAGATGACATACCACACATATGCTAACCAGGCACCGAGCACACACAAGAACATGTCAAACACACGGTGAGCTCACAGAGAGTACAAAGCAGGTACCTGCCTGTGGCTGCAGTGCCCCGGGGGCAGCCCCTCCTGCTGCCCCACAGTGCCCAGGCTGGCCCGGGCACAGGAGCCACCCCAGGGGCCCTTTGGAGGCTGCAGGGAGCCCCTCGGGAAGGGAAGCCGGCACCCCTGGGGGTCTCTGCCACGCTGCGGTGCCCACTGCCCCTGGGAGCAGGGCCCTGTGCCGCACCTTTCCCGGGGGCAGAGAGCAGGAACAGCCGGGCAGCGACCGGCTGGGGCTGTGTGTGAGCAGGGCTGTGCCCAGCCCGTGTCCCCCTGCGCTGCCCTGGCACAGCCCTCCCGGGGCTGCTGGCCGGGGGCACCCCTTGGCAGTTCCCGGGCAGGGTTGTAGCACCGTGTGTGGAGAGCGGGGGTCGGGACGAGGGCTGGAGCCCAGACTGGGGAAAGCTGTTCCAAGGCACTTGATGGATAGAAGATGCGGCCAAACAGAGAGGCTGGGAAGGAAAAGGGACCTGGCAAAGCGCTGCTTTGCTCCTTGTGCTGCAGGGCGCTGCGGAGGGACCCCGGCCTGGCTGAGGCACCCGGCTGCAGGGGGAGGGAGGGAGGCAGCAGGGGGAACCCAGCGGGGCCCAGGCCTGGCTCCCTGCTCACAGCCTGGGCTGAGCCCAGAGGGC
>VWZF01002606.1:178904-227967 GCA_013396755.1 Sclerurus mexicanus | reverse complement strand
GCGTCGGAATATTCCATAGAAACTCTACAGATTGAGAATTTGGGTGAGGTGAAGATCAGAGGCACAGATTTTTAAAGGAGAACATTATAAGCACCTCTCTCCCTAGGCAATTAACACTTGAAATGACAACTTTAAAATGAAGTGAGAGTGATGAGAATAAAATTCATCTAAGAGAAGCAAAATTTCAGCAGTAGAAAGCTGCTTGATCTAAAAATACAAATTCAAATTTTGGTAATACCAAGAAGACCCTGAGAGTGAGAGACTTTTTTTCTCTCAAAACAGGATCCACAGTTTATTCATGAATGGGGCTGAATTGATTAGGTCTGTGAGAGGTTCCACTTGCTTGCAAACAAAAGCAGGGAGGTAATTCAACAATTTCTGCAGGACAAGCCTTTGTTTTTTATTCATTTGAGAATTCAAGAATGGGTTATAGGAGATGGGCAACAGCTGTACAGGGTTGAATCACATATTTGTAAATCAGCAACTGATTGTGCTAATAAGGCAAAAAGTGGTAAAAGAGTGGTATGGTTTCATCAGCTGTTTTGACTTGCAAGTTTACCAGAAGTACGTGAGACTACTCTGTGTAATGAAAATAGTTACCCAAATTGTTGGGAGTGATTGACACTAGTTATACTTGTATGTAGAACTTTTGAAGCTGCTTTACATTAGTTTGTTAAAAGATATGAAGAAAGATGTGTCAAACTCAGTCTCTAGGAGGGAAACATAGAGATCTTAGTAATGGGGGGAGAAGTTAGGTATAACCTGAAATGAAAATTTCTGTTAGATACTTTAGAGGCTCAAAGGACTCGTGGTGAGACTGTGAATTTTTGAGTTTTTGATGGAGTTGAATTGCAAATTTTTATTGCTCTACTATAAATAAGGAAAAACCAACCAAACATGACATTCCTACGTTCTGATTTTTGAAAGGACATGGTAAAAATTGAAGGTGTGTTTGAAAGAGACTTAATTTTAGTTTTTAAATTTGATAGACTGGTACACTTTAAAGTAATTTCTTCTGTATGATAATGCAAAAAAAGCATATTCTTCCAGGGAAGGGAAGCTGGAGGACACCAGTGGATTTTTTATGTATGCATGTGTGGCTAGTTCTATACTGTCTTAAACCTGTAGTGTTGCTATTTGTTGCCTCTAGATTTTAAAGTCCCTGTAGGAGTTAATTTTTTTTAAATGTTCATAACATTTGCACAGATAGAGTAAAAAGATACAGATTTGTCAGTGGAAAAGTTTTTTTCTGCTAGGTCTTATAAAATCATAATGGTTTTCTTTACACACATTGTTTTCTGTGGTGAGTAATGGCTTACTGAGCTTTGGTTTTAGATATTAGAGTAAAATAATGAACTCTTATAAACTGAGTTGATGAGCAAAAACTCTTATTCATGGGGGCGTACCTTGACCACTAAGAGATCATGTTGTGGTATGACAGGTAGGGGTGGTAATTTCAATTCTTATGAATAGAACAAAAATAATTTCTGTACTGGTGAAAATATTAGTTATATCAGTCAGCTTAGATGAAAATCAATTACTAGGTATGTGAACACTGTACAGTGTGAGCCTTTGTTTAGCAGGTGGGTACTATGGTTTTTAGTGGAAGTGTTAATGTGCCACAGTCAACCTGTACAGCAGCCAAAGGTTCTGGTTTGGTTTCTAGGCAGGTGGTAAGTCATTCTAGAAAGCAGCATGTCACTCTAGCACCTCTTTCAGTGGTATCAAAGGGTGCAACAGAGGTGAAAATGTGTTTCCCAGTTATTTATGTGTTCAATTTAAGGATGGGAAGGAGTTGTTGTTTACTTCTTGTTTTCTGCTTCCTTTAACCTTCTGGTACTGCTTTCAGCGCAAGATTTTTAGCTGGATAGGGGTGCATTCGGAAATAATACTCCAGCTTTCAGACTGATAGTTTTTTTCACAGGCTGTATGGAAAAAAAAAATATAAGAAGAGGTGGAGGCTTCCTCTAAGAATAATAGTTTGGCAGCTGGATTATTCTTTGCAAAATGATACAAAAGTGTGTGAAGAATTGTTTCCTCTCTTTTCCCCAGTTTTTCTACATCCATATGTGTTGCTGCACTTGGAGCATTTATCACAGCAAGATATCATCATGTATTGTCCCTGCCATGTCCATTTCTCTCAAAGTTCTTCAACACTTTGATTTGGCATCCTTCAGGTCCATCCTACTAGAACTGGCCCTATTTATATATTACATGTATGGTTTCATTGAACTCTTACGGTTTTGGGAAGAGTTTTCTACCATCACCTGCTCAACTCTAATCTTGTTCTAACACTTAACTGTGATCTAATCTACTATCAGATTCTAAACCTAGCAAAACATTTGGTTGTGTTCATGCTTCTAAACTTTGAGTGTTTCTTTAAACCTCTTTTAGTTTAAAAAACATATTGCTTATATCCCACATAAAGCTGAAATATATGACTACATCTGTTTAGTTTCATGTGTTACAAGCACAGATTTTTTTCCTTTAATTAAATAGCAACCAACCAACCTCAAACATGTGGAAAAAAACCCAAACAGCTGGTAGAAGGAAGAATAGTGAACCTGTTTTTATATGGTGTGAATCATTGCTTGGAGGTGTGGAGAGAGTGTAGCTTAAACTACTTGTGAAGCACCTGATTCCGCTGTGTTAACTTCGACTTTCTCTTGGTGGCTTGTTTAACTCAACAGTCACTTTGTACTCAGTAGAGTGCTGTGATGGATTCAGTGTTTCTATTTTGTTTTATCAATACAGATTTCTGTGCAACACGGTTGACTCCAGCTTTCTCCTCTCACCTGCCAAGTTGTTGCAAAACCAGTCAGAGTTCTTCTCTCCCTCATTTGAGATTGTTATGTTTGTGATATTTTTCTTAGGTTAGTACGTATTTTACATTCAATGTGATTGCTGTGGCAGAGAATGTAAGTTGTTCTAGGAATTGTGCACACTGTCTGCTGCATATTGCAAATCACTATTTTTTCCCAGATTTTCCATAAGATTATTCCATCTGTTGACTGGAGTACGGAGTGTGGATGACAAGGATATAAAACTGCAATTCTATAATATAACTAAACAACAAGATGAAATGACAAGTAACAATATAACAAATGCAGATTAAGCAGAGCTAATCTTGAAAGTTATCTAATAAACTTGCTACAATCACAAAAATATTGACTGTGAAAGTAAAAATCTATCAGTTCTAACATTTATTGTGTTTTTACAGACACCATTATCTTAATATAAATAATGGAAGGAGCTTTTTGGTGTGGAAAAAAGCTGCCATTGCTCCTACACCTCAAAATCCATCTGATTAGTTTGGTAATCAGTTGTTTCCTTGAGCTGGCTTTTAGTAGCCCACTGAGAATACATATACACATGTATGTCTTTATTGTGGTGATAAAATATCAGCAAGAATAAAGCACATGCAACATTTGAACCATCATTAGAGAGGGCTATTGATATTGAAAAGGCAGTAGCTTTTATAAGGTTAACAGCAGCATAAGGAATCTAAGACCAGGTTCTCACTGAAATGTCAACAACTTCTCAAGGGAAGAAATGAGTGTTTGGTTTTGTGCATATTTTTTTTGTTCCCAGAAATGGAGCATGTTGCTGATGAACCTAAATAGACAGGGGTGTAAATCACAATATTTTTGCTTCCTCTGCTCTCACGAAGCATGCAATTACAGTGTTATATCTAAAGGTACTCACAGCTGTATTTATGGAAAGACTAATCAATGTGATCCAGGTGTGTTTTTCTTTTGCATGACAGTGAAGATTCTGCATATTTATTTCTCCCAGTAAAACAGAAATTGATTAACTTTGCTAGCTGTCAACTGCTTATATCATGTAGCAGCAACTTCTATGCAGTAGTTAATTGGGACAATGGCTTGAACGCATGTAAGTATTGGAAAAGGGGAAAAGTAATCAATCCAAACCCAAAGCTAATGAGTCTTTTGAAAGATCTCTTTTAGGCAGTTATAATGGATGATTTTGTCATATCTCAAGTACTTTCTATCCAGATAACCTCAGCTGCTACTGAAATATAATTTAGTCACAAAAAAAGTCTTCCATCAGTGAAGATTATTATTGATCAATTATAAATGCCTATACATTGTCTGAGATTTGGAAATGTTTGCACAGGGAAGTATTTTCTAAAAGTCTGATAAAAACTCTTTGAATGGAATGTGACATGATGGAGAGAATTAGCAGCTCAAAAGCTTTGGTTCTTTTACTAAGTAACCTTGGGTTACTTAGAAATTACCTAGTTTTAAAAAGGTTAATATCCTTATTTCTGAATATGTAGACTTCATGAGCCTCTGATCTTCCCTGTAAGTTCCTAAAAGCTTACTTAAAACAATTCTAACATTTCAAGCTTTGTAGCATTAATATCTGTAACAGTAACTGAAGATAAAATCTGTTAAATATAAATTAAAAACTTGGTCTAAGTTATATGTATTTGGAGTCCATTCTTCAAGATATTGCTTTGACTGATATTTCAGAGTTTGAGGACAACTTTAAAATCTACAATGAAAGCAGAACTTGATTATCTCTGTGGGGTTGAGAACTGCCAAAAAAAAGAAAACAGTAATAGAGNTTCCAGCGATTTCTTTTTCCATGATATATAGCCTGGATGATCCTCTGTTTTGCATGTGTGGTGGCAGAAATCTTTCCCAACGATAGAGTAATCTCCAGATCAGCCCAAGAGCCCTTTGAATCCAAGTACTCTACAAGTAAAGACTAGGAAAATATCTTTACTTTTATGTTATCAAAATATATAGGAAAATATCTTTACTTTTTTGTCAACTTATATTAGAACTCTTTTTTGTCAAGAAACAGAGACAAGATACATACAGGGTTCCTTTTACTATTGTGAAAGGAAGATAATGTGTTTAAAAAAGGTCATAGTAAAGCTGAAAAGTTCCAAGAGCAGGGGAAGTCACAAAATCAAGATGAGAGCAAACAAGAGGCCAGAGAGAAACTGGATATACACGAAAATCTTATTGCTTTCTTCCAGTCCCTCCTTTTGCTATTGCTGGAACAGCTTTTTTTCTTTTGTTTCATTTTACAGTTTCCCTTCCCAACTGGAAGGTTTAAAGAAAATAATAAAAAAAAATTGTTTCAGTGGTGTGAGTCAAGGAAGTTCCTCTCAAACCAAAAGCAAGTGCTGAAATATCTTCCCAAAGAAAGTCTTCTCACTGAAATTTTAATTTCAAGATCCTCTTAGTCAAACTGTGTGCTGAGTATGGGGCAGTCTGTAGCCAAGGACACACAGTGCCTCGAGCCTCACCACAGTAGGGTGCTTCTGCCACTTTTGCCCTCTTAAGCTTTCCCTATCTGCCAACCCAGACAGTAGCTGGGACCCCTAGTCACTAAGGGTTACAAGGAACAAAAGAGTAATAAATATACTTAAAATTTTGTGAATCATAGTTATTGTTTTATGTAATATGGAGTTTAGTTACTTCAGAGAAGAAAATGACAAGTGTAGGAAGAAAATGCTTTTATTTATAGAACAAGAAGGAAACAAAAATTTCAAAAAGCACTACAAGCTTGTATTTAGGGATTTAAACAATATAAAGAAGGCCTTGAAAAAAATCTACAGTTTTTGAATGGCTTTAAAAATTTAAGAGATCTTTTCTCTGCCTTAATTTGCAGAAGTATGGACAATTTTTCTTTGTTAAGCTGCCACAGAAATGGTTGCTATTTTCATCAGCATACTTCTGAACTGCATGTGGGTGTTCTTATAAGGATTTAAGTGCAGGAAAGGAAATTTTAAACAATTCTTCTTATGTGGTTATTTAAATATTTTGAAGTTTCAGGATTGGATTAGAAAAATATCTAATTGCTCCATTTCTTCAACATTTGATTTTAATTTCCTCAAATTTTCAACCATTTTAATTGGAGATAATTTTGAATATTGTCATAATGTTCATAAAAGATTCCAGTTCAATTTGTGTGTCCTTAAATAGTGTAAAATAGATATGTGAATAGCTTTGTAAGTTGTATGTAGATAAACTGCTGTTCTGGTTCTGGCTCTATCCCTGTGCCTGAAGGCCAGGTGTCCGTCTGCCTCCTGGGCAGCCTGTTCCCCCTTCTGCTGGTGTTTGACTGCAAATTCATATTTTTAAAATATTTAGATGAATTAAGCTCATATTATGCATCTTTATTGACCAAATAAAATTTACTATCTTCTGTGGTGTTATGACTTTTTTGGTCACAACTGTGGGGTTCTGCAACCTGGGTTACGACATCTAAAAATTATGTTATCAATCCTTTTGACTTTGTATCCATAAGGTATGTGGTTTAAATTGGTTAAGATGTCATTAATTTTCTTGATACTTTGCATGTGCTGTATGATTGCACAATTGTTTTCTATAAGGTAGATAAAATTTATATTGAGCAGTACATGATCTGCTTTATGGAGTCTGATTTAATTTATTTTTCTTCTCTGCATTTCTTTTTCATACAGTATTTTCTTAAAGGTCAGCTATCCATTAAAATTATATTAAATAAAATGGATATAAAAAGATATTATGTCATTAAATTGATCCCTGAAAGGGTTTTGTGTGAACATTCTATGTTGGGATACTGAAGGCCTGGTACAGAATAAGGGGGTGCTTATGGCAACAGCTGCCCTTTATTTATTGAAGTCTGTCTGAGGAAGGAACTTGACACTACAACCATTAAATACAATCAGTGACATTTGGGCCATGGAAGTTTGTAGTTGATGTATAGACATAACGTGGATATCAGTGGCTTGCCATTGCATTAACAAGGAAAGAATGCAGTACTTCAGGGGCATGTAAAAATAAAACATATAATAATGAAAGTGTTTATTACTCTGGTCATTAATGTAAATTCAACATTTGTCATCCTTAAAAACTTGAAGGACTATGGAACTAACCCTCTGCCTTGGGAATTGAGTATGTGAGAGCTTGTGTAAGAGGTATTTTTATCTTATAATCATTAAAAATAAAAGCATTAATTATATAGGCACTCTTTGTCATGTTAGTATGTGCTGCTATCCCATCTCACCGAATACTAGAGGGTATTCCTAAGGGGAAACACACCATATCAATGTTACTTTGGTGGGATGTTTTATATTTGTTTATTGACTGTAAGTCTCCTGAAGGTCATAATTTTTTTTAGTTTTTTGCATGCCATGCATCATGTGGAGTGTAATAATCAGTTTAGTTTTGCTTCCACAGAGCATTAGTCTAAATTGACCCATGGTTGAGGGGTAGGAACTAAAAAACCTGTAGATATGCTCCCTTTCCAGCTTTCCCAAGATTATTTATGGTCTTACTTTCCAAAGACTGCTAAGTTTATGACAATCTGTAGTCTACACTACACAGAGATTATCTGGTTCCTTGGAAGTTCTTCCACAGTATTCCTAAACATATTTTTACACCTCTATAAATTTATCTATTTTCAGCTCTGCAAACTCAGTTCAGCTATAGCAGTCTGAATTAAAAACTGAATTGACAGCAGGTTATAAAAGGTTGTTTAATTAAAATTCTGCTTCTTCATCATCTCAGACTCAGGTACACTGATTTTAGCTTTGTATTTTCTCAAAGGCTCCTAACGGCTTGCCTACTCTTTTTTTCTAAATAAGAGAGCAATCTTAAATATTTCAGGTCTAGGGATCATTCCTGACATTCATAACTAAAATATTACTCAGCACAAAGGTCACTTGTGGAATCCAGTGTGGTTGCTGAAAAAACACCTGTCCTCTACTTGCAGCATCTCTGACCTTAACTCAAATCAAACACAACTGAAAAATACAGGCTTACTTTTCTCTATATCATTGTAATTGAAGGCTGGCCTTTGAGCCAAAACTCTCCTTTTCAGGGCTTTCTGCTGTATCCTCTCTTAAACAATGTTTTTCCCTGGCAAGTAATAGTCTAGTGTAAGTTTTTCTCTTTTCCTCTAATTCCAGAGAAAACCATCTGCATCTCATATGCAACATTTGTTTGTACTGGAACTGAATCATGAATTTCCTAAAGCAATTATGAAACAATTTTTGGTCTCTGTTACTTCTCAGTATTCTTCAGGACTGTTTCAAGAATTCTCTCAAGGAAACAATGTGCCTTACAAGTTTTGTAGCCGCCTTCTTTTACAAGCTTCAACCTTTCTCGCTTTTAATCCAGAATTTTTATAAAACTGAATTTTACCTAGTTAGTCATGCAGACATTAGTATGGAGAAAGGTACTGTTTATATAGTTCTGTTTTGTACAATTTGTAAACATGAGCTAGTATGGATTGCTTTGCATAGGCCATTTTTCAAGTTTCTGTTGTACTTGATTTGCCATTTGTACTTTTTCACACTCCAGTGCCTTCTCCCTCTAATTAGGCCATGGATAACAGAAAGAGACTTGGAAAATGTGAGGGGAGAAAATGAATGGCAGGTGGAATACGCTGCTCACCTTAAAATTCACCAGAATTATTTTAAAAGTAATTTGGGATTATCATGAGCATCCACTTAAAAGCTGTACTTGTACATTATCTGAGAAATGCACTTGCCCCTGTTCTATATTACTACCTTAAACAACAAGGAGGCTAAATTTCACAACTCTTTGCCACTTTGATATTTGAAGTGGCTCTCCATTGTGTAATCCAGTTCAAAATTTGGCCTTATATTTTTGCCATATGTTTTCAGAAGTTATGCTGGTTTAAAATTGTGAAAAACTGAAGCTCTACTTATTTAGATAGCACTTCTCTGTGTAAAACTGATGGCCTTCACTTGCACTTTTTTCTTTTTTTTTAAGATGTCTAAGTAATTCTTGAAGTGTAAATGTTTCTTCCCTTTCTCTGTGTATATAAATATACACATTTCTACACATGCATAGTTTTAAACATATATATGTGCACACCAATCACAAACACACAGAACAGAACTGTTGGCTGCAAACAATATTGAGCAACTAAACATTCAAAGTATCTCTTTCAAAACTCACTGATGACTGGTGAATAGTTAAAGGGTCATGAACATCACTCTTCACCATCCCAGTTCCATTCTCCTTTGTATCCGACACAGAACTTGTACAGGGTTGTTGTTAAGCCCCAGGTGGATCTTTGTAATCACTGATGTATGAGTCTTCCTGATCTTTAGTACAATACAATATAGTTCCCATGGATCTTAGTCTAACTAACTTATTTACTAAAGACCTTACTCTTTTCTTCTTTAGTTTTTTTTTTTTTTCATGTGGAGGTGTGGTATCTTTTAGAAAACTTTACTGTGGTAGAGAAAGCAATGCAAAAGTCATAGCAATTAATTAAAGTATAAATTTGATTAAGTCCAATATATGTTCCTGCTATGGAACTCTTCTTTTCACATCCCTGCATATCCAGTGTCTGTCTCTTTGATTTAAAGGAACTACAAAAGCTTTTTCCAAGTCTGACTGATCTGAGCTGTTAATGGTTATTTAGAGGATGTGTGTTCAGGCAAAGTGTGGAACTAATTGTAAACAGAACATACTTTTGCTTATTGCAATTTATTTTTATATGCTTTCTGCAAACAGTATTTACTCAGCTGTCTCTTGATCCACAAGACTTCCTACTGAAAGATAAATTACATTCCCATAACCGGCTCCTTTCTTGATTTGAATTCCATGGAGAAACTAAATAACCTGTCTTTCTATTTTTAATGGCGCCAGCACACTTCGCTATCTAGAATAAATAAAATCAGAGCCGTGTAGCAGTGACACTGATAAACTATGCTATTTTTTTATCAGATTCTGTACTGTAAATTACACCACCATTATTTCTGCAATCTTTTATTTACCAAAGTTGTGTACAAGCACTGTCTGAGCAACTACACTGTTAATGATAACTAAGTTGTATAGTAATGAATTTACTGAGAAGGCAAAGAGACCTTTCAGGCCTTTTGTAGATCTCCCATTACATTAACCAAAGTCTCTATGAACTGGCTTTTCTCAGTCCTTACCTGTTGCTCCTACTACATATTTCCTGTGAAATGTATGTGTTAACTTGCATTCATATGTGTAAAATGGATTCTGAGTTTTCAATGTCATTTGTTTTCAAACCTTATCAAGACCTGTGGTACTTACTGAGGACTAGGAATATGTAAAATCTTGTACTTTCGAGTTTGAGCTCAAAGAAGGTTCCAAACTATTTTTCAAACGTAAGTGTGCATGTTGGGTCATATTTTTCTAGCTGTTGGTGACATACAGAAATTTCTTTACCTTGTGAAGAAAATTATGTTGACCTTGTATGCAGTGCATATAAATTTTACACTTTACATTTAGGTTGAATTTATGACTGAGAAAAGAAAGTTTTTGGAATAGAAAGTAGTTGTTTCTTTACTTAGAATGATTGCTTTCCTTTTCCATATAGTGGGCTTTTTTTCCCCTTTTACCTGTTCAGCCTGTAGACTGATTTATACGAAACTTGTCAGTTTGCTGCTTGAAGTTTTACACTGGTTATAGCCTGCTGAACATCATTAGCTTTTCTGGCATTTACTTTTGAATGCTATAGATCTAAACTCAGATAAATATGTGTTTAAAGTGTTCTAAAAGCTTATATGAAAGTGTTCCAGATGGAAATTGAGATTTTCTAGCACTTATTCTGTGTGGGCCTTTGAAAATTCTAAAATTGGGCAGATGTTATCAGCTAAACATCTGATCAGAAAACAAGAGAAGTTTCAAAACTTGAAGAGTTTAAGAAGCCCAATGATATAGCAACAGTTTGCTTTGAAAAGTATTTAATTTATCAAGAGGAGAGAACGAGATATAATTAATTATTGAAAACTGTTAATGTTGAAATCATTCTGTTGAAGTCATTTGGTCACAAAAGTCGTCTTTACAGTTAGTCACCAATGTAGCAAAACAAAGACATCAGAAAAGGAAAATAGGGAAAGCTTCATAATTTAAAAGACAAATATTTTGGGACATTTTTCCAAAGAAAATGGTTTAAGCAAAGCATTTATATCATCGCTTCAAAGACAGGAAAAGCTCTAATTAGCTCTAATTTTTGTGCTGCTACTTCTATTGTAGTAGAACTTTGGTTATGGTGTTTCTATTTTTTGTTTTCACTAAAGCTGAAATATTTTGAGGACACATCTCTAAATTGTACTACTTGGGGGAGTTTTGATGTACTGAGGCTTCACTTGAAAATTAGTACATTGTCTCCTTTATTTCCTTTTCATGTATATAAATTGATATTAGCATACTAAATTTTAGAATATGTTTCATATTGACTGTTTTACACAGAATCTGAGCTTTAGGAGATGAAAGTCTACAAATTAAGCCCATGTTTGCTCTCTGGTAGGAGGGGAGATGAAGGAATAAAAAATGGCCTCGTTTCATTTTCCTGAAGCTACAAAGCAAGTTGATAGCAAAACTGAGATTAATATTTCCCCAGCGCAAGGCTGTTCAGAAAGTCTCTTTAAATCATGTTGCTGTTTATTATCTTAATTTCAAACATCTATTCAAAACCTTTCAAAAAAATCCAAGCTAGTCACTATTTCCTATCAGCTCTGTTGATCCTTTAAACATTAAATTAATATGCTATTACTGGAAAACCTTCCCTTTTGAGGGAGGGAAAAATAGTTGTATGTTTTCTAATGCAGATATTAAAAAAAAAAAGGCATTAAAGTAAAATTAAACTACTTCATGAGGTTGCTTATACAACATTGACAATTATGTAAGTTGTAGGAATTATATATAGGTATTAATACCTATAAATACACGTAGGACAGTGGATTTTCTTTCTTGCTAGTGTCTGATTCAGATATAAAAGCCAAGCATTTGTTTCCTGTCAATTTGTCATAGTCAAACAAGTAATTTTGATCTATCTTTTCTGAGTACCTGCTTTGTCTGGTGTGTGTATGGTAAACCTTTTAATAGCTATGTACGATTTATTTTTCAGAAACAGAGCAGAACAATCCAAAATCATTTATGATGTACATACATAAATGTAATGAAAAATTATTTCAAGCGAAAATCAGAAAAATATTAATAAGATACAGAAAAATGTGTGTAAATAATAATGCAGTAATTCTTATATTTTTTCCTTGTCAAAGGGGATTCAAGGCAAAGTGTCCAGATCATAATCATATTAGTTATTGAGCTGAAAATATTGGAAAACTTGACTTCACTTTTGACAGCCACAGAATGAAAAGAACGTCTTTGTTTCCTTTGTTATAGGTTTCCTGGAAGTTTTTTACTCATGTGCACTCAACATTGCTTGTGATCTATATAGAATTACAGCATGACATTTTTTATACACAGGCTTGTTTCATATACCATAAGATAGATGACAAATTGGTATTAAAAAATGGCTCTAGTCCTGTAAAATATGAAACACAGAGCTTTCTGAATGGGTAAAGTAATAAGGATTCTTTAATACATAATGTAACATAGAGGAATTAATTTCATGAGCAGAATAATCTAAACACCACAGAAATCATTGGCACTGATTGATTAGGGAGAGTTTTGGGTAATGCCCACTGAAAAAATCATAGCACACACTTGAAGATAGCTAGAGTTATACTCCAAGGCAATAGTAATACAAAATCTGCCACCCTGGGTATGTTCAAAGGCTGGATACGATCCTGGGCAACTGATGGTAGGTGGGAGGAAAACTCTTTGGAGTCTCTTACATTTTTGTTAGTACACATTTAAAAAATGAGACAGAATTTATTGAAGTTATTGGGGGGTTGTCTTTTATGTTTGCTCTACAGCCTTGTGCCAGACAACAACTTGGTCGTCCAATTGTGCTGTCAGTACTTGGAAAGCCTTTGTCTTCAGCCTCTTTAAACCTCCCCCCAACCTGGAGGGGAAGTGATCAGCTGGGCAATGGGAATGTGACTCTACAACTGAGCACCCTTTTGTACTGCAGCTTTAAGGAAACCAATTTCAATATGCTTATAGAAGGAGGCTAAATTTTCTGTGAAAGATTGCATTTGTTAACTTTTTTTTAATTGCTCTTTATTCTTTTCTCACTATATGTTTTTCTTGAAGCTCTGATCCATGAAAATTCTTGCATATCCTGTCAGAATCAGTTTATTGCACTTCAGATGTGCATTCAGCTTGAAATTACAATGCATATGTGTTTAGTGTAAACACAGAAATAGATATTTAAAGCTGCTATTGCAATCAGTTGTGTAAAGACAGTTGTGTGGTGAATACTTCAAATCATCTTTCAGGCTTACTGAACATCTGAAAACATAAATATTTCTTGATATACTCAATGCAAGTATCTTTACTTCCTTTAAGAAAAAATTAGAAATATAACTTTTATACAACTGAATATATTTAAAACAAAAATTTGGGCCCTTTAGAATTTTGATGATGCAATGAAGACCTAAATGTGTAAATAACTTCAACAGAAGTCAAACTTTCAGGGTTCCCTTTATATAAGAATTTAATGTTTTGGTTCTTGCAGTGGACAAAGTAGCCTGCAACGTGAACATAACTTCCTTGAGTGATGGTGGTATCCTCTGAAAACTTGCTTTGAGTGCAGGGTTCACTCTAGTTCTCATTCCACATCAGGCAAGTGCACTTCTGTGACAGACTCTTCTTGTGTTTTTGCCTCAGCTGAGGGACTTCTTTTAGGACTTTAAATTCTCACCAAAGCCAAAAGAAAAGTCAAGCAGCTCAGGGTCTTAAGGTTACTCTTCTATTGTCCAGGATGGTTGTTTCTTGCAGTTGTGCTTGAGTCAAAGGCAAACCAAACCAGATCAGCCCTGTGTGGCCAATATGGTCCCTGAAAACAGAACTGAAGCACAGGTCAGATTCCTGCTGGAGACCTGAGTGTCTATACCTGCAGATCTCTGCCTGTAAGTAGCAGCAAAGAGAAAAAAGCACACAGTAGTGTGAATAGATAATTCAGCTTAAACATTAAGTTGACATGATAGTGTGATTGTGAGGAGGATGATGATGCCGATCATTGTATTGGGCATTTCATCCCATGCATGTGATAGACCATGAAAATTAATATTTTATTAGAGCTAAAATATGTGTGCCTGATGAGAAGTTTTCTCCTAGTAATGAAAGAAAAGAGGGACATATGCTACCCCATCAAAAAGCAGGCTATAAAAATGTCTTGGAATCTTACATTTGAGTAACTGAATTTTGTAAATTATTCACTTTTGTTGTAAATGAATGCCATTGTTCTGTATTTTTTTTAACTTTCTGCAGACAAAATAATCAAATCTTTTTGATGTAATACTACCACATCAATCAGGTAAAATTTGGTAGTCCAAGTATTAAACATTCTTATTTTTTACTCATATCTTAAAATCTAGACCTTACAGAAAAGGATTTATGCATTATAAACAATATAAAAATGAACCAATTTCCCTCACTTTTCACATGCAGCTTCTCTAATTATGGAGATAAACAAACATGGCTCCTAAAACAGAGGTTTTATTATCTTTAATCTTCAAACTGTAACTCCAATAATTTGTATAGATTATCACTTGTCATTTGTATTAGACAGTTTCTGTATTCTGTGTATGTTTTTTAGATGAATACTTGATTTTATCTTCAACCAAAGTTCCTAAGACTCTACAGAAACTGAGTAGAACCATTCAGTGATGTGGAATTAATGATATAGTAAAATACTAGCTGCCTGAGACATGACCTTCCTCCCATCTTAAGAAGGATGCTTTGCTTTTTAAAGGCCTGTTACAAAGACCTGATATGTTCATCTTCAACTACAAAGGTTACTGGGAAACTAAATCTTGAAAAGATTCTCTCTTGGTCTGGAGTCACATTCTCTAAGAATATTACCAGTGTGGTGGGGATTATCTCTCTGAGTACACACAGGGCAGTGATAGTTCATTCGCCACATCTTGTCAGCTTTAGTCTTTGAGATGTTAATGAATGTATCAAAGGGCATTTTCACGACAGCCTGTAAGTCCACTCCCACACATTTTCACAGTTTGTCTAGTACTTTTTAAGTATCTCTACAAATCCAGGTGTGGACTCTGTGGGAAAGATTAATTCAATAGTAGCAGTATAGGTACTTGAGAGGGTAAATCCACTGGGTTAGTCTCTTCCTAGCTTATAGGCAAGGCAAGACCTGTGATTTCAATGTAACTCATTTTTTTCATGGCTCACCTTGTCACTCTTCACAATTCATAATAAATTCCTTCCTTTATGGCTTTTTCCAATGTGACTGACTTTTCCATTCTTATGTAGACCATGAACTGGTATCAAAACCATTAATGAAAAAAACCAGAAAAATAAATACTTTTTCTCTAAGACCCATTCTATCAAAACAGTAGCTTATCAACTTTATCACAGTGAATCTGAAACTTCTGCATTTTTAGAATTTTAAGGCAAGTGATACTTGGAGAGCATAATCACACAGTGCACTGAAAACATAAATAAATTACTGAGAGTTCTGTAAGTCCCATTATGTCTTTTTGCTATTTTAGAATAAAAGAAATTCTGAAAACTTTCAAGGAGTAATTGTTTACTGAGAGCAAATACAGTAGTTGCCGAAAGTGTCAAGCGATGTGTCCATCTACTGTGCATTCTTAATATGACAGAAATTACTCAAATTACATGACAAAAGCATGATACACAATTTTAAGCAATATATAATTTCTTATATTAACATGATGGTGCAGAGATATGCTGATTAGAGATGCAGTAGTTATTTATTTCATATTGTTCTTTAAACCTTTGACATAGGATCTCAAAACGTAGACATGGAATAAGGTAGTGGTAAGATTAGCAAAGCAATTTTTGCATGTTCGGATCCCTGAGATAAAAACTAATCTTTAGTCAGAACTCTTGTAATTCCTTTTCAGTCACGCCTGAGGTACTAATTCCTGGAAACGCAGAATATAAACTTTCTCTTCTGAATCATAAACAAGAGTCAGTCTTTTTGTCTTTGAGAAAGACTTAGACTAAGTTTTAAACTGACTAAACTTTCTTAAAAGCCTAGCAGCCAAACTCAAGCAGTCTTGAATTACAGCATGTTAAATGCATTTGGGAAGCCATAGTAACATTCAGGGTCTGCACATTGTAGACTATCTTTCACAATATCAGCTTATTTTTGTCTGTTGCTCCTTCCTACTTCTCTTCCAATGGCAACAGAGAAGAAAGGACCATTTAAAAAAATAACACTTAAGCCCAAAAATCTTGAAGTAATGTTAAATTATGCAAAGATACAATTAAAAAAATAGGTCCTGTAAGACCGTCTTCTAAGCAATGAATTGAAAAAAGATTAAAAATTGCTCTAAGTACAAATTGACTTTATGAGATTGTCAGAGGAAGTTACACTGATTAGTTCTTCATATGGGTAAGAGATACAAGGGGTTCCCAAACTTTATAAGTTTTAATGTTATTTCTGGTAAACAAGAGCTAACTTATTCAGGGTACTAGCAATATTCAGTAATTTCATTTAAAGTTGTATATGGTTGCCCTAGCCCTATAAAAATTAAAATATATTGGATATTTAGGTTCCATTGTTGTTTTATAGACAGAAAGTATTAGTCTTTACATTTGAGAACAGTATCTCTTTGGAAGTTTCTTTCTTCTCTGCAGAAAGAAAACTGATTTAACTGTCTTGCAATGAATGAAATCTGTCTGGAGTTCAAAGCCTTTTTCTCATAGATTAAAATTCAAACTCTGCTTTCTGTATCAGTAAAGGTTAAAATATCAGTTCAGCAAATAAATTTTATACTTGGTTAAACCAACCGTTCACTATCTCAGAAGAATTCTGAGTGACTTTCCAAGCAATAACAAAAAAACACTATATGAGCAAGGAGAAGCAAAAATTGTATAAGTTCAACCCTTTTTAAAAGAAATTGTATCTCTTCCTGGGGCTGAAAAGTGTCATCCATTCTGTTTTTATATTTTGCCATTTTCAGGGAGCTGTGAACAATAGAATAAAGTCAACAAACATTGGTTGATAAAGCAAGAAAGTCTCAGAATAACGATGTATGTAATCTAATTTTACGTGCACTGCTGAGAATAGAATTAATAGTGTTGGAGTACATCTACTGGAATCAAAGACTGAAAGATAAATGTAATAACTTCAGAAGAGAATTTTTGTTGTCATACTCTAGAAGCTGAAAGCAAATCCATTTTTAAAACCAAACTATTGAAAGTAATAGCAGTAAACATTATGAACTTCCATAGTTTGTGATTATCAGTGCAATACTTAGTATGGTAATTTCTCTATTTCAATTAAAATATAACTAATTATGCATAAAGGTAAAATACTGCAGTTGTTTAAATAAAACCAAGAAACATCTTTTAATTCGACAACTTTCATTAGTGTTGTTACCTTATCCCCTTACAAATGAACAATTCTGTGATAAGTAACAAAAAAAAACACCAAAGAAAACCCCCCCAAAAAATCAAACAAAAAACACCCCCCCCAAAAAAAAACCCCTTACAGTAAGATGAACTTATTTGTATATCAGCAGAGATTAAAAAATATTTGTCTGGGAAAATAGTTGTGAAGGCTTTAATGATGTGTTTTGTAACACATTTTTTTAATCATTAAATATTACTGCATCAATTACATAAGGCTTACTAGTTTGATTTTTTTTTTCAGCTGGTTTATTGAGTATAAATTACCTTTGAAATACCAAAATAATACTCTTGAATAACCAGAACAAGAATAAAATGTCACCAATGCAAATATATTTCTAATCTCCTTAAACAGGAATAAGGATGATTTTTGCATACATCACTGTCCTTCAGAACTCATCCTTGTCTGTCATGTAATCCAAATATCCTAACTATGAATTTCATTCTGTTTTCATGGAAATGTACTAGCCAATGGAGAGCTAAAGTATGTTATAATTAAATCCCCCTTTATAAAAGAATTTGATGTAATAGAACATTTCATTGACCAGAAATTGCTTTGCAGATGAAAAGGTAGACATGTTTAAAATTTTAATTAGGTAAATCTGCACACAACGTGGCTCTCACAGTTTGAACTTGCATTAGATTCTGTGTTAATGTCAAAATAATGGTGCTATCACTGTGAATAGGGGTCAGGGAGAAGATGTATAACCTTAACTAACTGAGGTGAAATGTTAAATTATTATTTTACTTTATACCATTATCATTTTACCCATTTCTTAATACCATAAGCCAGAACTGACACTTCATATGAAGCCTTCAGTGACAGTAAAAATTGTTTGTAATAGTTCAGTGTAGTAGTTAATAAAAATGCACATTAATTTAATTTCTTTTTTTTTTTTTATTCTTTGGACACTCCATTGCATTTTAACAATTCCAAGCCAACCACATTTACAGTGAATCAATAACTCTTTCTCATCTCAGCTGGGAAAAATAAATGCCCTGTGTGTGTTTTTTATCAATGTGTGATCAATATCTTTATTCATGTACTTTTTGCTGGTGGAAATATGTTTCAATTTGTAAGTATAAATCCTTCCTCTAGTGTATTTGTGAAATGCCAATTGATTTTGAAGAAGGAAACACATGGGTATAAATATCAGTATAATTGATCTATAATGTAGATATGTACCTCTAGCAGTAAGTAATATGATTGTACTCGTGCCAATATTTGGTGCATGAATATTTTCCCAGCACAGCATTAAGGAGTCAGCAATTGATTTAGCTATACATATGTTTACATTTTAGAATGTGGAAGTCAAAGCAATATAATTAATTCCCAAACTGGCTTTTGAGCTCTGAATCATCACCACCTGCCATAGTAACACTGTGGTTATAACTTATGAACACCAGAAAATACAAAAGCTAAAAAAACCCTGGGTGAGATATTAAGATTTGTCTTTGTAAGCCAATGATTGCAAATCTACCTCTTTCACATTTCCTTGGTTTCAACAGGTACTGGTTATAATATAGCTCACTTCTTCAGATATGTTCTCATAAATAAGCCCTGCTGAAGTACACTCCAGCTAAAATTTTGTATTTACATAGACATTGTGAAAAGCTGTTTTGCAACACACGTATATAAAATTATGGAACACTGTCGCCATCCTATAATGGGAGAGAGGGACAGCACACTCCAAGGTAGGCTAAGGCAGAAATCGTGTTTACGGGGGGGGGTGAGGGGAGGAACAGGGCTTTTATAAGGGTCTGAGGGAAGGTTCCAGAACTAGGGAGGGACAAAGGCGGGGTTCGTACATACAAGGAAACAGAGGGATGGAACAAGACCAAATTAGGAAAGAAAAAGGAGGAGACAACCATGTAAGGGAATGGTGCAATGCACCAAAAAGCAACCAATAAAGAACTGGGGTACAACTGACAAATAGGAACCGAGTATCCATATGAACATTTGAAAAACATTTATACTATTCTAGTACAAATATATATCTATTCTATTAAACCAATAAACCATAATGATAAGAACAGAGCTTCTTCCTTTTGTCTCATTTTGTATGACATGCTAGGTGTGACATTTCACTCCTCTCTCCTCGTTCTAAGTCACGGCATCTCTCAAGGTTAGATCTTTTCCAGGAGGTATAATTATTGGTCCCCACAGAACACTTTCTATGTTTTTTTCAGTTCTAGTAAGTTATAAGTCTATGTGTCTTTTTGTTCAATTCTCTTATTGTTAAAAATTTATTTTTCAGAAGGTTATAAAAAACCTCAGCTGTTTCTCTATTATCAGACAGAAATCATACTTCACAGTGTTTAATATTCATATTTTTATAACAATATAAATATTTTTTGTCTCCAAATCCAGTAATCTTTCCCATTTTTTTCAAACCAACAAAATCTTTAAAACTTTTATGCATAGAATCACATCCCACCTCCATACCAGTTTCAGTTTTCTAATGAAGCCTATTGCAATGTAAATATTTTTAAGTCTGTTAATTTGACTTTTAGACACTTTGAAATTGTGATGACTTTTGTCTTCCTTGTAGACTCTGAATATATTTGCTGTCTCTGAATATATTCAGAATATATTAGGCTTGTGCTTGTGTTTTTAGTGTTAAAAACAAGTGTAATTTGTTTATTAGTAGTATTTTAAAGAGATTGTATTATTTCAGAATTACTGTACTTCAGGCAATACACACTTGTTAAAGGAAAGAATATTTTAATAATTTTTGAACAGTTAACTTATTAAATATGTGTTCACTCAATTAATAAAACCCTTACATAAATTTTAATGCAATTGCTGTCTTTTCAATGTCCTTTTCCTTTTAGTTTATTGTTTTGCAAATCTTAATTCTTCAAAATTCAGTAGTGTTCATTCCTTGAATTCAAGCTTAAACTATAGTAACTTTATCCCTGCACCATACATTTTTTAAAAGCCCACGTGTTACAGTCTACATGTGTTCAGGCTTGTGATAAATGGCCCATCACTAGTTATACTGGCAACACCTCTGCCCATAGGGGTTTTTTCTAATCATTTACATAAACTCTGAAGAAGATATGTAGCTTCAGAGCTCATCAGTTGCCTCATCAGTTATCAGAATCATTAATTAAATGTCTTTTGTGGCCTTTGTGTGAAACATTTTAGTGTCAAAGTTTCTGTTTAGAAAATAAATCCCAGCCTCTGGGTGTGAAATCCAGCCTTATTTGATTATGACAAAGTATCAGCAGAAATTAGTTTAGTTTTCACACTTGTCAAGACAAATTCAGGAAATAGTTAACAATATCTTTGTATACAGTGGTTATTTCAAGGGCTTGGGTATCTGGAGAATTGGATATCTGGGAACAGCAGGGTGAGGGGAGAATTGAAGGGGGAATTTTTTTATGGTAGCTTGATATGTGTGGCTTTGGGATTTAGGGTTTTGTGGGTTTGTTTGTTTTTACTGGACAGTGTTCATCAATAGAGTTGTACTGAAATACTCCTACACTGTTTTAAGCAAATTCTCACTGACTGTTTCTTACAGATAGATGTTGCATTATGGCAAGGTGATCAACAAGTAGAGACTCTTGATGAATAGCAAACTGAAGTCTATTTTTTTACCTATTAGTCATGTCTTGGCATGGATATGCTTCTGTATAGTTTATTTGTGCATACTTCGTTTTGTTCTCTGTATTGAACTACACATTCAAATGTTCACTAATCCACCTGATCTTTCATTAAAAATGTATTCTCCAAATTAATGAACTAGGTCTCCTCTGACAAATTAGTTCTTTCCAACTCTGTAATCAGGCCCAAGGCATTGAAAAAATGGAAGAGAGGCAATAAAGGAGGTAAATAGAAGGGTGTTAAGAAGAGTGTGGTTGGTTGACCTTGGCGGAAGGTGTCACTTGCCCACCAGGCCGCTCTATCACTACCCTTCTTCATCAGGTCAGGGGATGGAGAAAATAAGACAGAAAAAAACCAACCAAACAAACAAACCACATTTGTGGGTCAATAAAAAGGCAGTTTAATAAAGCAAAAGGAAAGACTGTACAAGAAAGCAAAGGAAAACAAATTTATTCTCTACTTCCCCTCAGTAGGCAATGTCTAGCCAGTTCCAGGGCAGTAGGGTTTCAGTACATGTAGCAGTTGCTTTGAAAGACAAATGCCATAATAACAAATAATAACAATATAATAACATAATAATAAATGCCCCTCCTTCTCCTTTCTCTTAGGGTTTATACATGACCAGACATCATGTGATGTGGGCTATCCCTTTGGTTAGTTTGGGTCAGCTGTCCTGGCTCTACCGCTCCCCAAGATCTTTCCCACCCTGTTTACTGGGTGAGCAGGGGTATGTTGAAGAGACATAGAAATGTAAAGAGGAATTTGAGTAAAAGGGTTGCTTTTGTATAGATCTCGTTCATACTATGGTGCAGTTACACTAGGTTTGTAGAACTCATTTGTAATGTCCTGATTTTTTTAATGGCCACTATAGAAATTCCAGCCCCAGGGGAGAAAATGGTAATCTGGAAGTTCACAGCCTCAAACCTTGTGATTGTCTCATGTTATTATGGCAGAAACTATGAAGCACTAATACTAATCTTAGGCTCTAGACATTTGTTCCTGCACAGGAACGTCAAAAGTGTCTCACAACTCTAGAAGAAGTGTTGAAACAAAATTTTTATACAGAGAAAATACTTACGACCTTGAAGGCTGTCCTGAATATGCAAGCAGAAGAGTTGCATTATTAAACTAAGTGTAGCAGTCTAGTAGACCCATTCTGATTTTTAATGCAGTTCTTTAAAGCTCCTTTTTTTCATGTTAAATAAAGAAGCTTCCAGTGTCAACCACTCTGGCTGGTACAGACTGCATATTTTTGTATATAAATATTTTTGCCAAGTATTCTGGATGTAAGGTGGCAAACTTGAGTTGATAGCAATTATTGCAATGCTTTTACCTTTTGTATATGCCATCTCCAGGATTTGTGCTGAGGTTTTGAGGCTGACAGCCTTAGACAAGGTGAAAACTGACTCATGCTTTTGTTGATGTCCTTCAGGGGATCAAATGCAAATGATAAACTGCCTGCAACTCATCACTGATTTTGCTGTGAAAGTAGGGAATGATGAGGGAAAACAGGTACTAGGGAACCAACTTCCCAGTGGTGGACATCTCCATAGCAACAAAGTTGCCAGAGTTTCTGAATATTCTGATCCATCCCCAGTCCCCAACAACAATAAAGACTAAAATGTGTTTGAAAAGTTTGGAAGAAGTTAATGTCCATATTTGAATGCAAAGTGATCATGTTCATAGGATTTGAGCTATGTTTTGTGGAGGAGGTGTTTGTGGATTGAAACCAATGTTTAATTGTTGTAGGGTTCCTGAAACCAACTTAATGTTTTTGTTTGGTGTATCCTCATAATCTT
This sequence comes from Sclerurus mexicanus, assembly GCA_013396755.1. NCBI lineage: Eukaryota > Metazoa > Chordata > Aves > Passeriformes > Furnariidae > Sclerurus > Sclerurus mexicanus. Next base: position 205,267 of record VWZF01002606.1, on the reverse strand, counting down.
ATGTAAAACTGCAAGTTGTTATGAGGATCAGACATGCAAGAGGTTTTGACTTTATTGACTAAAAACACCCCAAAACTCTAACAGAAGGAAGAACACAGAGTCATATGAGAGCAATGATTCATTTTGTCTTTGTCAAAAACTAGAATCCTGTAGTCTGTGAGGAGTAAGGGGGATTTAAATACTTTTTTTTTCCTGGATTTTCTGATTTAAAAAATGCTTCATCAGGATCAGACAAAAGTAGTTGTCAAATTAGTAAAGATTAATAAGGGATCTTGAGCTATATAGTCTTTAGGCATGAGAGATGCAGAATGAAAAACTTGATATGAATTGAGAAAAGATGAGAATGAATCCTGGTATATGTCTTAGGGAATGTTTCAGAGTTCCCAGGGGTCTGGGGGTGGGAAGACACTGCGTTTTTCTCTGCCATCCCTTATAGAAAAGTTACACAGGAGATATCAAACTGCTCTAAAGCAAACAAATATTAAAGTGGGTCTTTCTTTCAGAGAAATATGGGAATTGGGCTGAGGGGAAGTGATAAATTTTAAATGTCTTCTTTCTTTCAGTTTACTCATAACTCACCATTTTGACGCAATTAATTAGATAATCTTTTCCAACAACACCTACAACTTGTACAAAAAATATAAGCTACTTTAAGAAAAATATTGCCCAACTATATTGATTTAATTTGAAGAAACCCCAATGTTTAAAAACTCCAAAGATAATCCCTGTACACAGCAACACCATTTTTTTTTGTTTTGCATGTTTGTTTGTTGGGGAGGTTGACTTTTTTGTGTGCATGTGGCTTGTTTTTTGCCGTTGTTGTTTTTTGAGGGTTTTTTGTTTGTTTGTTTGTTTTTTTCCAGAAATGCAATCACCACATAATCTGTCATTCGACCTTCTGTCGTGGACTGACCATGTTTCCCATCCCCATGCAGGAGGAGGTAGAGGAGTCAGGAATGAGTGAAATTGAGCCTGGGAAGAAGAAGGGTGAAGGATTTTGTTTCTCACCAGTCTATTTTTAATTGGTAACAAATTTCCCTAGATCAAGCCTGTTTTGCCTGTAATGATTAGTTGTTAAGTGATCTGACTCTTTTTATCTCAACCCCCAGGCTTTTTCCTCTTATTTTCTCCCTCGGTCTGAGGAGGGGAAGTTAGACAAGGCTTGGTGGGAGTCAGCTGTCCACATCAGTCCCACCACAGAGGCTCGCAGAGAAAAAAGTCAAGTATAGTTATGAATAGATTATGTAACTACGACATTGTGAGCATCACTTTTAACCTCATAAAATACAGAGGCTCTTGGCCAAGAGCTGTAAGCCCAATAATTATTGCTGTTAAAAGGTTGGCAGATGCTGGTGCATAAGCAAGAATGTGAGCATTGTAGTGTTTGAAGTGCCTCCGTAGTCTTTCTGTTTAATTGGAGACTAGAAAGGCATGTCCTCATTAGAAACACATCCCTGTGTTATTATGTTAACAAAATCCATTTCCGTAAAATCTCCATGTAAAATTTTAAGGTACATAGTAAAAAAATTTCAAAAAAACCCTTTGTGTTTTCAAATGTTAACCTACTTGTACTTAAATTCTCACAAACTATAGCTCTGGAGACAGTAATACCTTCATTTCTATGTGAAAAAGAAATTAATTTTTGGTTAAATTATTTCATTTTTTTGCATGCAAGGTGTTCAAGAAGGAATTGAAATGACTGATTGAAAACCAATTTTATTCTATTTGGTTACAAGAACTATGTTTTTGTTCTGATGAATTCTGCAGGGAAGTTATGTTTCAAAACTTATTGATACAGGAACTTAATTCCCGTGTTTCATCTGTCTTTATAAGAATGAAACTAATTCACTGCTCCTCTTCTCACTCACAAAGCCTGCACCCAAGTCTCTTTTGTTTTTACAATAGATGTTTAATTAAAGAGATGCTATTAATGTTCCACTGTTCTTTAGAAGTTTTCTGATAAAGAAAAGAGTAAACCGAGTGATTAGAAACTGGCTTTTTTTGAAGTTACTGCTTTCATCACAAATGTCAGCCTGTAAAATTGCTGCAATCATATGGAACACTATTGGAAATGTAACATGTTAAGTTCTTCATGTTAGTAACTGGAGAGGAAGAAAACAGAAAAAACGCAAAGTTGCCCAGAAATTACAGAGTGCAAAAAGTACCATGCAAAGAAGTCAAATAAGTTCAGAAATTTCTTGCTGACTTCATTTGATTGTGACTGTGACCTGGAACATGAGTATAGTATCTCTAAGGACTTACATATTACTACCTCTGTTTGCATTGGATGTTTTGAAAAGTCTTGACAAAAGGTCATAGCAGCAATGGCCAAGAAATAAGTAGCATTTTGAAAAGAACACACTATGCATTTATTTGTTAAAAAACACTGGAGAAAATCTCACATTTCTTGTGACACCCCAGTCATATTGAAAGAAACGCAGTCAAATTAAAGTCATGAACAAGGATACATGAGAGACTTATCTGCTGGGTTTTGAGACCTCAGTTTACTAAATCTGGTTCTTTTTAAATATGTTGTTTCTTTTCTTATGTTTTTGTCTCTACAAAATATGAGAGGTGTTTGTGGGAGGAGAGTGTTTTTGCTAGGTTTAAAAGGATCATCCAACAAGTCTGCTGGCTTTGAAGGAGTTTTTGCTACATGCCAGAGTTTACATCTGAGTGCAGCTACTTTGGATCTGTAGAATAATTTTTTGAGGAAAGAACTGACAAGCTGATTACATTCTCTACTTCTACAGTATTTTGTGCCCTCAGTCTATTTTTTCCTTTAATTTTTGTTTTTTTTCAGAGTACAAGTGACATATAAAATAAAAAGTCTCTTCATGCATCTGTAGCAAGAAACAGCTTCAAGGTCCTGTAGTTTCATCATTATTCCTAGGGGAAGGTTATCTCTGTTTTTCTAGCTCCACAAGAACTTTAGTGTTACCTTTTATATCTTCAGGTCTATTTCACATATGTGCTTAGGCCTTTTATATAAGGTTTTGAAATATGACGCTAAAGAAGCCGTGAAGTTAAAAATTCATAGAACATTTAATATTTGGAGGTTTTTGTTTATTTGAAAAACTCAATATCCTTTAATGATTATTGAAAATATTCAGAAAGACTATTGCCTTTCTATAGTACTTTAGAGCAGTTGAGCGTTGCTCAGGTTTAGGATTTGATTAGTGTATGCACTCTCATGAAAGCTAATAGTATAAATATATGATGAAAGATGTTTGCCTACAGCAGGTGGTGTGATTACACTGCAGAGAATTCTGAACAGAGCCCCTCATAGCTTCTTATCAGAATGAATTTTCTTCTTTTTTCTAAATGAAAGCTCAGGGTGGGGAGCTTCCTTTCCCCAGGTTTTTGAGGACTCCTAAAGCTATCTCTAAGACTATTGTCACAGGCTGGTGCTATATATGTTTCCTTCTCCTTAGGTCAATGCTGAAAATAATCTGCAGAGTGTGAAATCAAGACTGTAGTGTTAGACAGCCCTGATTACTACAAAAGCAGAAAGACCCAGCCTTTGGTGCACAGACCATGTGTGCCTCGTGCTCTTAGATCACAGCTTCTGCAAAAAATACTTACTGCATCAGTAAAAGTGATGGGGTATCACTCTTGAAAGACCATGATTATTATCTGCTGCAGAGGAGTAGTCAGCAGGAAGGCAGTTATGAAAGGGCTGGCAGTAGTGTTTTGACAAAGGCTCGTAGGGGTGGTCAGACAAGTGCTCCCTGTGCTGATAAGATTGTAGCTATTCACACGATAGGGAGCAAACCACATGCTTATAGTCAAGATCATTAATTAGTACAGCTAAGCAAGTTTCTTGAGGGGTGCAAAACTAAGCAAATTATTTTAGCATTGAAAAATGACAGTTCTTGAGGTGTAGCAGGAAGGATAATGCTGTTAGAAGGGCCTATGTACTGTATAAATTATATGCATATATCATACAAATTCTATAAAGTATATATTATATAAATGACATGTTAATCTATAAATTATGTATCTATGCATAAAACCCAAAAAATATTTATTTATATACATGTTTGTATAGTCCTTCATACAGATTTGTGTTTGTATAAAGTATATATCCAGTCAGTATATATACAAGTTAAGAAAATTGGGGACAGGTGGAGAAAGTTAGGGCTGTTCAGCCTGGAGAAGGAAAAGTGGCATGGAAACATAACAGCAACCTTCCAGTACCTGAAGGGGCCTACAGGGAAGCTGGACAGGGACTCTTTATCAGGAAATGAATGGGAAATTTAGGTTGGAGGTACAGAAGAATTTCTTCCTTGTGAGGGTGGTGAGACACCAGCACAAGTTACTCAGAGGAACTGTAGATGTCCCATTCCTGGAAGTGTTCCAGGCTAGGTTGAATGGGGCTCTGAGCAGCCTGGTCTATTGGGAGGCATCCCTACAGATGGGAATGGGGATTGGGACTAGATGATCTTTAATGTTGCTTCCAAGTCAAACCATTCTCGGATTCATTCTGCAATTTTATTTTCACATTTGAGCGCTTCCTGGTCCAATGGAAGGAGCAGTCAAATGCAGGGCTGCCTGAGAACAAGTGGGGATAACAACATCAAGAAATTGCAGTCAGCCAGTCACAACACAGTATGAAAACTCATGGGGAATTATGCTTTCAAAAAGGACATCCTCTGTGTATGTATTGGCAGTGGGCTTCCTTTTCCGATGTGCTTCTGGGTACACTGGGAGCAGCAGCTTGTACTCCTGTTCAGCCACAGGGTTACCTGAGAGCACATGAGCAAGAAATGACCATGAGCTAAAGGAAAACAGCAAGTCTCTGCCATAAAATGATGGAGCCCTCTCATAAAATGGCAGACCAAAAAAAAAAAAATCAAACCTAATGGCCCTTGTGTACATAGGGGGAAGGTCTTCTGATGTACTTCTGGGTAAACTGGAGGGGGGAAATGGTCTTGTAGGCCAAACATATCATATCATGTGGTTGGAAGTAGGAAACAAACAGCCCTTGAAGGTGCTGGGAAGGGGTGGGATTTTTGCTAGAGGCTCAGGAGTGAAGCACTTGTGTCCTCTTATTTGTTACATCATTGGTACTTGTACAATTATTACTTCCTGGGAAAGGGTGTAAAAGTGATGACAGCATACCTGGAAGAGCTGCTATAGCTAAATCTTACTGGGGGACAGCAGATGAATGAATTTATGACAAACTGCATCCATTATCATCTGAATATCCTTGAGTGAACTGGCTTCTGTTTAAACAAAATATTTGTTTTCTATATTAGTTGATGTATTCTGTAGTATTGTAGATACCTGTTTTGCAGTTCTGAGGGTGTGAGGAGGTAACATGACAGATGTATGCTATCTTTTGTTTGAATTTTAAAGCTAATAGCTCAATAGTCCTAATGCATTACTGAGTGAATATCAGCAAAGGTATCTGCTGGTTAAAGTGTGTTTTATGAACACATAAGTCATTATGTGGGTTAACTTTTTCTGATCAGGGACATGTAGGCCAGTGTCACTTAGGAATTTCAGCAACTGCTGGCCTGAAACAAGAATAATGTGAAAGAGAGGAAAAAAAACAAGATGAGCTTACATATTTCCTTTACTAAGTGTGCCTTGTCTCTTGTTTACCATAAAGAGAACAGAAGAGGAATACTTCCATGTTTTGGAAGTGAGAAGTAGATGGACATATGAGAAGAAGTAAAAAAAAGATGCTAAAAGATCACAATTGCAAACAGCAAAGGAGTAACTCAAAACTATAAGCAGCATTTTGATGTATCAGGACAGTTATAAACAATAGTTATTTTTTATATTTTTTATGATTAAAAGTATATTTTCTTCCTTTGTAAAAAAACATTGTATATTTGGTGCCCCAAGAGTAATATATAGTAATATACATAAACTAATAATTTATCCATTGTTAACTGACTGGCAGGCTGATGCAGTAAAACACAGGCATTCAACACCTGTTTGCCTGCTGAAGAAGGTTTAGATTCTTGAGGATTAGGACCAAGGTTTAGTCCACATGATATTTACTTTTGAATTTGGTGGTACCACAGAAACCTGTAGTTTTGTAACAGTGTAATGATGCTAGATTTGAATAGGAAAAAAGGGCTAAGGTATTTTTTGAGTTTAACTCTACCAGGGTTTTTGCTTCTCAAATGCAAAAAATAAGAAAGTCAAATGGTGAACAAGTGCTCTAATGAGACATATGTTGTCATGTCACAATACCAGTTCTGCAAATGTGTTTGTCTGCATGTCAATACCTTTATGAAAATGAAAGAAGAGAGCTCCGGATACAGTTTCTCACCTTTCACTAGGTCATTTACACAAAGATACTTCTCTATAACATGAACATTTTCTGTGTCTCTGTTGATTCTGGCAGTCTTAAATATGCTCTCTTACTTCTAGAAGTTCATGAAAATGGTCACCTTTTTTAAAAAAAATAAAATTCCATTTCCAATTTGGCAGCTAGTTTCAAAGGATTACTGGTTTTTATAAGCAATTTTTACACTAAAGTTGTTACACAGCTTGTGGGGTTTTTTGTTGGGTTTGATTTTTTTTAATTTATTTATTTTATTTTTCAGTAGTGATATTGCTTAGCTCTACATTTTCTCCTCTGAATACTTGTCAGTATTCAGCCAATCACCCCTGAGCTGTCTTCTACATGTTAAAAAAGTGTTTGCAGTCTATTATCAGAAAAATTTGAACGGTTTCATAGATTCCCAAAAAATCTCTAATGATGTATGGATCATCAGATAAGGTCAAATAGGCATTAAGGAGAAACTTAATTGTTAAGTTTTGATGTATTTTTGTCAGAACACATTATAGTGACAGAAATTAAATGCAGGAAAAGTAAAGGGAGATATGAAGCTTGTCTGTGAGAAGTGAAATCATAGAAAAACCTCTTAGTACACTGCGGAAGAGGATGTATTCTTAACATGTATTCACAACAAAACCCAGCTTATTTTCTTTTAAGATAATAGTATTGATGAGACTAATTTTTCCTCTGTGCAGCTACCTTTTCTCTCAATATATGGAATTACACTTCTCCAGTCCTTCATAAACTCTGTAGGGGAATCAAGCTTTCAGATGTAGGTTTGTGATCAGCATTTCCCATTACTAGTCTAAACAGCTTCATGCAGCTTGTGTTGCTTTTTATGTTCTGAGGCAAACAAATCTCTGTACATTTGCTATTAAGAGGACTCTGCATACTTAAACTGATGCTTTGGGGGTTTTCTTCACAGGCTGAAACCAAAAGGCAGCTAATAATTGGAACATTACTAATATGATTGGCAGCCTCATGATATCAATGTCCTTTACAGATTTTTGTCAGTAATCATAACTTGAAATGCAGGAAAAAGAGATGCAGAGAAAGAGATAGGCATATGTAATTTTAAAATGCATAATTGAATGTCCCAATATATTATGTTTATTATCTCTTTTATTGTCAGTCAGTCTCCAGATCCCTATCAGGATACATTTCCTTGTTAAGGAAAAAGTAGGATTAGAGTAAATATCTCTTCCAAAGTAAATACCTTCTTCCAAAGATATGGAAAATTATGTGCAAGGTAGAAAAATGTGTTAAGTTTCTAATGCGATTAGTGAAAACTATGTTGAAATTAGAGAGTAGTGCTCTTTTGCTCCAGAGCAGCTTAAGCACATTTTTACTGTGAAGGTCATGAAACTGTATGCATGTGTTGTAAAGGCCTCCTAATGTAAAACAACACAAATAGAAGTAGCTGCAGCTGATGATAAAAGAAAACATTTAGGAAAAGCCTGCAATGTATCCCAATAAAGAGTATTTCTTTGTAAAGGAGGTGCATTCTGAGCTTGTGTGAACGGGGTTATGTGACTGGGCAAACTGCAAAGGGTGGAATGTGACTCACTGAATACACCCCTAGGATGAGAGTCTGCTCAGAGGAGGTGAGCAAGGGCACTGTGCCCATGAAGTGCAGAGAATGAGGCAGAGTGTGACTGAGCACAGCTGTTGCAAAGGAGCTAATTTCCTCTGATCCTCTTTGGGATGATAGTGGTCTTTGTTTAAGGTAAACGCTTAACAGCAGTTGAATTGATCAGATGGTGATGTGTATGTTTCTCCCTGAGTTCATTAAAGGGTGTGAATGTGTCCCTGAGTTAGGCTGAGAAGCATGGGATGAGAGTGAACGTATGACTCAGCCCAACATGAGTGTAAAAACTAGACAACTAGCAAAATAATTTTGAAGAGTGCAATGGATGTCTACTAGCTTCAACACCCTCACTGCCTCCTGGAGACTGGAGACACCCAGTGTCATGACAACAAGCATATTCTTGGGAATTGTGATTGAATTGTGTACTGGAATTTCTTGCTATGTATAACTTACATTTGTATTGCGTTTTCAGTACAGTTTTTAACTTTCTGCTAAATTAGAAATCTCATGGAACATATCTTCAAAGTAGTAAATTTGATATTAAATGTTACACCCTCCATGCATGGAATATCTCAAAGAACATGGTCAGATGCAATTGGATCCTGACAAGGTGTAATGAAGGAATGAAAAGACAAAGTTTCCTCTTGGTTTTTCTACCACGTCAGAGACACTTGCATAACCTTATCCAGTTTGTATAACCATTCTCAGAGGTGTGTGCATGTTGCCTCTTTGATTTTCTGAAAGATGAGGCAAGGGTCCTATAAAAGGGAGGAAAAAAGTGTCCAGTACAAGGTTGCAACAGTAACATATTGTTTTTATTTTTTAATAATTTTTAATTATTATCACAAAATATCTTTGACTAGTGCTATATTTTTTTCTTTCTTGAAATAAGACGATTGCTTGAATTTTTAGTGATAAAAGAATGATGATTTATGGCTGTTCGTTTTTATTAAAGAAAACCCACATGCTTTCTGTAATGTTATGAGAGGAATAACTGACAAAGTGCTATTTTGAAAAGCCTATCTCATCTTGTCACCTACAATAACACTTATATGAATGAAGTTACATCCTTGCCTTTTACTGTATTATTATGCTTAATATTTTGAAATTTATTAGATGATTTATATTCAAGTTTTGCAGCTCAAGTTCACTTTTAAAAGGGGGAATTATAGTCTATATTTTAAAATTCTGATGGTTTTTCTGCATGTATTCTTATAAATAATGTTCAGCACTACAGTGTTGAGCAAAATGGTTTTGGAGGTTCCTCTTGTGGCAGGGTCTCCTGTAAGAATATGCCTGCCAGCATAAATTTGGCTGATAATATTATGTCAATAGCCCTTTTACAATCAATTTCACACCTGACACAGGCATTTTCAATCCCAATGAAAAAGAAAATTTGTGTGGGTGCATATACACATATATGTCTAAAATGTATCTATTTTTCATCTGTGAAAGTTCATATAGAGTTCCATCTTATGATTTCTAGATTTCTTCAGTCTCACTTAAAAGAAAGTAAATGTGATATGGCTAAGGGATTTTATTATTACTAGAGAATTTCCAGATCTAAAATATCAAAATATTTCATGTTAGCTATACAATATTCTCCTCATAGAAACAGTGATGGGAAGTGTTCATACAGAGGTGATGGGAAGAACTTGTACAGTTTTACCTGTAAAATGTTCCTACACAACAACTGGAATTATTCTCCATCTACTAGAGTTGAGTTTTTAAGTGTTTTTAGTCTGAGCAAATTCTCCTGTGTAAGTCTGCCTATAAAAAGAACTGGACGTGCTATTTTATTGCATAGTTGTTCATTTTGAAGTTTATATAGTCTCCACAGAATAGGCAATAGTAGTAAAAACAACCAAATAACACTCCCTGCCATTCCTTGTTAGAAAATTAAGCAGCTGTAATTCAGAACATGAAGTGGGAATAATGTGACCATTTTGCAGATGTTTCATGACCCAAATCACATTAACTGAGCCAGTTCTCTTTCCCCAGTATGAGTTGGTGATAATGGATGGCTTCATAAAACTTTCAGGGACAGGTACAAAAAGGTGATTTTGGGCAGGAAAAATACTTTCTGTCATCCTAGCAATGTCAAAAGCAAGACATGAGTAGCAGAGAAGTTGAGGATAATGGGTAACTATTTTACTGGTCCATAGAATCTTGGTTTCTATGGCATTTGAAGGATGCTAGAAACTGCAGGGGTTTAATGACCTTACAGAACTTTCCATGGCCATTAAATCAGAGAAATCACATGGAGGGGGAATGACTTCAGTGCTGCTGATGGAAATTTTTATAGGCATCTTGCTGTTTCCCATGGTGGGGGAAGATGGCATAAACTGATGACAGGCAAAAGGTCAAGTGCTTCAGAGTGCAGAGGCACGTGGCTGCTCAGATGTTGGTCTGAAGTTTACCCAAACTTTTTTGGAATATTTTTTGCTTTTTGAAATTCTTTTACATTATAAACAGCAGCACGTTTTTTTTCCCCATTCTTTTTTTTTCCTTTTTTTTTTTTTTTAAGGAAGGTTTGTATTTGAAGATGTGCTTATTATTTACCTAACAGTAATATAGGACTTATAGTACTATTGTAATATTTTCAATTCAAATTCCAGCCTGAGTTCAGAAGTCTAGAATTTAGTATGAACAAACAAATTATTTTTTACCCTGAATATTGGTGGGGTTTTTTTGGTTTTTGTTTTTTTTTTTTCATTTTGCTTATGGTTCTGCTCATACACTGCAGGATAATAACACTTCTAATATTGCAAACTGTTTGCCCTCACTGTTCTTAGAACATCTGCAATCACTGAAATTTAAACAAAGAGTTTGTTCCCTTGAATTTCATACTGATCCTGCAGTAGTTGAGTTATCTGGTGTAAAATAGAGACAAGCTGGCAGTATTGCAGCAGAATCAATTTCTAGCTTGAATAATTGAATAGGGTATGGTATACCCTTACTTAATGGCCTGTTCTTGAGAAGTATTTTGTATATGCATAAATCTACTGTAATAACAAAGTCCATGCAGTCAGTGTATGAAATCTGAGCTTCACTGAGAATAAAAATTCCCTAACTCTAATAAGATCAGAATTTCATCCAAAAGGATTGTTTTTGCCAGACCTTAGTGTATTTATAGTTAATGAACTTACAGTATAGAATTATAGGACTTTTTGATAGTGCTTCTAAATAGGGCACCTTGTTTACTTGTTGAAAAATATGTTTAAAATTCTTTATATAAGGTGGGTTTTTTTCAGATATACATTATTTATATTAATAGAACTTACATAAAGTGGAGTGTTTGGGAACAAAACTCTTTAAAATAATATTTGTAAAAAATAACCAATTCTTAACTTGCAGTGAGAAAGGAGGATTACTTGAGAAAATATAGCAGTCTGGCATTTATGCCTTGGACAGTTCTTGTTCAAGAGTGAATAAAATCACAAAAGTATAAAATCATAAACAAGTTAAAAATATGTTTGATTTTTGTTCCTTTGGGGAAGACTCCCCACAAATAGCAAATTATAGGGTTTTGGCTGAAAAGAAAAATATTTTCATTCCTTGCCTCTCCCCTCCTCACAAAATTTTGTTCACCCAGCTGAGGAGTCAGGACATCAGATGAGCACAAAGCAAAACTAAGCTGGCAGATATTGGTGTAGTATGAAGAACTCCCTGTTTGAGTATTATTTTCGTATGACTGTGCTAGAAAGTTAAAACTTCATTCCTGAGATTCAGCAGAGTATGAGAAACTTATTCTTTAGCATTTGAAAGGGTAGCAACTTAAATAGTCCTCTGACCCCCTCTACATTAAAAGCAATAACCTTATATATTTAATAAACCATGTCAAGGACCAACCTGTTGGATTTATGGATTTATGGCACCTGTTCAGAAAGAATACATATGTAACATTTGCTTTGTTAGCAATTTAAAACTGAGGTTGCTAGAAATGGATTTTGTAATCCTGGAATGTGTTGATTTTTATCTTTTCTGGGCTTTCTTTTCAGTAAGTACCTTTTCTTTTAGCACGGCCATTCAGTTTATTCAGATAAGCTCATCTCTGGCTTTGTTACAAACTGAATGGAAATACTAGCTGTCTTGGGTAAGAACAGATCTTGGAAAGAGGACTGCAGCATCAAATCATTTAAGTATGCTGATGAAATAATATCAAAATAGAAAATCTGCTGTTAATTACTGTATATACACAGTTTCACAGGTTTTCGTGACTGCTCTGTTTAACAGTGTGGTTTCATACTTGCAGTTAGGCAGTTAAACTTGAAGGCGTGTTGAGAATGGGTTGCACACTTTCTGCTCAAAGCAAACCTAACCTGGGGGCCTTCTTCACAATCACTGACATTCATTCTGTGCTAGATGGTGCTGTGCATGCTAATTTTAACTGTGGATATGTGAGAAAAGTGACTTATCTACGTCTAAAAATTGGCAGCCTGTCACTGTCAATATATTTCTGTCATGTGGGCCAACGGCTTTCCTTGGATACCCTTGCAGATACACAGTGTGTGCATGCAAAGGAATAATTGGGTCCTCTATCAGCAGTACAGAATTGTTATGTTAGGATCCTCAACTTATTTTCTAGCTTTCATGATTTGCAGTGGTAGACTGCATGCAAAGGTGCTGAAAGTGCAATCATTAACTGTATTGATCATGTTTGAGACAGAAGGAATCTAAATTGATCTTCAGGTTTCAGTTTGGCTTTTCAAGGCTGGTGGCTGAGCCAGGTGAAAGAGAAGATCTGTTGGTTTGTTAGCTTAGAACATAAATCGGGAGGGAACAGACATCACACCACTTTCTTTTTTTTCTTTTTAAATTTTATTTCCTTAATAATATGGCAATTAGAAGGTTGCATGTTTGTAAATTAATTTTGAAGATGTTTAACATCTGGTTTGAATCTCATTGCATAATAAAACCTGATAATTCTTTGAGTCTGGTTCTGTCTTTAGTAACTGTCTTTAGTAACTCTATATGGTATCTTAGACCTATTTGCTTTTTGTATTAGCTGTTTAGTGTTATGAATTACAGCAGCAGCAGGTCCTACTGAGCTAAATACCATATGAACACAAAGCAAGGGACAATGCCCTCCCCAGGACTTTACAGTTTAAATAGATTAAAAGATTAATAGAAACACACAGATGTGAAGTGTCTTGCTCAAGGTTAACCATCAGGCCAATAGGAAAACCAGAATTAAACTGATCCCTATGTCCCAATCTAGCACCACATTGTCTCTGGAAGTTAATTTGAAGTAATATTTTCAACTTATGCATACAAATTGCTTTGAAATCTAATTGTGATAGTCTAAGAGGCATCTTGGTGAGAATAAAACATCCTTGACAAAAGAAATGGAGGACACATAGTCACACCTAAGGCAAGGTTAACTTTTTTCTTTTTATCATCATTCATCATCTTTGACAAGAGAATGTTTTGAATACAGTAGAAAGCTTACAGCCAACCCTTCACAGCACAAGAGGAGGAAAGAGGCTCTGTGTAGTCTCAAGCTGCATATTTATGACATATTAGTTCAGAAAGTTTTCTTGCTGCTTGAGAAATTGTTTCACTGGGTCATCAGGAAACACCCACTGCCAGATGGGAATGTCAAGGACACTGTGCCCTGCTGTGTCCCCTGCTGGGACCTGTGCAGGTTTACTGAGAAGAAAAGACTAATCATCAGAGACAGGGACAGACTTATGAAATTATGAAGTTATCCAATAGAAAGTGTTGAATAAATGTTGAGTTTGTCCATGATCGTTCAGCTAAGCCTTTGGTCAGGAACATTTCTAATTAAAATTTAGGTCTAACTCAAGCAAGCCTCATCATAGGCAATACTCTAATCTCATAAAGAACTGGTCATTTGTTTTTCTAAGGTACCTGAATAACAAAGCAGATCTCAAACCCTATGTTTTGTCTCTGGGAACCTGTTTGGGTTGTTTGTTTTTTTTTCTCTCTGTGGAACTATTACAAGAACATTTTGTAAGCAAGTAAACGTTGCATAAGCCATTTCCTACTCTTTAACTGTTTATTGTAAGACATCATATTGACAATGTTTCAACTTCCATAGGCCATAAAAATAATTCTAATTTACAAAGAATAGATGAAGAAAATTGTAGCCACTTATTTAAAACATTCTGATTTGAAATGTGCTTTCTTTGTACATTTCTATGTCAATGGAAGGTTGAAGTTTAGATTTGTAAGTCGAAAATTTTAGCCATTGATTATGAGTGATAATTTCTTTTATCTTGTGGAAAAAAAACCCTCAGCAATTTTCACAGTGAATTCACTACTTACTTTTTGCCATTATTCTCATTAACTGTTTCAGCACCTTTCCCTGAGGGTAAGGATTATATACCACAACTGTGAAGAAAAAATTGCATTTTTTTGTCAGAGCACAAAATCAAAGATACATGTTGCACTCTCTATAGCTATGCTGTTACTATAAAGTTCATTTTGAAAGACACAGTGAGAAGAGAAAGTAGTGAAGCAAAATAGCTAAATCAAAGGCAATGATCTAAAATGAAACCAAGTTCTTTAAAAAGATTCAGTATTGTATGTCCAATATTGTATAACTAGTCTGAACAGGAGAGGCAAGTTATTTAATGATGAGTACTTTGATCACATTTGATGTATTCTATAGAGAGGCTTTCCTCTCTATTGGAAAGCCTCTCTATAGGCTGATTCTTTTTTCTGAACAAATATTGATAATTTATGCTTTGAAGAGCTATAACTGAAAAACTAAATAGAAAAAGCCTTTTTAACTGTTTGAGCAACAGAAACATACATTGATTAAATCAAGATAAATGGGCATTTTAAACTTTTAAATACTTTGTGGAACCTTCAGACCAAGAGCTATTTTCATAAATTATTCAACACATTATTGATCAAGAAATGTCTCACTGTTTGTATGCTAGTTATTATCAATGGTTAGGAGTTTTCCTGACTACATTTCCAAAGTGTAGTTCTGGATTAGAAATTCTAATAAGGGAAAACAATATGAAGTCCTATGAAAATCTAGAAAAAAATGATGTAGTTGAATTTAATCTATAATTATAAAAGTTTATCAGTATTGGTAGCTTCAAATAGATAAGAAAACTTGCATGAATAGTTAATTTTGAAAGTTGTTATTTAATAAGTACCAAAGGAATGGTCTTTCAGATACAGTAATTTTATGAGACCCATTAGAAATGTTTACTTTACATTTGTGTGCTACCATTGTGCTGAATGCTGTGCTATATAAAGGTTTGTTTTTTTTTCTGAGAAAGAGCTGTAATTACCCTTGTTCCATTGGCTGGCTAATTGTTTTCCTTCCAGTTTGTCAGAAATGGTCTTCTTTGTTGCCTTAGTCTGACATTTAAGAGCAGGGAAACAATAAAAACTTCAATCATGTCTCAAACCTTATCACACTGGAGAGCGACTTTACTGGAAGTTGTAGCAGGCATTATATTAAATCTGACAAGGGCATGATCTCTTGCTCTGTTTTATGTTTGGTTTTTTTTTCTTTATGGTTGCCTAACTTCTCTGCACTTTTTTTGCCGAATTGGCCTTTCCTACAATGGATAAGATTTGGTTAAATGACAGGAGTTGGACACATCCTGGTTTGCTTGCTTTTTTAACCTGAAAGTATAACACAGGGGTTTTTCGGTTTGGTTTGGTTTTTTGGTGGTTGGTTTTTTTTTTGGTGGTGGTGGGTTTTTTGGTTTTTTTTTTACTATCTATTGACAGTGTTTTAGCTCTCTAGCCCCTCAAATATCTAAGTAATTTTTCATCTTGGAGTCTAAGGTTTTCTGAGTTTGTATGCAACTGTCTGCTCTGTCTCACTATTTCAGTATTAGTTTTCCCTGTTTCTCTGACCATTTACATATTTCTTCTGGCTGTTTCAAATTAATTTTTGTTACTAATTACTAGCATGTATTACAATTCCACACTCCTTAATCATAAAAGTTTGTAAAAAAAGCATTGCATTATTGAAATATGCATATTTTTCCTTTTTCTGGTATGCTTTCCCAGTCTCCACTTTTTGGATTTTTTCCCCCTTGTTTCTTCCAGGCCCAAATATGTTTTTCAAGGAATATGTTGTAAAGAACAGCTTTTCATAAAATTAGCATTCTAGAATGTTTTACAGATTATAAGTGCTGAGGTGCACAATGTGAAAGATGGCACTTCTCTCCCAGGAATATTGACTGGAACACTCTTGGTTTTCTACTCCAGAAACCTTGTAAAATTGTGTACAATTATTCTCAGCATTATTTTCCAAGGCCTCATATAACCCTGTAGCATTACAGTGCTATGATGCAGTGGGAGGGAAGGAGTGCTTAGATCCAGCAATGAACATCAGTATGAAACTACAAGAGGTAAAATACAGTCCCACTACCTGCTGAGAACAAGAGAAAGACCAGAAAAATAAGACATCCTTTATCCTATATTGTATTCTCAGTAGAGTTGTCTGAGAGTCTGTAATCTATGATATGCAGGTGGGTTGTAAGCAACCAAAGGATAGACCTTTGTACTGTTACATGGAGAAAAAAATGTAGGAGAAAAATTCTGCTGCTTTTTCTCATATACTTTAGGGAGGTTGAACTTACCTACCTAAAACCCTGGAAATAAACACCAGCCAAAAGCCATACACTTTTGAAATGGTTGTTCCCTGGGTCCATGTTAGACCAGTTGGAAACTATGTACTTAACTGGATTCTAAGTTAATCTCATCTGCTTTCCATTGTCTGAAAAGGAGTTCAAATTTGTGATTAAAGAATTAATATTGACCATTACTGTGCCTTTATATAGTTTTTAAATGTTTTGACCAAGAACTTGGTGGTTTTGACATTCTTCTGTTAAAAGTTTAAAAATTTGACCTTGAAATTGACAATTAATATTTGTGCACATCTGCAGAAAAGTCCAGTTCATGGAAAACAGCTCTTTTGGAGAAAGTGAGGTGCCTTGTTAGAATATCTTAAACCAAAGAGGTATGTCCCAAAGGTTTTACTAAGTGAAGTCAAATTCAAAGTCTTTGAAGGAATGGGGTATGAACTGCTTCAAAAATGCCCTAACACAGCAATGTGGAGAAATTGCCTTAGAGAAAAAGTTATATGTCCAAATACCCTGGAATGGTCTAGATTTTAATTTTATGCTTGTGAAATATGAGTAGTTTTTTTCCTTATTGTCTTGTCTTTCCCATAATTTTTAAGAGATGTCTTAGGTACAGATTTTTATGTGTAAAGCTAGTTTTTGTTATTGATTTTCCTTGGTAAAAGAAGTGAGAATGTTTTTTCTATGTCTGTTGACCACTTTGATGTTAACTCTGTTACTGAAATGAAATAATAGGCTCACAGTGGCAGGTTTTTTATTTTGATATCAATAGCAGACTTTAGACAATAAATATTAAAGGCAAGTTTTGTGAAAGATACTGTTTTGAAAATTAAATATTGCTTTTTATTGAAAGCAATAAACTTTATTTTTAAATGTTGATGAAGTTATTAGGTTTTCACAAGTTTTTAAGTGCTCCTCTTCTGCTCTGGGGAAGCAGAATAATACAAATGTAGGGAAATGGATAAAATAACATGTGAATATTAATTAGAGATCACAGCACATAAATATATAAAGAAGAAAAATTAGAATTTGGATTTGTGAGATTTCTGCCATAAGTAAATCTACTCACACAAGAAAGTAACTGCAGAATTAGATGTGCTTGTCTATAAAACCAAATTACTGCAATATGTCTTCATGTTGCTAAGTGTTCTGAAATGTCCCTTTGAACTGGGGAAAAGAGAAATTCTACTGATTGGGTTGAAAGAACAAGAAAAAGAAATATGGAAATGAACATTTTCAAACGTGCTGTTTGAACATGGCACAGAGTCTTTTATTTCTATATAAAATAATATTTTTGTGTGTTCTTTTCCAGTTTGGTTTTCCAAAATAAAACGTCTCTATGGGAATTCAACTTGTTTTGACAGAAGAGGGCAGTGTTTCTTTACAATTATGCATGGGAAATATGCATATTATTTTAAAGATCAGTCTCTAGAGAGTATTTTAAGTCAATGAATTTAAATGTAATAAATGCCATCTGAATATGCTACTTAGTAAAAATAACAGGTAATGAAAAAGTAGACATTGCAGTTACTTAACTGTTGTCAGTACTGAATTCTACTGACCCAATGAACAGCATGTAACCTTTAACATACTACATAGGTGATTGATTTTTGTGTGATGGTCAAAGATTAAATCTAGGAAACAACATCTTATGTTGAAAATTTTAAAATATTAAAAGTTAGGAGTAATAGTACTGTTTTAAGGAATATATTAAGGGTATTACCATCAATAAAATAGCTTTGCAACAACTCAATATATGAATCAGCACTGATAATCTCACACATCAGGAGTTGTCCATGGTGCTGTAGAGCCATCTTTTATAGAGCAAGAAAATAAAAAAAAAATAAAAATACAATCACAGTTTATGAAACGAATAAGGAATTAAGTATATCTTTTACTTTAAAAGCTCTGACTGTGTCCTTGTTGAACAAAAGTTAATTGCATATTGGTAACAATGTTTGCTAAGTTTGGCCTATATGATGGAGGTAATTCTATATCCTAAGTGGTTTCTTCTATTTCTGCCCAAAATAATATTACAGGGACAAGTTTCTCCCTTGCTCTGAAGTTCTTCATACCCTGCAATCTTGTGCTCTGAGCACTTTAATTTAGCAGGAGATGGATGAACCTGAGAGCTCTCTTTTGGAGACTGAGTTAGTCCATAACCAAGAACATGAAGGCTTTTCATATGAACATAAGGATTGTATAATGGAAGTGATTGTGTAAAGAGGTACTGAAATTTAGTTTACTCAATGGTGTAAGCAATGTCTTCTCTTATTTCCTCACAGACTTGTAATATTGCTGTCAGCCTCATTAACCTTTTGTCCAAAGTAAATCTTAATCATAGAAGAGTCCTTGGAACTGGTTGTGCAGAGAACAAAGAGCAAATTTAATTAAATAACATATTAATGAAAACCAAGAAAAGGATTTGAGGAAGGAAAAAAGGTTTTCACTTTATAAGTCTGTTTCCCTTGCCTTTTTCTTCAAAATATTTTGATTAAATTCAGTGTTTCATGAAAGTGGTTCTGCAATCCAGACATATATTCATGGAAAAGCAACAGCACAGAAAGTGGTGGTACAAGAGTCTGTTAGTCTGCTCCAAATGCATGAAAAAATCCTGCTGTAGACTTCAGCTTTTCCTTCCTCTGATGCTCACAGAAATACCAGGTGTAAGCTGCGGCTCACTTGAAACAAGAGACAGTCCATCAAGCCTGTTTGTGTGAGCTACCAGAAAAGTCCTTACATTTTGTGCGATGTGAATTTTATGTAGCAATAATGTGAATGCTTTGAGAAGCAATGAAGTGAAGGGAGAAACTCCACATCTTACTGACAATTGCCTGAATTAGCCTTTTATAAAGTCTGGTAGGACTGTTGGGGCTGTGGCAGCAGTGAAAAGAGAGATTGTCCTCAGTGTTCTCTAAATGGTCCAATATCTTCTGTCAAAACTGCTGTTACCTTTTAGTTGTTCATAGGTGTGAAAAGACTCTAAAATAAGACTGAACAGCAAAACCATTTTCTTTAAGCCCATATATCCTAAAACAAAATTTGAGAGATACAAGTTGCCCAAAGTTTTTTGATTGATACTTGACCCGCAAATGGCAGCATTCTTAGTTAGAAAGGTGCTCATTAAAGAAGTCAAGGAATGAGATAATATGCAATCTCATAAAAAGAAGCATTTTAAAATTTAGTTAATCATATTTGGAATAAAATTCTAAAGCACCGGCATTTGATATAGCCCTAGGCTAAGGATACATGAGGTCAGGTACAAGATGAGACACATTATTGCTGCAGACAATCAGTTCAGAATACTTTGGGAAATGACAGTAAAGTGTTCTTTTTCTTAGCTATAATGCCTTTGGTTATAGCAGTTTACTCCTTTGATTGTATGTACCTTATGCTTCTTTGTTTTTTATAGTTTCTGTTTATATTGCTTCGTTTCTTTGGGTTCATACAGTTAAGTTCATGTGCAGATAAAATAGGAAAGTACTGTTTAATCAATTTCTGCTACATTTATTTTGAAATGAAGTTACAAATTCACTACTGATTTCTTTTCTCTGTAAATTCCTTGATAAAAATTCTTGGCTTTTTTAAGGATTGATAACTAAGCTAATTTTAACATTATATCTGTATACGAGCCTAAGTTGAAGAATTTTCATGTTTTCAAATAAAACTGGAAAATAATCTGTCCACAGTGATAAAAAGAATGAAATGAGGTTAACATTTTGAACAAAGCTGAATACTGAGGAATTCAAAAGGTTATTTACTATATAAGACATTCTGCATTTGTTCTTGCCTAAGATAAATTCAGAGTTTAAACACTGATTGGATGCCAAAGTTTTAAGGATACATTTGTCATATTTGTTAACTGTGGAGTACAGAAAGTTTAGAATTCTACTTTTTTTCTATTCTTTTGTTCCACACAAAATAACCATTAAATGGTCATGGAAGAGTCTGCTATAGACAGACTTGAAGTGAAGACTGAGGCAAAAATATAGTATAGATACAGGTATACATATGGAGCTAAATAAACTTTGTTTTTAGTAGACAGAAACTGAAAAAACACACATTGCTTTTGTGTTCTTTTGTGCAGGTGCAGGTGCTCACAATCCTCGAAAAAACAGGATGAAAAGCAAACACAAATGCATTTCCAAATATTTTTTGTTGGATGTGAGAACAGAGATAAATTTAGTGTTATTACCTGTAATTCTCATATAAAATCACAAAGCAATTTGAATATATTTAATGAAGTAACCAGCAGATACCCCTTGCAAAGCAGAAAATGCAGCATAATCAGAGACAGTAAAGTTAAATTGTTAACCAAAGCACAACAGAAATATTTACACCTCTTTGTTGGGGGAAATATTAGAAATCTCCCCAATACTCAGATAAATATTTTAATTTTAGTATCTTTTTGCCTATTCCATAAGGTATGATTATATACCACAGTACTGACTTCTGCTTTTTGCAAGCAGATGAGAAGGATCTTGAACTGGCTGCAGTTTTAACAGCAAATTAAAGTCATCTCAATGCTATGAAATGGTGAAGATAATGTTTTAATGAGACAGAGGTTGTCTTCAGTGTGCCATGTTTTACTGCCCTCCTCACACACCTTCTTGAAGGCAAAGTCTGGCAGGATGTTACATCCATGAGCACACAATTAAGGTGATATAGAATAAGATTACAGGGTGGTCTGTGTATCCTGATTTGCAGAGAAAGAGGGATCAATTGCTTTCAAGGGAAGGGTTGTTGGGTGAGTGGTTGTTAGTTTTTAACAGAGAAAATAAATCTATTATGGATTAATACGTTACTGTGTATTTCTTGAAAAATCTTTTAAATACTATATTTTTATTTTCAAATGTGTGATTTCTTGATAATCGAGAAATTAAAAAATGCATGCAATACACAGTCATGCCTTTGCTTTGCTTTACATTTTGTGAAGACTTCTAAACAAGGTTCACAGCTAGGATGATATGTGCTTCCAACTGCTTTAACTTCCATTTTCTCTGCCTCCTAATTTCCGTATTTTCTCAAAAAGCAAGGATGTGAAAAAATTACTTTTTCTTCTCTGTTCTGTACTTACGTTGAAAATGTTACACAGTATTCAATTCCTTGCTGAAACTGAAACCAAGTAGTGCTAATGATAATAAATTGAATTACTTTATCAGAAAATGTAAGATAGAAGGTCAGGCATTTTCTTCTTCTTTCAAAGTTTATGTTATTACAATTAAATTCATTGTATTTTCTAATGCAGATACTTTTGTATCTGTATTATTTTTGCTCTCCATGATTTAAGGGAAATAATTAATACAGTGACAAGTAGTACTTGAAATAAAATACTTAATCTGGCCAGGATATTAATTTTTGAAATGTTAATACAGTAGCTCCTTGAATGACTACAGATTTCCTAATGTTCTTAGAATCATGGAGTTGATTTTAATGTGGGGAAAATTTTAAACAAGTTTTTCATTCTCATGTCAAGATTTATATAGGGTTGTTTTTTTTTCCTCTCTTCCTATTTTATGGTGATCACCTGAAATAAATGTGAAGCAGATATGTGCATTTTCAGTTGTCACAGACACAGAACAAATTATAGAAATTTGACTGACAGAGATGAGTATGAATATGCAATTTTTAAAACATTTCATTCCTCCTTAACCTTTGTCCAAGAATATTAGGGATTCCTTTCAACCGGCTGAAGGCTAGGTCTGCGACACAATATCTGAGAGATACAGAATGAGAACGACAGGGAAAAAAAAAAACCTAAAACATGTCTTTCAAATTACCATTTTTTGATTCTTATAATTATTTTCTAAACTAAGTGCTGTTTAGCCATTCTCATATAATATTAATTGTCATGTAGGTGAAGTTCACTATGAAAAATAAGGAATTCTGTAGGAAACAACAATCACAAATGTATAAACTCAAAACCAATTGAAAAGTATAGATGCAGCCATAATGAGTTTAGCTCATAGATTCTTTTAACTGAATCAACTCAATGTTGAGGTTCCCTCTTGTGTGTTCTAAAATGAAATATGTATCCACATGTCAGTTCTGCTCTATAACTAACCAGGTCTGTGCCTTATAAAAATAATTGCAGTGCTATTTTTCTTCCTCTTCTAAAGAACATGCTTGAGTTATGAAGGACTCACTGGTTAAAACTTTCAAACAGCCTTCATAATGTTGACTTTTATACACACTGTGTTGAATAGTATGTAGCTGAACAATAGGGAATGTAAAGAACTGAAATTTATGACTGGTTTTGTTGGCTGCATATTCTATTATCCTGTCTTTGATGACAAAATAAAATTATCTTTGTTTTTATCCATATTGCATGTCAAACCGTGAACATGAGACATTCTTAGTTTAACTTCAGCAGCTTATACCTGAATTTATATATTAGCAATATTTCAGAGTAGTTGACAATTAAAATGAAAAGTATATAATATGTTGTGCATTTTTGTCAAGATCATCTTGATTTTTTAACAGTAACAAGCTGTGTCTGAAGGAGTTTTGGAACTCTGTTCTGTTGCTGTCAGTTACAATTTGATGCTGTCCTGTAAAGAAAGTGTAAAACTGATTTTCAGACCTAAAATACTAGAAAAATGTCAAATCATCCATGATGATAATTTGAAATAGAGCCCTAGAAATCACCTCTTTTTGCGTTGGGCACTAGATATTGATATTTTCTATTAGAAAAAAACAAAGACAAAACACAAAAGCAAGCAAAACTTAAATCTATGAAACTTAAATCTATGAAACACATCCTTTCAGTCCAGTTTTTATTGCTGAAGAAAGGTTAATATCTTTCCTTCTGCTTTTGACTCTGGGTCTTTAAACCCTGGAACCTGCTGCCCTGAAACTGTTGCTTGAAGTAAACTCTCCATTGGGACACTGCTAAAGCAAACTGTAGCCATATTTACTGAGAAATTTTTGTTTGTATTTGTGTTGTGATTATCTGAAATGTCTTTACTGTGTTGTGGTGGGTTCATGTTTTGCCATTCAAATTTCAAACTCTGGGAACCAGGAATTTCTATACCATGACACCTCCCCATATTTTCCTTGGAATTCTGCTTTGGTCAGCATTGCTTTCATATGTATTTCTCTTTTAACTTTCTTTGATATATTAGAGAGATACAGGTATATAATTAAAGAAGGTGATTTAGTCTTGTTTCTTATTACAGAATCATTTAGGTTAGAAAAGACCCTTAAAGTCATCAACTGTAACCATTAACTGCCAAGACCACCACTAAACCATGTCTTGAAGTGCCACATTTGATAACAACTCCACCATTCTCTGCATAGCCTGCTCCAATGCTTGATAATCCTTTCAGTGTAGAAATTTTTTCTATCATCCAACCTAAACCTCCCTTGCTGCAACTTGAGTCCATTTCCTTGTGTCTTATCGCTTGTTACCTGGGAGGAGAGACCAAACCCCACTTCACTACACTCTCCTTTCAGAGAGCTGTAGAGAGGGATAAGGACTCCCCTGAGTCTCCTTTTCTCCAGGCTAAACCCTCTCGGCTGCTTCTCATCAGACTTGTGCTCCAGATCCTTTCCCAGCTCTGTTGCCCTTCTCTGGACACACTCCAGCCACTCAATGTCTGTCTTGTAGTGAGGGGCCCAAAACTGAACCCAGGATTCAAGGTGTAGCCTCCCCAATGCCAAATACAGGGGACATTTCCACTGATTCTTATCCATAGAAACTCAACCTTTTCATCACCATTGTCAAGATTTAGACAGTCAAATTAGCTCCTAATGTGCAGGACTATGCTGCCATCTCTTCTTCCTTGTCTGTCCCTTCTGTAGAGTTTGGAGCACTTCAGTTGTGTGTCATCCCACCATGTTTCTGGGATTACAACCATGTTGCAGTTTTCCTACTTCATGATGGATTCCAGCTCCTTTTGTTTCTTACCTGTGCTTCTGGCAATGGTGTAGAATGCCCTTCAATGAACTATTGAATCTTCTGTCTTCTTGAGGGTAAAACCTCTAATTCCTCTGTGACTGTCCTCTGTGCTTTCATTGTTTCTAGTGCTGTGACAACACTTGTATCTTTGCTGCGCATCAGAGCACAACCTTTTAATTTCTCAAATGTGTTTAAAATGCTTCTCTCTTCTTGTACACTGTTGGAGTTTTATTTATTTATTTATTTAAATGTAGTTCATCTTTCCATAGGCTTTAATTTGGTGACTGTGAATAGCAGTTCTTGTATTTTGCAGGAAAAAATTCAAATTATAGTCCAAGACACTTTGGAGAAATTATTCATTTATTCATTGAAATACTTTTTTTTTTTTTTTAAATAAGTAGAATAACATCTTAAGCACTTAGAGATTTATTTAAATTTGATCCTTGTTTGGTCAAATTTCACACTTCTTAAATTCTTTTTAATTTCATTCTCGTAATTTGTAGGATCTTATATTTTACAAAACTTATTTATAGCAAAATCACGTAACAGCTCAGTCTTCTCAAGAACTATTGTTCAATGAGAACTAATGAAATCCATAGCACTCTCTAACTCACAATAGGCATTTCTGACATCTTAAATGATATTTAAACATCATTTATTATTTCAAATGCTGATAGCTTTGCTACAAAAGATGGGAAATATCATCTTGACAAAAGTATTCCAAGTGAAATGTCAGTGTTCTAACTCCTTCACTCAGTTTTTTCACTTTACCATGATGATTTTCCTGTCCTTCCTGTTGCCTGCCAGTAATCCAGATCATACTGTTACTTAATTTCACTTCTTTCTTTACAAAATAAATTATAACAATAATAAAATGGTCTGGAAGTACTCCTAACTTTAATTAGGACTGTTCTGATCTATTTGACCCAATGTCTATATGTAGCTTTCCCTCTTTGGCAGTCTGTCCAATGCTGACTGCTATTTTTCTTGTAAGAGCAAATATATAAAAGATTATGAATTAGTACTGGCAGAAAATTTGCATGAAGATTTTGCTTTGTCAAATGTGGAATAAATATTTTGCTCTTGAAATGCAGTGGATTTGTAATGAACAACCTCTATAAGCTTTCTCTAATCCAAAAATTCTTAGTGGCATTTGCAAAGGACCTTCTGGTCTTCCCTTTTTTTATACATAAAATAAGTTAGTGCTCTTTAACCATTTTAATTTCTCATGGTTTTCATGAAATCAAATGTTATTCAAACAATATGTATTAAAAGAAGTCTCTAAAGCATATTATCAAAGAGAAAAAACTTTGCGCAAAAATATCCACAGAGGATCAAAATGTATAAAATATTTCCATCTGAAATAATATATATTTTATAGATATTTTAGTATAGTAAGTTTAGTACCTGA
This sequence comes from Sclerurus mexicanus, assembly GCA_013396755.1. Classification (NCBI taxonomy): domain Eukaryota; kingdom Metazoa; phylum Chordata; class Aves; order Passeriformes; family Furnariidae; genus Sclerurus; species Sclerurus mexicanus. The sequence continues at coordinate 179,482 of VWZF01002606.1, read as the reverse complement.
GTTTAGCAGTTTAGTATCTGAGATTCTCTTTATCAAGTCCCAGAAGTGTGACACTTCAGTTCAGCAACAGTAAAAACCCTTTGATGATATACTGTAGTGATTGTCTTTCTCTCATGTATCTTCTCTTCACGATAACATTATTTATTTTTCTGAAAAAAAACCAAAAAAGCAATCAACAACCCTGTATTCCATTGGAAATGCTGTGAAATAGCAAAAGGAGAATGCATTGTGAACCGGTCTTTCTCAAATTTATTGAAACTGATGGATACCATTCTTTTGGTTTCAGTATCTTCTGTTTTAACTATATATTTCATGAAGGGGAATATGTGCAAATGGGATTTGACTTTGGCAATCAGTAAAAGAACTGAAGTCAAGTGCTGATATGATTTTGGTGAAGTTGTGTTTTGTTGAAGGTGTTTTTGTTTGTTTGTTTTTAGTTTTCCCCATGAATGATCTGTATCCTGTGTGGAATTTAGAACAGGTTTCATCTAATTCTATTTGCTATTGGTAGGAATCCTATTGGATTGATTGAAGGGAAACTATTTTAATCATAGTTTTTAGGTTGTGGTTTGGGATGG
>VWZF01002606.1:0-178849 GCA_013396755.1 Sclerurus mexicanus | reverse complement strand
TTTTTTTTTTTTTCCTTTTCTTTTCTTTCCTCTGTGTGTTCAAGCTTTCTATTTCAGAACATATCTACCATGGCTGGTTCTTGGCCAAAATAAATGTCCACCAGTTTTCCACTGATTGCTGCTTGGAACTGGGTCTTTGCCAAAACTGTTCATGGCATTAGTATGTATGTTACTAATTTGGAGCAGGCGAATCATCTAATTGAGCTGTTGAGGTTCCTTTGGCTTTTTCTACCTATGGCATAGTGCATTGTATCTTGATATCCCAAAGAAATTTAAAAGTATCCTTCAGTCTTACCAAGTGAACAAATTTAAGATACTTTCAGTTCCTGAGCATTTTGTATGAATGCAGCATTATCTTCAAATGAGTAAGATAATAAAAGTTATATATACATTTTGCAATCTTTAATTTTACCTATTCTTGCAATCTAAGCATCATTATTTATACTCTCAGATATTAATTATTCTGAATACATACAAATAAAATGGTCATTTGTACAGAAGAAGTTTATTCTCTGAAAGACCATTTTCATATTTTCTTCTGGCAAAAAATGTTGCTAGGATGTTTCTTCATAATTATAGTGGTCATTACCAGCCTTTCAATGCAGGGGAATCAATAGTTTAATAAAAAGTGTGAATATTACTGATGTTTTGCAGTAAAGCTGAAAAGCAATTAATAGCTTTTAGTGGAATTTTCTGAGTCATTGGAACTCTTCATGGGGAAGAATCAATTTCAGCTCATTTCCCATCTTAAAAATGCTGAAAAGAGTTTCTAAATTATCATTATCCAAATGAAAAAGTTCTTTAAAAAATTAACTAAGAAAAGCAGTCATTTATGAAACTGAATTGAAAAAAAAAAGACCTGAAGTTTTCTACCTGAAAATATCAGCATCTCTTTTATTTTGATTTTTTCACAATTGCTTCTGAGTTGTGGGGTGGTTTTTTTTTTTTTTTGGGTTTGTCTGTTTGGTTTTTTTATATTTGTTTGGGTTTTTTTTTAACTGAAAGAATAACATATACTGAATAATTATATATTACTGTGTACTGTAGAAAAACAGCTAAATGTGGTTTTCAGACTTATTTGAACAAAAAAAAGTCTCAATATCTAGAGTGTTTGTGATTGCTAGTGCTGTAGTCATAGTCATGGAATCGTTTAGGCTGGAAAAGACCTCTTAAGACCATCCAGTCCAGACACTCCCCAGCACTGACAAACCCACCACTGACCTGTGTCCTCAAGTGCCACATCTACATGTCTTTTAAGCACCATCAGGGATGGTGACTCAACCACTGCCATGGGCAGCCTGTTCCAGTGTTTGACAGGACATTGTGAGTGGGAATAATCTTTAGTGGATTTCTGCACAGGCACACGCTGCCTGTGGATATCATTATCCTCTGATGCATTTTGCACTGTTTATGTGGAAGCTTAGCGTGGTACTTTTCTTCAGACTAGAACACTTGACATTTGAAAAGATGAGAATTGCCTTTAATCATGGATTCTGCTACCTTCCTCTATTTACCATTACCATTTCTTCAAGCTAGCAAAATAGCTGAGCATACCAAATAAAGTGCAGATTTTGCTGAACTGAATATTTTTTGTATTTTTCATATCTTCAAGTTTCTGTACCTCTCAAAAATTCATGGTTTCATTTTTTTCTTTCTTAATCACAACTAAAAGCTTTTTTTGATTTTTGCCTTTATTCCACTTTGATTTCTGACAAATCCTGGTTTTCTTAGCCTTCCAAATATAAATATCTTGGATTCTTGTTCTCATCTTTCAAATTCAACTTTAGATTTTACTTTTTTTTCACTACTTCTTGTTTTTTTTCTTGATTTTACTGCTGTTTTTCAGTTCCATTGCCAGTATTTGCTTAACCCCCATGCTTTTCCATTGTATTTTCTCTTCTGTCTTTTTTCTGTATGTTAATTCTTGTTTTCACAGGAATATTTTACCACCTAATCGTCTCTCCATAGTTTTTCTTTCAAAAAATAGGTGGAAAAGGTAAAAACCCCACACCTTCTGCCTGTTTCTGTAAAAGTAGTGGCAAAGATCCATTTTTCTTTAGCGTATGACTTTATCATATACAATATATGAAATGATCTCTTTGACCTGTGCAGACAGACTCTACACTGTCCTTTTAAAAAGCCTTTTAAGACACTAACTGTACTCATCTGCTTTTCTTTGGAGGTTTCTTTTTTGTTTTTTTTTTTTTTTCCTGCCTCTTCACTAGTTTTCTGTGCTTATTGGATGTGGTCCTTGCATCAGAGGTAGCAGTTTTCTGTCTGCAAAGTGTGATGGTGATGTAAGGAAGAATACAATTTTATATTTAGACAGCACTTAATATAATAAGGATCTTGTAAGAACATTCCAGGGTCTTATAATTAATAATAACACAAAAAAGGTATATTTTTTGTTGTACCAAGGGAAGAGGAATCTTGTGAAAACCACTATGAGGTACCAAAAGTTGTCTCCAGTTCCTGTTGAAACGCATTGTGAATATTATTCCTTTAGAAAGCAGATCATGTACTTAATTTTCCGATTATTTACTTTCAAAGACCAAATAGTTAGTATTGATTAAATAAACCTGTCAGACTTCTTCTGGAGTGAAAAGAAAAATACTTTTCTCCAACAAGGAATATGTATGCAACTTGGAATGTTGCTTATTTGGTGGAAGCCTGTGAAATTTTGGAACTGTACATTTGGAAATATCATTGTTTAATTTTTTTCCCATATGGTTTTGGTTATGAGCAACCTGTTTAAGTTACATAATACATGAAGAACTATGCTATCTGGGAAGAAATAAATAGACACTTAGGAGTCTAAACAACAGTAAGGTGCAGAGCAGCTTTTTCAATGCCAAATATGAATAGAAATACACCTATTACACCTGTGCATCAGTACCAATGTATTAGGAGTAGGAAAACACAGCAATGAACAGTCTCTGCCTGAAAATTGAATCTCTAATTGTTGGGGGTTTTTTTCACCCCAAGTAAGACAGCAGTAATTGTAACTGCTTGTATTTATGTGTATACCTGTATGTATAAACTCACATACATTTGTGCTGTATAAACATTTAGCCAGGCTTGTCAAGGCATAAACAGTGATTGATATTTTACTCCCAAGTTTATGCAAATTGCTCTTAAAATGAGAAAGGAGATAAATGGCCCAGGTCTACTAATATGAATCAAAGAACTTATTGACTGCAATGGCATTATGCCAACTTAAATCATGACGGGATTGAGACAATTTAAGTTTCAAAACTGTGTCTGAAAAATTGGAGTTTTTGCAAATATTGGTCAAACCGCCCTGTAATTATATTGGTTTCAAGGGAAAAAACAACAGAATCAGTTTGGTTTTATGCTAGTATTGCAGACTCTTTTATAAACAATACAGGTATCCTGGGCATCTGTTTCACTTGAAGTCACTTGACTATAAGCTTTTTACAAGGTACTGTTTTCTTCCCCTCTCCTCTGCTGTTGTTTGTGCTACTTAGAATCACAGAATATTCTGAATTGGAAGGGACCCACAAGGATCATTGAGTCCAATTCTTAAGTGAATGGCCCAAACAACAGACAATGCTGTGGCAAAAAAAAAAAAAAACCACACAAATGATTAAATACTGCTGCACATAGAACTGTACTGCTCAGTCTTAAATTTCACATCACATTCTTGAGAAGAGGATGCCCAAATGAAGAAATACAGAACCAGATGAGAAAAATTTAAAGGCACAATTGATGAGTTTGTCTGTTTGTTTTTTAATATATTCTCCTGTTTATAGAGACTTTGTTTAGTTGAGAACTTGTAAAAAGTGATAAATTGTGTGAAATATTTTTTCACTGGGAAGGGCAGTGATGGTAGAATTTGAGCATCAAACTTTATAAGTGTTTTATTTAAACATGTTTCAACTAGGCAAAAAAAAGTGTTCTTCTTTCATATTTGAATATAAAGTAAGCCAGTATTTGATATGCTTTATTACGAAGAAATAATTAAATACAGAGGTCACTGTTAATTTTTAATATCAAAATGAGTTACAAGACATGCTCTGGTTACTCTAGTGATCAAAAGAATGGAAGAAAGAAGTCATGCCTAAGCGTTTCTCACCAGCTCTATATTATCTTTAATTATATCAGTCCCATACTCCATAAATTTTCCCATTTCACCTCTCAATAGTTACCAAAATGAAACTAAGCAAAACCTGTGAGTCCTTTTGAGGAATTAATATATACTTTGCATATTTTAATTTCAGTTCTACAGCAAAACAACTGGCTTAACAATTTTTTTCCCCCTTATTCATCCTCTAACTCTATTAAGGATGCTGGTGTGACTTAGAAATGAAAATTTAAAAATTTAAATAAGGAAAGTTTGGAAGAATGTGCTGTTTATGGCTGAGATAGTTAATTTTCTTATTAGTAAGAAATGTGCTGTGGGGCTGTGTTGTAGATTCCTGCTGGAAACAATGTTGGTAACACAGGATGTTTTTGCTATTGCTGAGCAGAACTTGCTTTTTCTGCCCATTGTATCACTCTGCCAGTGAGGAGGCTGGGGGTGAACAAGTAGCTGGGAGGGGACACAGATGGGACAATTGATCCCAACTGACCAAAGGGACATTCCATACCTTATGGTGTCTTGCTCAGGAATAAAACCTGGAGGAAGAAGAAGAAAGTAGAGAAAATTCAGAGTGATGCTGTTTGTCTTCCCAAGTCACCAATATTTGTGGTGGGGCCCTGCTCTCCTGGGGATGGTGGAACACCTGCCTGCCCATGGGAAGCAGTGAATGAATTCCTTGTTTTGTTTTGCTTGTGTTCATGGCTATTGGTTTCCCTGTTAAACTGTCTTTATTTCAATCCACGAGGTTTCCCTCTTTCACCCTAATGATTCTCTCCCCAGTCTCTCTGAGAGGCACTGGGTGAACAGCTGTGTGGGCATTAGTTGCCAGCTGGACTTAAACCACAACAATAAATTGCATACTCTTTCCCCAGTTCAAATTCTATAAAGGAATAAATTTGTTTCAAAATTTTTAGAAGGATCTATTATTTTTATTCTGTTCCAATATGCATTCTTTATATTCTCCTTGCTGCTATAAAACCCAGCTTTTTCACTATCCGTTGTTCTCTATCTGTAGCATGTCTCTATAGCCATGGCACTGCCTTCTCCCAATAATTACACTGTCACAGGTTGTTACTTTCCACATTTTTCTGTACCTCTTTGTAGGAGGAGGACTGATACAGAACACATTGCAATCATAGCTGAAAGCTAAGAGTGAAATTGTACTAGTAAAATCATTCATTATGTTACAAATGCAGTTCACTGCTGAAAATTCAGCTCAGTTTTTTAATGATCCCCAGAAGGCAATATGATTCAATGAAGTAATCCCATAGTGGATCATCACTTGGAGGCCGTAAGATGCTCTCATATAGATCTGCTCTGCTGTCTGGAGGTGACTTGCTGAGGGCACAAGATCCAGTTCCAGCCTTGGTTGCTGAGGGTATGCACTCCAGCAAATGCAAAGTCTCCTGTTTCCCCTAATGTTTGCACTCTCTTTGCCATTCCCATTTGACTAGGCCCAGCTCTTTCTCTCTACCAGCTGATTGTCTCAATCCAGTAGCTCCTTATGACATTTTCTGATTATGTCTCTGTTTCTTCTTCCTCCATTTCATAATGTTCTTCATTAACTTAGCTCAGTCACTTCTGCCTGTTTCTCTTCAGTACTTCAGTGTAACTGTCCTCCCCTGCCCCATTCTAAACCATCATATGTCAATTTCTTATTTCCATGTCTGACAGCTCTACTATCCCCTTCATTCCTCTGTGGCTCCTTGTTCTGTCTCACTGTCTCCTGCTTTCCAGTTCATGGTCTTGATATTTGGTGTTCTTGGTATTTTTCAGCATGCAGATGTAGATCCATTATCTCAGCCTACCTTTTGCACAGCAACATTTCCCCCTTCTTAAGTCTGTTATTCCCACGGTTTTCCCACCACTGCTGATGGGCTTAGCCTTGGCCAGTGGCAGGTCTGTCTTGGAGCCATTTGTCATTGTCTCTTGGACATGAAGGCAGCTTCTGCTAAGAAGTTACCCTTGCAACTTGGCCACGCAAACCCAATACAACAACTGACTGCGAACTGTTGTTCCTCTCAGTTTCAGCTGATGTAGAGCCAGTGCAGGCACCTTGTTTGAAACATTAATAGTGAACTCTTACGCTGCCTACCTCCACAAATGAAAAATAGATTATTTCCTTGTTTATTTTAGAGGTATTAAACATTTAGAGTAAAGAAATTTCAAGCCCACCTGAACATTTATCATATATTGCTCTTAATAATGTAATTTTGGTGTTATTAGCAACTGAAGACACATTATTCTAATAAAAGTGGATGGGAAATTGTATTAAAATGTCCTGTTTAGCCTCTTGGCTTTAGTGTGATTACAGGACAGTAACACAGACAACTCTGGAGAATATGGATGTGGAGTTCTGAGAGCAATGGCCCATCAGAATATAACAAATGGCATAATCAGTGTTTATAATGATCGTATAATGCTTATATAAATTCCTGCATTCTGGCTGATAATAGCCTTCAGCTGGAGTACATGGATTTGCATTCTGAATAGTTACAGAGAAACTGGCTTATTGGCTGAGACAATTCTATACCTATATAATGAAGAATAATGCTTTTTCTTGCAGACTACACAAAATTAATTTATAATACAGAAGAATTTAAAAAATATGAGTATCTAAAAGTAGTACACTTGTCCTACAGCCAGTATGCCTACTAATGTATTTTGACAGAATACAAATCCTGTTGTTGAAGATTAGTTTCTGTCAGAATAAAGAGTCTAAGAAATACAGCTGATCCTGCTTATAAGAAAGTTTGCTGAAGGGAAACTTAGTATAGAGTAATGGAAATTTTGGGAGTAATTTATGGTTTGAAAACCAAAATAGCATTAATATCTAATTTAAGTTTCCTGTACATTGTATAGAACAGTTATTTTCTGTTGCTTTTTTAGTTGTGTTTATCTTGTACAAAATTTGAAATAGTTTACATGCTTTCTGAAACAGAAACCACATTAATTCCTGAAAAATATCTAGACACGTCAGAATAGTTTCATTCCAGTATTAGTAACTACTTTTATATATCTGAAACACAAAACCACAATGTTGATGAGGTTCCATTTTGCTGCAAGGTCTAGAGCAGCTGTTTTTCTGGTCATCTCTTTTTTACATGTCTCAGCACAAGGAGAGTAATTTTACTGCAGTGTTCATGGATAGTGTGCAGCCTCTGTTAATGAATATTTAATATGCCTTAAAGAAGTTTCTGAGGGTAGTGAAACAACCCTTTTAATGTCATGAAAGAACAATGACACCATGTTTTTCTTTTTTTCTTTTTTTTTTTTTAATTTCTTACATTTTTTATTTTTTGGAATGTATTGCTCTTGTTCATTTGGACATTTTCTTCCAAATGGAGAGAGTTATTTTTCCTCTTAGTTACTACTTTGTGTATTCTAGGAGAATTCATAAACTTTTAACTGCATCAGGGGGAATTATTTTGCCATTCTCCGGAATGCTTTGTATAAAACAATCATTCCATTGTTTTTCTGGATACTTTTCACTAACTTTCAGTGAATCCTGTAAGCTATGAGTTGCTCATAATTTCATAAGAACATATTAAAAAAACAAAAACAGGTTTAGTAGTCACGTAATATGCAACCCATTCCTGAATGAATACAGTTGAAATGGTCTTCCCAGAATACTTGCAAGAAATCTTGGAAGCAATAACACAAAAACTGGTCACTTTATAGAACACACATAGCTGTTGAAGGTAAACCTATAGTCATCAAAGAAGCTAAAAAAAAAATATGGAAAATAGAATAGTAAACTAATTAAAATGATTGTTTATGAAACTATTTTTAAATGTTTTCCTTCATACTTCTATGTACTCAAATTCCAGTGAGAAACAACACTTGGAAATAGAAAAATAATAATAAGTAATATTTCCCTCATAAATATATTGTAAAATCATACTTTAGCTAATATCAGCTAATCTTAATTTGTTTTTAATTCATGTATAATTCCAGCTAGTATCTCCCTCATCATATGCAGTGAGAATAATAGAATGTGCTTCTCATCTATCTTGTATTGTATTTATAAAATTATAAGAAAATAGTGTATGTGTATAAAATAAATTATTTTAGTCTTAATATGGAGTACAGGATCATAAAAAATAAAATTTAATTGTTCTGTCAGTAACTTATTTTTTGCTTAAAATGATAGCATATGTGACTAAATTCCAACATACAGCAGTTTCAATTAGACTAATGAAAATTAATTACAAATATTTCCAACTGCATTAGGAATACCAGTTTGTAATTTTTCTGCATAAATTGTGAGAGAATCATACAAAGTAAAAAAATGAAGGAGCAGATAAAATGCTATTGCACTTTAGAAATCTTGTCAATGTCCCTGTAGTAAATATTTCAATATATGTCCCTTATTGTTATATAGACTTGGCATTAAGTAATCATGACCTATGTAACATATGGTGTTACATATTTTTAACACCAGAGAAATGGACCATAGGAAAACAAAATAAGATTCATGTTCCTTGCAAGAAAAAACTGAAATAGAAAATTACTATTGTATGATCATAACTGATTATCTTCTACTCTGAATCGATCAGTTGTTTGGACTTAACAAGCCTGAAGTGCTTTAATGGCTTTGATTCCCTTGTACACTAATTTATCTTTTTTACTGAGAATTCATAACCATATTTTTTCTAATGCAAACAGGATTATTATTTTGCATTATAAATTGCTAATAATTAAATACCAGATAATTTAATTTTGCTTAATTTAATTCTAAAAATAGAACAATAATTATTTGAAGGGCTTGAAAAATTCTAAACATATTCAAGAATGATAAATTCATCCCTAAATAGTCAAAACACTGGCTTACCAAAACACACAAAAGAGATAAGAAAACCTGTTCATGTAAATGTACCTCTCCCTTCTCTGGTATGGAGTAGTTGTTATAGCTACCTGCCTTCTTTACATTTGAAAATCTTACCAAATCTTGTAAAGAATATATGTAAAAAGCAACCAGTTTCCACTGATACTTCTCTTTGAATGATCTGAAAATGTTGACCAAATATGATGGAACATGTACAGGTGAAAAACTTTTACTAATGTGGTGGTTTAGTTTTCTTGGTTTTGGTCTGGGCCATCCCTAGTAACCAGGTTATAACTAAGGAAGTATTCCACACCATTCCTTCACGTAATCAGGGGTATATAAGATAGGGGATTTGCCCCCCTCTCTCTCTCTTCCTTTCGTGTGCTGGGGAGGACATCAGGTCTCTGTGCTGGCGTAGCTCTTATCTATGTGAGCTTAGGCCTCTCGACACTGGTGCCTCACTCGTCCGGAGGTGGAGATCTCTACTGCTTCTCTTAAGGGAAGTTACTTTTGGTGAGATTTTATTGTATTAGTTACTTATTGAGCTTTTCCCTGAGTTTACGAGTGTGTGTATATCTGTTTTTGTTTTGTTCTTACCCATTTTTGTCCCATTTCCCTTTCCCTTCCCCCTTTTCTCTTTTGAAGTTGTTTGGGGACCTCATTCTGTAGATTCATAGTGTTTGATTGTATATATTTGTAATATATGTGAATATATATATACTTTTACTACAATTCTCTTTTGTTTTTTTTTTCCATTTTCTCTTGGGGAGGGGCGGAATCTGTGTGGCTGCCGTTGGGTTTTGGCAGGGAGCCAACCCAAACCTCCACAACTAATTTTGGAAAAAAATACTGAATGTCAGAATATATGTAATGAAACAATTCTTTTTTCTCTTGTTTAACTTGATGCAAAATACTTGAAATCCTGATTAATGAAAAGAACTCCAAGTTGTCCATTGAGTTTCTAGAATAATAGAGAAATGGGTAGAAGTTTTGTAAGTCTTAACTCTTCAAAGCATTGGTTTTTTAATCTCTCTGAAGCTGTTTCAGTGAGAAACTTCATGTCATCTTGCTTGCTGCTCTGCCCTTACCAACAGCAGCTGGAATCAGCAAGTCTAATTTTTTGAAGACTTTTTATATCACTAATACATCATCATTATGTGAGCAGATGCATGGTCACCTGAGAATTTAATGTTAGATTAATTTAAGGGGAAAAAAACATTTGGGGCAAATGTCACTTACCTAAATGGCTTAACTAAAGGTTTTCAGGAAAGTGACATTTATTTTCCACTTTGACATTGTGACTTTTCATTTTGAGGGAAAAGTAGGTAACTTTCTGTGAGAGGCCAGTAGGCAACTAATATACCATTCTAGAAAGAATCAAATTCAGAAATTAATAGCTTAATGGTTAAGAGCAATCATTATCTGTCAAAAGTCTGCAACTTAGGAGAACAAGTAGACTGTTGTTTCTCACTTAAAAGACCATAAAATTTGTATATAGGCATTTTCACCTAATGGCTAGAGGACCAAGAGTTCCAATATTAGACTTATTTTCATTTCAATCACTGAAAGAGGATGCATGGCTTCACTTTGATTGGAAGACTAATGGGACAAAATCAAAGGTTCAGCCTTTGGTTTTATGGGGGTTGCTCAAGTAGATCCCTTTTATGTTTTAAGGTAGAAAATATTTTCTGGCTATATTAGTGCAGCTCACATATGCAAGTGGGATTTACATGCTCATAAAAGTGCATGTATATATAAAGAATACTCATATGGAAAGAGTAGGGTTGCACATAAATAGATGACAATAATTTATGTGTAGGAGGACATGGAAATTTTATTTGCTTTAAAGAGGTGTCTATTAAACTGCTGAAGCTAGTTCACAATGAATTTCCCTGCAACATGTGGATGCAGGTTGATTCCCTGCAGCCCGTGGAGGACAACAGTGGAGCAGATATCCACCTGCAACCTGAGGAAGACTCCACACTCGAACAGGTGGACATGCCTTTAAGGAGTTGCAGCCTGTGAGGAACCTGAGCTCAGGAGAGGAGCCCCTGCAGGAACAGATTTTCTGGCAAGAATAGTGGCCTGTGGATAAACCCTTCAGGAGCAGTCCACACCTGAAGGACTTACCTCACAGAAAGGACCCATAGTGGAACAGTTCAGTAAGAATTGTTTCCTGTAAAAAGGATCCCACATTGGAGGAGGGGAAGAGAATGGGAAAGGAGCAACAGAGGTGACATTTTATGAACTGACCACAATCTCCATCACCATCCACCTGCGCTGCTCACAGGGAGAAGGTAAAAGGAGGAGGTGCAGCTGAGCATGGCAAGGAGAGGTGGAAGAAAAGTGATTTTAGTTCATTTTTATTTATCTCTACCTTACTCTGTTTTTAATTAGCAATAAATTTAATTAATTTTCCCCAGTCAAGTCTGTTTTGCCTGTGATGTTAATTGGTAAGTGACCTTCCTGTCCTTATATTGATATATGAGCTTTTTCATTGGATTTTCTCCCTCTATCCTGTTGATGTGGGGGAGTGATAGAATGGCTTGGTGAGCACCAAGGTCAAACACTGCACCCTGTCACATGTTCTTTATGGCCCTTTTTCACTTATCTATATTGTTTTATCTTGGCTTTTGTAGGTAAGCTTCTTGTATTTCATGATGATGACAATTTTATCATTATAATGCCAAGTGTTATGAGGACAGAAAAATCTGCACTTAGGTCTATGTGATAGGGAGAATTCCAGCAGTCAGCTGTCTGAATGCTTAATGTTAAAATCTCTGGTTTTCTTCTTCAGTTCCAAGTGTTAACATGTTGTTACCATGATATTGCTTCTCTCTCCTAACTTGTGTCTAGCCAAGTCTTGTGAGCTTTAAATTGCAATTCTAATGTTCTAATGGTTTGGCATTATTTGTTTTCTCTTACATAATTCAGAAATACAATTAAGAAATTCGTCTGTGAAATAACCAACACTATGGCTTCAACATTATTTCAATTTCTTTACTAGAACAGAATAAACAGTTTCAGAGTAGGTTTATACTTGTATGTCTTTGCTCTGTCTTAAAAGGAAGATATGATTTCATGAATATATTTTATATTATACAATATACACTGGAGAGAGACTCTTTACAAGAGCATGTAGTGACAGAAAAAGGGGGAAAGGCTTCAAAATGAAAGACAGTAGGTTTAGATTAGATATGAGGAAGAAATTCTTCCCTCTGAGTGTGGTGAGGCACTGGCACAGGTTGCCCAGAGAAGCTGTGGCTGCCCCATCCCTGGGAGTGTTCAAAGGCCATGTTGGAGGTCTGAGCAACCTGGTTGAAGGTGTCCCTGCCCATGGCAGAGGGATTGGAACTAAATGATCTTTAAGGGTGACCACACACTGGAACAGATATCCCAGAGATGTTGTGAAGTATCCCTCACTGGAGATGTTCCAGAACTATCCAGACACAATCCTATGCCATGTGCTCTGGGATGACCCTGTCTGAACAGGGAGATTGGACCAGCTGACGCACCGTGGTCCCTTCCAGCCTGAACCATTCTGGCATTCTGTGGTTCTATTTTGTTTTGATTAGAGCTTTGAGAAAAGTCTTGGAGATAAAAAGCTGAGAAAGAATTAAAACTGCCATAGATGAGAAGTACAACTAGACTGCAGAGATAAGAACCTAAAAATAAGGTTCATAAGTAGCAGAGATATGGAGAATCTTGCCACTCTCCTGCTAGTTCTTTGCATTTATTTCTGTGTTCTTTAGGGGTTTTGCTTATACTTACCTTCATTTGTTTTACTCCTGTGTTTCCTGAATAACATGTAAAACTAACCTTTTCTATTTGTCACCATCTTGGCTAAAACAGAGCTCACATGTCAAAAATGATCTAGTTGTTGATTCTCAGTTGCTTCTGCCAGAGTAGAAATCACACTGATTTCTTCAGGGAAAAGAAAGGAACCAAAATCCTTTTCCTGGAACCTTAGCCTATTTTTGTGCTATATTTGAAATTCTACACTGATAATTGTGAAGTCTGCTGTTAGATAGTAGCCTATGAGAGCAAAGATTTCTGGGATGGCGAAAAAGCAAGGGAGCAGATGGGAAAATACAGGGTGGCACAAACAGAAATGGGAAAATGATTGGAAAGAAGTGACATTTTGGGAAAAAAAAAACAAACCAACATATTTCTAAGTTCTCTACTATGAACCCTCACCAGCCAGTAGTAGCTTATTCAGGGCAGGACTTGCAGACAGCACCTTCGGAATGTATCAGGGGGTTAAATACTTTCTCATTCCAGTCATAGTTACTGCTCTCTTGATTTGTTAAGCATCTTCTGTTCCCAGGGGTAATAGGAGTGAAGGGTTTTTTTAAGTAGATAGTGATAAATACCTGTTGGATTTAATATCACAATGATTACATCTTAAATGACAGTTTTAAAGAGTTTTTTTTTAAATAAAAAGCTGTAATTTTTTTTTTGCTTCTTTAAATTTTAAGTGATTGTTACAAAGGCTGAATCTTAATTTCTTTCAGAAAGCAGACAGATGTTTTCATGTCTGTAGCTGCTTTTAAAAAGCAGTTCATCATCAGCAGAAATGCCAGAATCTTCCTTTGCTCTGTTCTCAGATGCCTTCATGTTATGTATCCGTTTGGAAAGCTTGTGTCTTGTACATACACTTGAAACATTAAGTACAAGAGATATAGACTGATCTGTCATTCAGAATCACCTTTGCAGAAGCTTACAAAGTAAATTCAAGTCACATCCATCTAATTCCTGACACATTAGGCACTCTTGCTTTGATAACCTGGCCCTTCACAATTTTATCAGGTTTAGCAGGTTTGCTTCTTTTTTCATTCCTTCCTTCAGAGAAAAAAACCAAAATCTTACAAATAGTTCAGAAAAATGAAATTATGTCCACCCATGGTCAGGAAAAACAGGATCCTGTATGTTTGTAAGCCGCCTTGTTTCCCAGTAGGTTCTGTTACATGTTGAATTACTAAGAGAACAAAGTTAAAGTTGAGTAGGGAAGTGTAACTTTAATTCAAAAGTTTGTGAATGAAAAAATTGTCTATTATACGTGTCTGATTTAGAAGGAGGTAAGATGATTCAGAAACACTTCTCTGATATGATGATATAAAATAGGGATTAAATAGTAATTCAGTGCATCTTGTGGTTTGTTATGTGCTGAATCAGGTTTAATATAAAAAAGCCAAAAGAAAAAGTGATGACAAAGCATTCATGGCTGATGATTTTGGTTTGTGTTTTGTTTGGTTTTTTTTTTTAAATATATATTAGCTTAGTATTTCAGTTTCAGTCATTTCCACTTGGATGTCACAGACTGCTATTTTGTAACAAAGAAGAAAAGAAAACTCTTTTTTCAGTCCTAAAAGTAGTTCACTGGCTAACCGACTTTAAGCAGCAGACAACCTATATAGTAGCTGAAGCAGGAAAATAAGGAAATGCTGGAGAAAATTGTCAATAGCCCCCCCCAAAAAAAAAATCAGGAGAATGTGCAGTATCTGCCAGCTAGTACAAGAGTCCTGGTTTTTGGAGGTATTTAATTTCAACAGTCAAAAGTTATCATCTTACTTAGTAATTACCATTTGAACTTGGGTTGGTTGGATTGTTTCTCAATCGTCATTGTTTATTTGATCCTGGATTTCAGTCAAGGGTTAGCATCATATCATAAAATGTGGTCTGTTGTCCACACGGGTAATTGGGTACTAGAGTATGGATGGAAAGAAAAAGTGATAGTGCACTTATTTTTGCTACATCTGTTTTTTAAATAAGGAGAGCCTTATTTTTCCAGAGATTCAGACTAATAATTATCACAATTACTTAAACCTGAGTGGAAAGAGCATAAGAACACAAAAAATGTAACTTTTCCATGTTACAATGAAATCATATAATTTTAAACTGTAATTATACTTCATAATTATCACTTTCAAATAATATCAAATGTTCCCTAACTCATAACTGTAGATGAGGTTTTCCATCCAGACCCATTTCCTTATGATATGCAATACTTTTTACTTCTCCTTTAGTTACCCTTGGCCTGTTGCAAATGAGAAACGAAAAAGCTGCGTGAAAATTGTGATTCTGTTCAGAAGCACAAGCAGGGGAAGTGATTAATTACTTCATACCTCTTATGAAGTGTTCTTCTGGCTTATTCAGATACCTTATATGAACCAATTATATGAACTAACCCAGAATTTTTAAAATAGAGGTCCTCATGTTAAATCAAGAATATAGAGATAAAGATTGGAAAAACATACACTAAAAAAACTAGAATTCTGTGTTGAAAGGATGTTTCTGGACTCTCTGAGCAGAAAATGCTCTTTAATAAAAAAAAAAGTCTCAAATACCTGATTGATAGTCACTTGGAGACACTGTGGTAGATTACCTTGTGGAAAATTTTTCACTACAGTGTGAAGGATTTGGAAATAGTGCTACAGGGGCAATAGAGCATTTTCATTGCCCCATTCTGAAATAAGGACTTAACCTTTGTGAGTTAACTGTTAGCAATTAAACTTTTCAGGCATAGTGAGGTATGAAGGTTTTCCTAATGTGAAAATGTCAACCTATAATGAAGTAAAAGTTGCACTTGTAATACACTCTCTTTTGTTGAAAAGAAAGCTTATGTTCCAGTATAAATGTGAATGATTAAGTATTCAAAGATGATCATAATCTTAGGGAAGTAAACTGAGCTTCAGTGAGAATTGTTTCTGATTTTTTCCTTGTTTCTTAGAAACAAGACTGTATTGTCTTCTTCATCTCTAGTTTAATTAGATATGGTTCCATTCAAAATTATGTTTGCTCAGACTGTGTCTGTATATCCTGAGTAATAATGACTAGCAGATGTGTGATGCTTTTTAATACTGCACAGTTGATGTTAAAAATTAAATTTCCATGATAGGAATGCTGATTGATAAAAGGGCATAAGGGAGAGCTAAAAAATGTTTTAAGACTGAAAAAATGTAATGTTTCTATATATATAATTCTTTGATATGGGCAAATATAATAATTTATAGAAGATTTTTTGCCAAACACGTTTTATACCCCCAAAAAAATATATATATATTAAGGCTATCTGCATGTTGGAGAAGTTGCCTGATGAATGTTTGCTAAAGCAACCTCTAAAATATTCATTAAGAACATCTGAAGAAACATCCTAAACCTCAAAAGAAAGAAGAAAAAGGAAAACAAATCTAGAGAAACAACAGAAAATGGGGAATTCAAGAGAAATAGTGTAAAAAAAAATATTACCTTGCTGATATTAATCTTTTTTCCCTTGAAGTGCTTCAGCTTAATCTTTTTGCTCAGTGTAAATGATGCAACAATAGAGTGATTTTTAGGTGTATTCAATGAAACCCCCCTGATACATTGACATCATAACCTGCACACAGTTATGTCTGTTTTCTTCTAACATCTCAGCAAACTTTTAATGGAAAAGATCTATAATGAGGTTTTATATTTCTAGGCTTCATTACTTTTTATGAAGCAAGCAAAGTACACTTACTGGAGTAGAAAGATAAAAAAAAAGTCTTAAAATGGTTACAACTAAGTAATAACTATGGATATAAAACAACATATTTTCAGCATGTACACTGATTTTTTTTTTTTATCTTCTAGTTCCAAATATGTGCATTTCCTTGTACATGTACATCTACTTTTGATAGAGTTCACAAAGTACATTTTCACACTTTTGAAATCTATAAATTTTCTGGTATTTCTTGTGCAATCAATACTAATTCTCAGGAGCAACATCATGCAGGTTTCTGACAAGGACTTGCAGTTTTTTTGATCAGCTGATAAACTTCAAAATCCTAGAAAGAATGCAAACTTAGGTGTCTCCCAAAACTACCACTGCTCAAAAGCCTGTGATGGAACCTTCATGGCAAGGTAGATGATGAAAGGAATGTTGATATTTTATCAAAAGAACATTACAGGAATATTTAAACGTAAAATTTGAGCAAATTTATTTTTTTTTATTTGCATTTATTTTACCTGTTTTACCTATTGGATAAATGGATCAATGAATTTCGTGGAAAAACTCCTGTCCATGTTTGTAGCACTGAGATAAAGTATAATGAATTTCAGTATCATTTTGAAAACTCTGCTTCAATAGTGTACCAAATAGTGTTCAATAAAAGATAGTTTTGAGTTTATAACAAGATAAGTCAGTAGTGTGAGAAGAAAAAAAAAAAGAAAAAAAACCAAAACAACAAACCAGCAAAATAACATAAAGTAGTTTTGACAAGAAAATTAATTAATACCTTGCTTAAGAGCTCGTACGAAAACAGTTTAAAAGTACACTGAAGTAATTTGAAATAACTCCATACAATTTTCTTTATGAGGAGGAAACTTCCTTGCAGGGAAAATGAGATTTCTGTTTACAAAAAAGCAGTCTTAGTTGAGTGTTTCACCAAAAATGTTAACATAATTCTGACTTTTTTAAAACCTCCTCTCCTTTTCTGCTTTGCAGTTTTTCTCCAGTTTTCATCTGCACCTCTAATTTTTACAAGCCAAGAGGATTTTCCAGTTCTTTGCAGTCCACTTTTTAATACAGAAGGGTTGACAATGAGAAAAAATATGCCTTTGCATTAAGTAACTCTTTGTATAATAGAGAATCTTTCTTACTGCACTGTTACTTGCACATGATAGAATTATACTTCTTTTTTGATTTCCTTTGCTTTATTCGAGGAAGACTCTTGTATGGGATTAATTTCTTAAGTGTTATCATTTCTGATGTATGTGTGATTTTGGTATTCCACTAGTTAAAAGAGTAGAATTATAGTTCAATATCTTCATTCCTTCATCATATTGTACGGCTGCTGAACCTGTCAACGAGGGTACTAGTGAGCCTCACTTCCTTTGGTTTATTATATGCCTATGATGCCTCTGGCAGATGGCAAGATGCTATATGAATAACTAATAATGTCAAAGAAAAATAATAATGACACACTTAAAAAGCTATTTAAGCCTCTCCAAGGATATTCACCTTGTAAATTAGAAGAATTCACTTCATGCAGCCCATAAATCTTGAAAATATCAAAACTAAAGCCTATGTTGAAATACTGGTCTCTTGAAATTGCACTGTTTATTTAGGTCATATATTACTTTGTATTTGAATATTTTTCACCAGCTGAAATTCTTGCCCAGATAATTTTTAATCCACTTGGAACACTTCTGGCTTATTTTTTTTAATTTTCCTCCCAGTGGTCCCATATTTTCTTAGATTTTTTGGTTTTGCACAAAAACAACTGCCAAAGGGAAAACTACTTGAGAATGGAAGCATGTCAGCTCCAGTATGTATAGCCTGCAGCATCACCAAACCCATCTGTCCCATGCCCTGTGGCACACACTGCATTTTATGCCCGCAGGAACTACAAAGAGGCAGCAGTGGAGTTTGCTGGCTCGTGATCTTACACTGAACCGTGCTCCTGCTGGAGCTGATGCCTGTGAACCTGTCAAATATGACAGCAGTTCCTATCATTGCCTCATGAGCAATGAGGCATTGCTCTGATTGATCTCTATTGTTGCCAACTACATGATGCTATTAAGGGTGGGGGATTTTTTTTTTTTAATTTTTTTTTATTTGTCCCTTGAGTTTAGAATGAGTTTACAGCCATCAGTCAATGTATACATAACCAACTCTTCCTTTGGAAAGTCTACTATTATTATTTTTGTTGAATCTCTTGTGATCTGAGCCAACTATTATGTGGTTGTATCCACTTTACTTCTCATCAAATTTAAGTGAGAAATGTTTATGTTGCAATCTTCTGTCCCACAATTAATATCCATCATATAAAGAGTTCAAACAAGTACTCAATTTTCATGAAATCATAAGGAGCTTTTTAAGAATGCTTTTACTCTTAAGAGTGCTCCCAATTATATTTAGTTCTTGTTTGGGCATTTTTTTCTTAAATATGTGATTTTTTTCAGGATAAATAGGAAGCAGAGGTTCTCAGAAATATATTTTAAAAGCTGTTCTCTGCTGAACCTCTCTAGGACACTTTGAAATGTTTTACAGTGAATCAGTTGTCCTGGTCTTCCACTGATTGACTCTACTTTGGAAGTTTCCATCAACTCCAAAGGGTCTTTGGTCAAAACATGAAGTATTTTGGTAATTTTGTGGTAGAGAGTGGTGTTTTGAAAAGCCATGAGTTTTCACAGATGATTTGTTTAAATTTATTTGAACTCTATTTGTGGCAAAAATCATGTTAGAGACCTGCCAACCACAGTAGCTATAGTTGTCAGTGTGCCACTTCCAGGAACTGGAAAAAAGTTATCCTTTGTTATTTATCAGTCTTTGAGCTTTATGTTGCTGGTTTTGATTTTGTTTGTTTGTTTGTTTAATAGAAAGTTTTAGTCTATTCCAATAGCAAACTGAATTTCAGTTGAAGGCATAGTGTAAAGAATGTTCTACTTTATAGGTTTTAAAAGAAAGGGATCCTACATTTGTTGAATAATTTTCCTGGTTTTGACTTGGATAGAGTTCATTTTTTCTTATAAAATGGTTCAGTATGAGACAAAAATGGATAAATGGATGACAATAACTTAAATATTTTTGCAATCCATTTGACTTTATTCTTCATTGGTATTTTGGTGGTTTTGATTTTTACTTTTTATATATAACAAAAAATTTGCTGTGGCTCAATACCTTTTAACATGAAGGAGAAATTTTTCTCCTCTATTGCCTTTTACAGAAGCAGTTTTGGAGGTGATCTATAAACCATTTGGTTTGTGTTTGCATATGCTTTAAGGCATCTCTCCATTGCAATGTGACTGCAAGTGATTTTTACTCTCCTTAGAAAAGATATGGAGACTGTCTCTACAGGCAAAAGAATATCACTTTGTGTTTCAACCTGCCTTCGCTGTTCCTTTTTTGCAGGAAGCATGAAGGTTTCCAGCAGAATGCACATGTGCTATCTAGAACTGTGAGTATATAAATACCATCATTTCAGAGATGATAAAGTAAGTAATTCTGGCAACGTTCTCCCTGTCCAGAGCTTATTCCCTCTCATCTATTGCTTCCTTGAATAAAACCAGGCTATAGTTAATGTGGAAAGTGCTAGTGCAGTCCTACCTCAAGCACTCACCATCTTAGCCATCACACATGTCCCTGAAACCAGCGGAGGTGGATAACATGTCCAGAAAAGCGGAGAAGTCAGAATATTTCTTCCCGGGCTTTGTATTTTTTGCATGAAAAAAAAAAAAAAGAGAAAGATGTTGTCCAGCTGTAAATCTGTATTCAGTTCCACAGAAATATCAGCTATTTTCTGTACTCTGAAAGTTGATGTTGTGGTAATCTGAACTGGAGAGGTTAAACCTAAAGCACCATTGTAAAGAACACAGAACAGCCAAGTTGTTACATGATCTCTAACATATTTCATTGGGCAGTGCAGGGAAAGAATAAAGAGAAACTCACTGCATCCCACAGTAAAGCTATGGCTGCCTTGAGACTGATATAGATTCCGCAGATAGTTAATCTCTAAATATCTGGAGGGAGAGTTTATTTTGCTCTTCTACTTTTTAAACTCCCTCCCATCACAATAAAGGCCTGGCAACCGCTTTTAAACACCTATGTGTTTAGATGACACTAATGTACTGCAACAGAATTTCAATGCCCAGCATTAGTTTATTTCAGTGCATATAAAAACCCCAAACAAGCATTTTCTTCTAAGAGTGTAATCACTTCATTTTAATGAGTGCTTTACGTGTTTGGTAGATATAACTTCTGTTTTGTCTTATTTTTCTCTGCAAACTTGCTAGAAGAAAAAAAAACTGAAAAGGGAAAGAATGTGCCAAAGAAGGAAAAGTGTATGGAAAACCTGAAATTAAAGGAAAATGTTCATTTGAACCAGATGTTGTGAGGTACTGCTGATTTGTTCATTTTCCATTGACTGCAAGATGAGAGGAATGTTTTCTGGATGAAATTTAAGCCAGAAACGGGTGGGGGCTGGGGGAAAAGCTTTTATGATTTAGATGCCAAAATACAATGTTAAATCTTGCAGACTTTAGTCTCCCAGACATTTAATCCAGATAATTTAACTTACAAAACAGGATTTGGGTTCTTACCGTCTCCTAGCTTTTTTAGATTTTATTTTTTTTTCTTGTATGAGTTATATAAAGATTTTTTATTTTTTTTTAAGGTTGCTGGGGGTTGAGCAGATTTTTTGAAAGAAGACCATCTTCCACATAATCTTCTGTCTGGAAGCTAAGAAAATGTCTTAACCTTGAGGTTTCCTGTATCATGTTGAACAATTTACATATGCTACTAGATGCCATAGTGTCTTTTCAAATATGTTAGGTACCAAACTGTCTTGCCGGAAAGACTTAATGCTAGATCTATGAAGGCTGTGGGACTTTCATAATATACTGAGAAGGGTCATTAAAAAACAAGATGAAGGGTGGATAGTAACCTTTTTTCCAAACATCCTAACATTTTCAAAGACCTAAAATAGTATCAACTATATGAAAAAATTAGGAGAAGAGAGACATTCTTCTAAAGTCAAGGCCTGGATGGATGGAGCTCTGAGTAACCTGGTCTAGTGGAATGTGTCACTGCCCACAGCAAAGGGATCGAAACGGGATAGGTTTTAAGGTCCCTTTAAATACAAGCCATTCTATGATTCCACAGTTCTGTGAAGTGCCAGATTTGTAAAAACTCCCTTTCAGTTCAGTTGAGAGAAGACACCATGTTTGTTTTAAAAGACATCAGTGTCAGTTGACTGCTTTATTCTTGCCTTTCTAATTAGATATGCATAGTCCTAATGAAATATTATTTTAACTGCCACATCCCTGTCTTGAGATTATAAATTCTGGCGGTTCTAGAACAGTGGCATATGAAAGATCCCATTATGAACTGTGACTTCGATGCATTGTATAATGAAAGAACAACAGCTAAAATATCTTACAAGTAACTGTGGAACAGCATTTTCATAAAACTAAAATGGAAAAAAGGAAGAAATGAGATCTCAAGATTTGTTAGCAATGATAATTTGAATTCATTAATGTACAACTGACTTGACACTTTTGTAGCGCTGATATTTACAGTCCTTGTCTCTTGACATAATTTCATCTCTGCATTTCACTGTGAATGAGATACATTAAATGCCTTGTTTTCTACTTTAATGCCACAGGTACATAAGTATGCCCAGCTACCCCACTGGCTAGCACATCTGTTCACCAACATTTTCATCTTGTATCTGAAGCCTTACAGTTGTGACTTCAATGAATGTTTGAAATAACAGATTTAATCAATGGTTAGTCTCAAAAAAATCATTTATTTTTCTACATTAATGATACCATCTCTTTGAAATTTTGAGCAGGGCAACAAAAACCCATAAAAACATGAATCTGGGTCACAAAGCTGTTTTAAAGTTCTTTTGGTAAATTCTGCTAAGACACACTGTTGACCACAGCAGTGATTATGACTCTCCTAAGCCTTATTCTTCTAAAGGACACAGTCAGAATCTGAAGACTGGTAAATTAAGTGTCAGAAGTCAGTTTTTTTCAGGCTTAAACACCTGATTCCCTCTTGATATAGCATCAAAAAGGTAGGCACACACACTCTGAATTGACGAAGACAAGGGCTTATTCTGTGGCACTTACAGAGTTAGAGTGAAAAAACAGTAATCAGAAACTCGGTGTATATTTTAAAATCTCGGGAATGCTGTAAGTCAGGTTTCACTGATAGAGGATATTTACTGTCTAGACTCTAGCAGAAGAAAGTTAGGTTGGATAAGGCTCTGAGCAACCTGGTTTGCTTCATGGCAGGAGTTTGGAACTAGATGATCTTGAAGGTCCCTTCCAACCCAAACCATTCTGTGTTTCTATGATTCTAGTGCTGGACTTTTTACGTTTCCCCAGACATTATCCTATTCTGTTAATTTCTGCTCTGCTCTGGTCCTATTTTTCTGTTTTAATATGACTCATACTGTTTATTGACTTCATTCTTTTTTTATTTAAATTTATGTCTTTTAAAAGTGAATACACAGGGTAGTTTATGAAAAACACTCTGAAAATGTTTCACCATTTGAACTATCACTTTGATGGTTTTCACTTTCAGCTGTTGTAAAAGCAAACAGAACAATCTATGTTTTAATATCTCATTATTTGGGAGCTGTAGTGCAAATTGTTTTAACTTAGGATAATAGCTATTAATTTGTTTAAGCTATTAGGATACTTCTCTTTTTGAGATACTTCAGAGAGATAGCCCACTTGAGCCAGCTGACAGTAGCAGGGCTGGATAGAGATTTATATCACTAATCCTGTTCAAGCAGAACTTTTACAACAGTTGAAACATAGTGGTGTCAGAGTTGGATATTAGAACAAGGTTCTTCCCTCAGAGTGTGGTTGGGCACTGGAACAGGTTTCCCAGCATAGTGGTCACAGCACCGAGCCTGGCAGAGTTCAAGAAGTGTTTAGACAGTGCTCTCAAGCACATGGTGTGACTCTTGGAGGAGCTGTTCTGTGCAGGGCCAGGAACTGGACTTGGATGATCCCTGTGGGTCCCTTCTAGCTCAGGATATTCTATAATTAAATATTTTTTTCCCTTGAGCCTCAGAGTAGCCAAGCAAAAATGATTCTTTCATCACTACCACCTGAGATCTGCTTTTCATAGCTGGTGTGTGCCAGTAAATTAACACCAACTGTGTTTTCAAAAAGATTGTCAGAGAACCATCATCTTGGCATTCTTTATGGAAAGATGCTAAGGATTATAGGATTGCATTTCTCTATGCAAATCATTTATTTGGTTTCTATTTTGTAAAGGTTTAAGAAATATTTTTTTTTTTTTTTACCTCAGGACTCAGCTCTAGTTTCTTTTCAAAACCCCATGCTACTGGAGTACAGTGCTGTACCACCCTTCCCAACCTCCAACCTTTGGATAGACACCTAAAACCTTTATAAGCTTCGTAAAACACGTATAACTGGGTTATTTTTTTTTTCCTCCTGTGTTCCTGAAATTTTACTCTTTAGACTGATTCTATTAGATAATTTCATTACTTTTAGCTGGAGTTCACTTTTTTAACCTTCACACATGTCGACTCTTTTCTCTCTAGAGCCCTTTTTGTTGCATCCCAACATTGTCTTTATTCTTTATTCATTCCTGCAGGTCAGAGTTTTTCTTCCCTTCCAAATTGTGAACATCTTTTCTAACTTCTGAGGCTTCTTTCTTCAGATATGCATCCCCTGTTTTCCTTCCCACTTAGTAACCTGAGAGAGGCAGCTGTAGGATATCCAACAGATGCTTCTACCATGTGCTTAAAAATTTCATCATGGAAGTGAAATTCAAGCTGTTAACTCCTCACATTTTCTGTTTTGGTTTCCTTTTTTTCTTGTTTGTTTGCATGTTTGTTTAAGCATTTCTTAGTAAAATGAGACAAAAATGAAACATTTTGTACTCTTAATATATAGTATTAGCAGTTCAATAGTTGATGGTCCATGTAATTGAAAATAGAAGAAGGTTTCATTCCATGCATATAAGATACAGACTTATTCTTTCTGTTTTTGGAAAGTAAACACTTCTTGAATGAAGCCCACACACACCTCCATTATCTCATCAAAGACATGAAATAAATCCTCAGTGAAATTTCTGTCCAGATACTGTTACTGGTGAAATTAAATGCCATGTAGAATGACACATTCTGACAGTCTTGATGAAGCACACAGTAGCAGTAATACTGTTTCAGGAGGCTGTTTAAATCAAATTTTCATAATAATTTCAAATGAATAATGGTGCTGAATGCTGAAGAACTGCACCACCCTCACTATTTCGAGTTTAAGAAAGACTATGCTTTTACATTTTCTCTTACTTCTGTTTTACTTAAAAAAAAAAAAAGAAAGCTTTATGGGAAGAAATCTTAAGCTAATCTTTAGTTTTCTATTTAATTCAAGAGAGTTTCCTGTAGAATACTCCCTGGAGAAATATCTGGATTCCCTGTACATATTTGATGAAGGGAGTGATTTGGCACAGAAGGCATAGGCAGAAAGAAGGAAAATATGCCATTAAAGTTTCAGCAAACTGTTTCCCAGATATGTGTAGAAATAATCATTTCATCTTCTCCTTGGCAAAGAAAGCCAGGTACTATAACCAGTTCAGACTAACGGAATTTATTTTTTAAGATTATTCACTCTGTTAGATGTTGGTGTCCCTCTAATGGAATAAATGGATTGTTTTATATTCTTGGGAGTGTGCAGCCAAAGTACATCAGTAAGAGTTTGTGCTTTCCAATTCAAATAACTGATCCATTATACACCTATACAGATATTATCCTATTTTCATACATGCTGTTTCAGAGGCTGTATATTCATAGAGATTAACACAGAGGAAAAGTTTGCTGAATCAAGACCTCATTTCAGATGACAAATTTGCCCTACCTGTAATTTATATTTGTGCAACAAAAATTGGCATGTAGTTCATTTTATTAATAACAATAAATCATCAGGTGTAGATAAAAATCTGATAAACTGCAGAAAAAATTATTTTTTTCCCAGCAATCTATTACAAGTGGTGGTTTGGATAATTAATAGGGCTTGACTTCTTTGTGATGCAAGTGTCCCTCAGTATTAGGTTCCATTAAGGGCAGTACTGAATAAATATTCATGGCAGTGTCTACTCATCGAGATAAGGTCACTTAGACAGAGTGTTCTATTAAAAATACATTTAATTTACTTGTAGTTGTCACCCAGTAGGTGTGAGAATTGATACTTTGACCAGTAGCCTTTGTCAAGATTCATGGGGAGAGGTCATGAAAAATCTATTGGTCAAAATGTCAATTAGCTTGCCTAATGGATTATACCTGTGAGTGTGCAGTCCTATCTCCTGGCAAACGGATGGTCTATCTCAACGAGAGGCCACTTTCATGAATATTTTATTGAATGTTCTAATTGAAGTAAATTACTAAATTACAGCATAAATATAAGGCAGTACATTTGAGGTTCCCAGAAGCAGTCAATGGGATATAATAGTGGATTAAATATAGAAAGATATATTTGTTAATGCTCTCAAAAGAAGAAAGAAAGAAAAAAGGAAAGCTATCATAAAAACAAATACAAAGCTGATGGTGTGCTTCCCAGAAGCTGAGACTGAGGATTTGCCTGTAGTGCTGGCTCTGCAACAAGGTGAAGAACTCTAAGCCAATGATAAACAAGATAACTTGGGTAATAGAAGATGTTGCAATATGTGGAACTCAATAAAATGGCTTTGTGTTTCTTGTAAACCTGGCAGTCCAAATATAACCTTAAAGTGTTGGGAAAGGGCACCCAACACTCTTTGGCTTTACAGCACAAAGGGAACCACCATCCCAGAGTGCATATCCCGGCAAGCTGATGTCGAAAAGGTCATTTTTCAGTTTTTACATGTGTCATTAATTTGCCCTTGCAGCTGTAACCAAAGGATAACATTATAATTATTCTATTCATAGAAGCACACTATGCTATTGGTTTTTATGGAGGTTATTTTCACCTTAAATTTTGTCAGTGGAGCTTAGGCAAAAATCAAGGTAAAGAAAGAATGGATAGGATTAAACAGGAAAACTAGCATAATGTCTTCCTAAACAACATAATAAATCTCAATGAGCTTATTGCTTTCTTTTTCTTATTAAGGAATGGGGCAGAGATATGGGAATGAAAACTGGTCTTGGTGGTACTGCAGGGGCATCCCTGACACATCTGGAACAGAAGTAAATAATTGTTCCTGGAAATCCCACATCCATCAGTAAAGATTGTTCTAGAGATGTAAAATCTCACTTCAAATCTTACTAGTTTGTATAACAGAGCTTTACTGAAAGATATTTTGTAGCTGCATTATGGATGGTAGCAAGACCGTCCCAGAGCAGGAGGTAGGAGGATTAAGATGAAGGGTGAGGCTGCAGAACCTCACTTTAAGGGACATGCTGCTGCAGCTTAAGCTTATGCACAGGAGGGATGCAAACTCCAGAATGATGTGTCAGCTGACAAGCTCAGTCTCAGACCTGTTAAGAACCTGAAAATTAAGATTAAATGAGTTTGTCACCAAATCATTTTCTTAAGGGTTCTCATTTGAAGGATTGGGCAAAGCAGTCTGAGACAAGACAAATTTCTATTTGGTTAAACTTGGTAAGACCATTGAGCAGTAGGACTTCTGGAAAGATAACATAATCCTAGCCAAAATAATATATTAAAGTTTTAAGCTATTTAAATCCTAAAAATGTAAATTTTCTCTGCCAAGGTGTGAAAAACCAGCAAAATAATTCTAATCTTTTTATTGTGAGAAAATAACTTGAAGAAATATAACATTCTCATAAACTATTTCAAACTTTTTTTTTAAACTGAAAATAGTATTTCCTGCCTGTTAAATCAATATTAACAGCATGCCCTGCTTATTGCATATTGAACAGCATTACCATTATATACTTTTTCCTGGAAGGAGAAGCAAAATAGCTGAAGCTTAATCAGATAAAACACAGAATTTTGTGCATATAGAGTGGTCTGGAGAATGGCATGGAAGTCTAGTGTAAGTTGGAAGGGTATTTCTAACATGTGATGTTCTGCATTTTGGGAGATAAAAGAGAAAGACAGAAGGATAACCAGTCCTGCGGGCATGTTGAAGAGTTAAAACAGAGAGGTCAGTTCATTAAAATGGCTGTACTCATCTTTCTGAACCATTTTATGTGAAATACTTCTTTGAACTTTGACTTTGAGCACTATAATGTGGTTTCAAAAGCAGCAAGAAAAAATGACAGTTCCAATTAGTAGACACTGGTAGCTGTGTTGGATGGTTTATAGCTATTAATGGTTACTTTGGCTACTGACCGCTATAAAAGACACTAGAATTTATAGTGATTTCATATGCCAGGATTTGGGACTACTTTATAAGTAATCTGTCTTTCTGAGAAAAGCAATGGTCATTTAATTTATCACAGCAAAATAAATTATTTTTCAGCCATATTTACCAATAACACCACTCAAATGACGTTTCAAAAGCTAGAACATATGTCACAATGACTGCTTGCTTTAATCTGGTTTATTTTCTGCTTCTGGTGTCAGATTAAGTTTCTTATCTTTGCAAATGGAACAGAGGAGTTTGGAAACACTTCTGAATTTACAGATGGACAAAATGTATTCAAAGTACACTCACTTTCTGAACTTCTAAGAAAATAAAATTACAAAGAGATGCAATTTTTCTAAGTTTGATAGCAGTTACTTTAAAAATTGCAAATCTGAAAATTTCTGATATACATAACTATTAATTTATGTTGAACTCCAATATAGTATAACTGAAACAATTAATTGAAGCATCAGGTGATTTTTCTTCTCTCACTACTGTTTCATTATATTTTTTTAGGAATTGAAGTGCGTGTGGTCACACTGTCTGTGTCTACCCCACTCTGCTGCCTGTGCTCCAAGTAGCTTTTTCATCAGTTTTTCAGATATGTCTGAGGGCTACAAATCTTGGAGATAATTTATTTCCCCTACATTTTATGCAAATAGGTAGCCAGGAAGAGGAAACCTTTTAGGTGTTCCCTGGGTTAAATAGCTGAGATGGATTTGGATATACTTTGACGCCAGTATTCACAAATCTATACACGGCTGGTTTCCACCATGAGATGAGAGGTGGGCTTGCCATGTAAAAGGCAGGGAAATCAATAAAAAACTAGCATCACAAGTTTAGACTGAGTGAAGGGATAATTGTTGTGAATACTGGCGTCAAAGTATATCCAAATCCATCTCAGCTATTTAACCCAGGATAAAATAAGGAAAAAGAAAAAAAAAAACCACAAAAAACCCCCATCACAGCAAATGAGTAGCCTTCAAAACAATTAATTTATCTGTACTACCCAGTGTGCTAAGAAAAACTGGAGAGCCAGAGAAGTAAAAGGTCAGTGTCCAAACCCAAAGAGATAAAATCACTAATCTTGTATGTCTTTTCTTCTAAACATCTCTCACAATTGCCCAGAACTGTAATGATCTCTTCAGATATAACTATTTGATACAGAAAGAATACTGCCTGAGGAGAAAGATCTGCTTTAACAATAGCATAGAATTTGATTTATTGTTTGAAATTGATTTACTGAGATGAGTTCTGTATTAATGTTTTCATCTGCCTGGTCTTTATTACCTATCTAGTATTACATTTTACCCAGAGTCTTGTAAAGTGAGATCATTTAAAGAATTTAGAGGTGTGAATAGCAAAGGCAGAAGCAAAAATATTTTTAATGATAAAAATGTGACAGTCGCTCCTTTTCCACTGAAATCATAGTTCCATGAAAATAATTTTTATTATAAACAACCTCTCAGGATGGGGGTGGAGGGGTAGGGACAAAACAATAAAAACCCCTCATCTTTAATGCAATGTAAGCCTTACTATATGAGTAAAAGATTTTAAATACTACACATTTGTACAAATGGATGTCTCAAAATAAAAATTTATATTTGAATGGCCTTTAGTCTGAAGCTTTTTGTATCCAAGTTAAAAAAGTAAGAACTGGGTTTCTAAATGTCTTTAGAAAGTGAAAGAAGATCTGTTGATGTTTTTACAATACTCTGTGGAAATGTTTTCCCCTTAATATAAATCAGAGCAAAATATGCATTGGTTTATATTTTAATGTCAATAATTCATAAACGGATTTTCTTTATAAAAGGAAATATTTGGGTAGAAGTCTTATAAATTATATATATATAATATATATAATTTATATCTATATTATAATATTTATATATATATAGAATTTATAAATGCAAGGAATAGATCTGAAAAAAGCAAGTAATATCAAGTTTGAAACAGAAAGTGACCATAATTAAGAAATAGAAGTTAGGAAGGAACATAATCAAAAGGTATCTGAAATAAGTAGAAGGAAGAATGTGAATTGTTATAGACAGAAATGGAACCTATAACTCAAAAGATTTTTCATTATTATCAAAGCAAAGAATTAATCACGAAGGAAATTAGAACTCTGGAGGATGAGATGGAAGATGGGATGGTGGAGGATGGGGAAATTATTGAAGTATTAAATTAATACTTGGTTAATATAGTTACAAAAGCTAATGCTAATGGATCAATATCTGGCAATAGCTTCATGTTTAATTCTGTGCATGTGCAGTTAGGCTTGTTTTCTCTTCCCATCGAACGTAGTTAGATTTGCAAGTAAGATTTGAATCTTGTTAATTATTTTTTAAGCTTCAGTAACACAGAATGGAGATAGGCCCTTCCTACCACTGCTATGCTTATTAAATTTGTATCGTGTCTATTTAATGCACACAGTTTTCTGATATCCCTGGAGAAAATGTTTTACCCATCAGTGGTGCTGTTAACTTCTGCACACTATAAAGGAAAGTAGATACAGAGGATTGCAGCGACAAACATTTCCCTGCTCCCATTTATCTTTGTACGTAATGTAAATAAACAAATGGTTCTCTCTATATAAAAAAATGCTGAAGTCAGAGAGTAGACTCTCTGCTGGTTTCATATACCTTTGATAGGACTACTGAAAATATAAGCCAGGGAAAAGAACTGAAATAACTGAAGAAGATTTTCTTGGGAAGAAAAAAAATCTTCTCAGTAGAAAGCCAGTAAATGAAGCATATACTAAGATGATATTTAAAAATATGAAGTTTATTTGGAATACTTTAATTATATTGTCAGTTCCTTAGATGGCAAATAGCTATTGAAATCACATTTCAGAGAATTAATACTAACATCTAATAAGGAAATGATCACATCTCATGTCTCCTGTAAAGATCTCAATGCTCATATTCTATATAGAAAATGGGAAGGGCAGATACAATCCTTCTATACTGTCAGAAATAACAAAGCAGATCTTAATATGCTGGGATTTCATCCTTCACAGACTAGAATTTTAATCAGTCTAATATATGTGTATCTAAGGAACTGCTTCTCTGGGTATTTTTCCTTAACTATTTTTAGAAATATATCCTCCTTCATCAGTCAGATCAGCCATTTAGTCCTTAAACAGTCTAATCAAATTATAATTAACCTTTCAAACTAAACATGAGACTAATACAGCCTCATTCCCAGGTCTGGAAATCTAGCTTAGGACTGGAAAGAAATTGATCCCTTGCAACTTAAATGCAGGGAGGGTTCAGCCCTGTGGCTGCTGCCATGGCATCTCTTTTGTCTTGGCAAAGGCCTCCCTTATCCTGAGTAGCTGTGTGTAGATCCCAATATGAAATTTGATTTTCCTTCTGCTCCAGCAGACCTTGATCCCAGCAGCAGACTCACCTGAGGTTTCAGCAGTGCCCCCATGCCACTTGCCATAGGGAGCTAGAGATTCAGTCAGCAGCAAAAGGAACCTTTTGAGGGGGTTCACAGCCTTTGATAATAATGCCAAGGCTCACTGAAAGAGGGAAAAAGGTACATTCCATAGGAAGTTTTCCAAGCATTGATTTTCTTTGTTTGTTGAAGGATTGGCTTTTTATTTTAGTTTTTCTTTACATTCTTTATTTGCTTATTATTTAAGGATTTATTTTTGGAGAAGTGATTTATTTCTATATTAGAATTAAAGTCCTTATAATATTTGAAGAGACTATAATTTCTTCTACCTCTCAGCTGAAATATTTGTTTGGAAACTTCCCTTATAAATAGTGATAATTCCACTCCCTGGCACTTTTAGTGGCTGTTTTCTAAGATATTGAGCACAACATATTAACCAGAATACCAGAAGTATTGAAAGAGGACACACATTCCACTCCAAGATACACCAGTCTGATGAATCCTATTTAGCAGCTTCTTCATATTTCTTCTACACCTGTGACTATCTAACCAAAGAGTTCTCAAAAAACCACTACCACCAAACAAAGAATAAGACAAACCCAAACTGAACCTTTCCTCATATGCCTATAGAGAGAGACGTGATACTTTAATTATTAAAGAAAGCATGTGGTTATCACCTAAAACTTAGACTCATAGAATGTTAAGGGGTTGGAATGGACCCTAAAGATCATCTAGTCCCAAATCCCCTGCCGTGGGAAAGAACACCTTCCACTAGATCACGTTGATCAAAGCCTTATCCAGCTTGCCCTTGAGCACTTCAGGGATGAGGCATCCACAGCTTCTCTGGGAACATGTTCCAGTGTTTCACCACACTCACAGTAAAGAATTTCTTCCTAATATCGAACCTAAATTTCCTCTCTTTTAATTTGTACCCACTACTCCTTGACCTATCAACTTATCATGGAATGTACCAAGTTGATGTATGCTCCACTCTCAGGTTTCAGAAGTCATTGTTCCTTTCACTGTGCTTTTATTCTATACAGTTTAGTAGAGACCTTTCTGTGGTTTACTCACTGCCAAGATCACTGGTCATCTGTGCTTTAAGTGAAATATATCTGGTTTAATTTATTACTCTGTTAATAAATATTTAAATATTTGGTCTGCTTCTCAAACCATAAAAAGCCCCAAGCAATCCATTGAGTCATAATTAAAAAAAATATATTTTTTTTGCTTCAGCCACATATATAAATGAGTAAACCAAGCATTAATAGTGGGATCCGTGGGTCCATCCACATGTGTTATGTAAAATGGATATGTGGCATCCCTAAATGATGCATGCCTGCAACATAGCCACAAAACTTTGATACAGAAAAATGATTTCTTTGTCCCTTAGGGTAATGGCTCAAAGTTAAAACACATGTAAATGGTACTATAAGCATGGTCATATTTTCCACTGCTAGAGACAAGTATTGACTGTTTCAGGTCTCAGGGTATGGCTTAATTTGGGATTAAACATAGGTCTGTGTTCAGGTTCAAAACATATTGTCTGTATGCCATGTGATGATAGGTGCAGGACTCAGAGATGTATTACTGTGGCAGACTTGATGTGAAAGAGCCTTTCCAGCAGATGGGAGTTAACATCCAATGCAGATCCATCTGGCTTAGTAATGAGTTGCTAATTGGAGAATACTTAAAGGAGAGTTAAGGGTACCAACATCATGTGTATCATGATATACAGCATAATGTAGTGAAGATGCTGCTACTGGACCCAGGGTACCGTAAACTTCAGTCCACGGACTGTGATCAGTTGCTTATAGGCCGTAATGTATTGTCATGGCTGTGTTTGCCCAGCACCAGGACTACCTCTGCCCTGTGTTCCAATGTTTTTGCATTATTGACAGTGCCAGATGAGATATTTGTTCCAAATTACAGTGATGCAGCAGTGGAGCAAACACACACTCATACACACACAGCCAACAACAAGAACCATCAACAACAACCATTTTATTAACAGAACGCTTCTCTTTTATACTTTTTCTTATGTGTCCATGCATACACATGTCACACTCTATTAGCCAAGCACTTCTGTCCATGAGTCTTAGACCATCTTCTGAGAGGTAGTTCACATCTCATGGTGGCAAGACTCAAAACACATCTTGTTTTTCTCAGTTATTTTCCTTCTTTCTTCTACTTTCCCATGCAGCTGTAAGGCCATAGCCTTGTTTTGCTCCACTTTCCCATGCTCACAGCTGCATCCTTCCCAGGCCGAAAGTGTCTTCAGCCCAGAAATCTTCCACACAGTGATATTGAATGTCTCCTGTACAAAAGCATATCTTTAGTATTTCATGCAGTATTTTATACTTGAATTGGTCCCACCATAATTACGTTTCAAACTGAATGTGAGGAAGTTTAGGTTAGACATACATGAGAAATTCTTTCCTGTGAGGGTGGTGAGGCACTGGCACAGGATGCCCAGAGAAGCTGTGGTTGCCCCATCCCTGGAAGTGTTCAAGGCCAGGCTAGATGGGGCTCTGAGCAACTTGGTCTAGCAGAAGGTGTCCACGGCAGGGGGATGATCTTTAAAATCTTTTCTAACACAAAGTATTTTATGATTCCATGATTCTATATTGAAGCACTGGTCACTTAGTGTTCATTTCAGTGTGAGGAGGTGAAGGAGCAAAGTTCTAAACAATCTTCATGACTCAGCAGAATCATTAAAAGGGTTGACTTTTTAAGTACTGGGTTACAAAAACTTTCTTCAAATTCATCTGAAATGCTGTGATTAGTGTAGACTTAAATCACTAGTCAAGCTATAGAAGGCTTATAGAGTCAAGAAAATGTGCTATAGTTAATTTTCATAATCAATAGCCCTTACTTAGGTGAACAGAGTATCAGAACTGACAAGGAGCTAAGCAACAATGACTGATATGTGGAACATAGTAAAAAAAGTTAATGACTCCCAAAGGAAGTCTAGCTCATTAGAAATGAGAGTGCAGAAGCATTCAGCACTATGTAAGAGCCCATTTCCAAAAGGATCATTCTGCAAATTGAATAAGACAAATAATATTTTGTACCATTTTTTCCTAAAATTGATTCCAGCAATTTATTACTAGTATGAGTAAGGAAAGAAAGGGTTACATCTTAACTGCTTTCAAGTAGTGTATGGAGACCAGGTCTATTTTAATTTAAAAAAATCTGTTTACACTAAATGGGAATTTCAGGAACTGCTTTACTCCCCCTATTTATTATGAAATTTTTCACTAAAATGATTATTTTGAAACTCAGGGTATGTTGAGCTAATGTTGTTCTTGGTGTTTCATCTATAGCACAAGTTTTTCAAGATGGTAAGAATTCTTCTAGAATTAAAATTTTCATATCCTGTCTGTCCTCACCTTTTCACAAATTCCCTTTCAATTTTTGCTTCTAGACATAACTAATCATTAGTTTGGTAGCTGCAAGGTTGGATTGCACTTGCTAATTTAAATCCAAAGACTGGATGAGTGTTTTAAAGTCTCTGTCAGCTCTTGACTCATCTGATACTGTCACAAAACAGGTATCAGATTCGTTACCTGATCTACTAAACATGATGGACAGATAACTTCTTGAAATTAAAAATTAAAGTGAAGTTGTGATATCTTTATTTAAGGAAGAACCACATGTAGATCAGTGTTAAAAACATCCTGAATCTTCAAGAAAAATATATCGATAGAGAAAGCTCTTTTTTAGTCCTTTGTGAGACTGTGGGGCAGAGTTGAAAATGTGGAATTCATTATCAAAATAAACAACCTGCTGCCCTAGATCCTTTTATTTAATATGAAATTTATTTAGAAAGAGCTAGTTTATATGAAACATGAAAGAAAAAATATTACAGTCCAATTAGGAACAGATGAAATGAGGTAAGATGGTTTACTACTTAGCATTTTAAAAATCTTCCTTTTTAAAGTAGATTAAGACAGTATCAGATGGGAACTGTCTTTGAAATTTGCAACATGTTTGAATAGTCAAAAGTAATTGGACTCCATTATAACATGTATTGCATGCTGTGCCAGTTATTAGCATTCTCATAGTTCAAGTATACACACTGATAAAATTATGATGAGATAGCAAAAGTACCAACTCAATATTAATCCAGGTTTTAGATAAATATTATAATAGGATTTGTACATTTAAGGTGCAAATTATCCTCTCAGCATGTGCTCTGTATATCTAGGGTTTTAATATTAATGTGCATTGAAGGAAAAATACATCCATGATCACAGTCACATTTGAGAGTAAAATCCACATAGGACACGAAATATTCATCATTTTTTTCCATAGGTCTCAAAACATGAAATGAAGACCCATTTTTTCCTGGGTACTCTTTCAAAGGACTGAATAACGCACCAAAAAAGTTTGTGGTTGTTTTCACCTTTTTTTTTTATTTTTTTATTATTGCCTTTCTCTATCTGCATGGATAACTTCTGTTCCTTTAATGTCAGTACTGATTTACATTATTTATAGATCTTAATCTTTATGTAGTGGATATACAGCTGGAATATACTGCTGGTACACAAAGCTGCTGAAAATAACTTTGCACTGAGTAGTCACTATGATATCCTAAAAAAATGGCAAGCTAAATTGGCCAATCAGATAGCTCTTCTCCATTGCTAGTATAGGTAGTATTTTTCTTGCATTTCTAAAAGAGGGAAAGGTTTGCTATTTGTTAACATTAAAGAAAAGTGAAGCTTATGTGTGTCATTTTCTGTAGGACTGAAATCCCTATTTTATATCATGCTCTTGGCATTACGTGTGCACATCTGCAAAGAAATCCTCAGTAACCTGATCACTGGCATAGTTTGTGCCTCAATGAGAAGTTGCTTCGCACAAAAAGAGCGAACAGATTTTCATACAAAGATATGTACTTATATTTATAACAACTCTTTTCTGAGACAGATACTTTTGTAAATATGCTTCCACCTATATTTGGAAGTTAAAACATTTTTTGACATGTAAGAAAAATTTGTTCTTTTGCCAGCATTTCATATACAGAATACTGAAGAATAAAATCCTATGGAAACTGAGCCTTTAATTTGAGTTTTCCATCTCTGGAGTGTCAATATTGTTACAGACATTGTGAAAATCAGGATTTTATTATCTTTTACTACTCTATGTTTGTAGAAGGTCTTTAGAGAGAAAAAGCATTTCCAGTCACTTGTCCCCTTGAAACCTGAGCTAAAGGGGTCAAGTAACAAGACTTTCTTTCTTCCCAGAAAGAGAAGACTGAAAGATTTAGGGAACATGAAATTTTCACCCAGTTCTATGAGAACCTGCTGGTTTTCTTGCTTGGCAGATTTTCTGATTTTACTCGTGTAAAAGAAGAAATCATCAAATGATAAATCTGTAGTGATTTGTATTTGGCTGTTATGAGTAGGAACAGAGAGAGCTGAGCTTGAGACCCTTGGAACCAGTTTCATACTACCATTGTTGTTTCATAAAACCAAGGGTTGAGTGATCTGCAGAAAACTGTGAAGGGAATGCAAGGATTACAGGAAGGTGAAGGGGAAATGTATAAGAAAGGCAGCCTGCAACATGTTGACTAGCTTGAGCAGCAGCACCTCTTGGGTAAGCTCTATTTGTAATACAAAGAACTTCCAAAAACATTTTGTACCATATTTTTCATCTATAAAAAATTGCTCTGCATATTTTCACTAATGAAAATAGATGAGGAAAAAATGGTAAGAAGTGCATACTTTAAAATTTTAAGCAGTAGAAGAAAAATCTGCAATGGGAAAAAAATGCCATAGTATATTGGGCATCCATGTCCAGACACTGACAGGATGCTGTCAGGCAGCCTCTGTGAGGAGCATCCAGGGCTGCCTCATGCTGGACACAACAGGCTCCAGTCAGCTCCAGATGACCCACTGCAGGGCACAGCTGAACCCCATGTCCATCATAGCAGTGCCTTGGGGATGGCCAGGGTAAGGGAGGGCACAGCCACAGAATGGTTGAGGTTGGAAGGAACCTCTGTAGGCCTTCTGGGCCAAGCACCTTGCTGAAACAGGACCACTGACAGCCAGTTGCCCAGGACCATATCCAGATAGCTTTTGAATGGATGGAGACACTGTAAACTCCCTGGTCATCCTGTCCCAGTGCCACTGTTCAGTCACCCATATAGTAAAAAAGTGTTTCCCTGTGTTCAAATGGAAACCTCTGCACTTCAGTTTGTGCCAATTGCCTGTTATCCTGTCACTGGGAACTACTGAAAAATGCCTGGTTAGGTCCCTTTGGCATCCACCCTCCAGGTATTTATAGACATTGGTAAGAGACACATACACATATTCCTCCACACCTGAGCCTTCTCTGCTCAAGGGTAAGGACTCCCAGCTCTCTCAGACTTTCCTCACACGAGAGGTGCTTCAGTTCCTTACTCATTTTTGTGTCCCTTTGTTGGATTCTCTGCAGAATATCCACATCTCTCTTGCAGTGGGGAGCCCAGAACTGGACACAGCGCTCCAGGTGTGGCCTCGCAAATGCTGAGCAGAGGATTGCCACCTGCTGGCAACTCTCCTAATGTAGTCCAGCATACCATGTACCCTTCTTTACAGCAAGAGCATATTGCTGGCTCATGTTCAACCTGATGCCCACCTGTAAGGACCTGTAAGGGTCCTTTTCGGCCCAGCTGCTTTACAGATGGGTGATCTCCAGCATATGTTCATGCACGAGGTTGTTCCTTCCCTTGTGCAGGACTTTGACCTTCCCATTTTTAACTACTCTGCACTAAAGTTCACTATTCAGTGTCCCCTATGCCTTCTCATTGGGAGAGGAGATGCCAAAATGCTGCCATTGATTTAAACTTTCTACTTCTGACTTATGTTCACAGGCAGTCACAGTATGGCTCCAAAGATAGCAGAGTTTAAAGCAGCATATGTTCCTGCTCACACATTGTAAGGGTAACAGAAGAATCACCACTGAAATGGAGCTATTTTTCTCCTCCGTACAAAACTCTGTAACCATCTGCCTTCTGAGCTCCAGTAAATTAATTTCGATAGTATCCTGGGGAGAAATTGTCTTACTTGTCACGTTGTCTTACTGTGATCCCCTGCCTGGCTTGCTAATTTGCAGAAGCAGAGGGAGTCTGTCTCCTAGGGCTCAGGGAAAAATCATTAAGAGACATGATAAGATACCAACCACAACCACTATCCTTTTTCTTCCTAAAGAAACAAGGCTTATGAGAACAGTGGAAACTGGGCAGGGAAAACACAGTTGTGGGTTGCCTTGGCAGGAAGCAACCTGCAAACTTGCAGGTGTGAGGGTCACTGCCCTCTCCACCACAAACACTCTCACCCATGGGGCTTCAGGGTCCATTCTAATTTAAGAGATGCTCTGTGCTGAACATGTCATCTCCCCTTGCAAGGCTTCTGCCACACCTATGCAATGTGTCTTCTTATCCCACCTGGTCAGGGAAACTAATTTCAGTCAGATTCTCCACAAAAGGATCCTTCTAGAAAACCAATATATCATATTCAGGGTATACATAAAAATAATTTTATCTCTTACTAGACAGTATGTCTTAAAAACAATTGACTGTACTTCTTTCTGCAAATATGCCAAAACCAGGTAATGAAAGTAATGATTTTTCTGAATACCTTAACAAAGAAGTAATTTTTCATTATTATTGTTAGATAATATGAACGATCTTTGATGTGACATAAAAAAGTTGATCAAGCTCCAGAGAATGAAAATCAAATTCTTGAAAATTAGTCTTTAATTTGTTTGCATTTCAGATTCCTTTGGCAGGATTAGTATTCCTTTAAAATAAAGAGTTTGCAAACTTCCTGCAAGCTTGA
The DNA here is from genome assembly GCA_013396755.1 of Sclerurus mexicanus. Classification (NCBI taxonomy): domain Eukaryota; kingdom Metazoa; phylum Chordata; class Aves; order Passeriformes; family Furnariidae; genus Sclerurus; species Sclerurus mexicanus. The sequence goes on along the minus strand of VWZF01002606.1, from coordinate 139,892 downwards.
TGTAATTAGTAGCTAGAATAAACTGATTTTTTCCCTCCTTTGATAACAGGGCTTTGGTTTATTTAATAGAGAACAAGAAAATCTTTGTCCTTATCCCTTAAGCTAGGATAAAAAAATATTCTTATAAATTTTGCAGATGAAGATGTTATATTAGTTTTTATTTCATGTCTTTATGGAGCATTTTTAGATGCCTTATAGAGGATTTTAGCTGTTGAGAGAATGAAGATGACAGTCATCTCAAAAGTACTGCTGCAGTATTAAAAACTAACCCTTCTACACATTAAACTGTATATCGAAAAGTACTAGATGTTATTTGGAAATAAAACTAGTAGATGTTTTGAATATTTAATTAGCCATTGGAATGTAAGGACTTGCTGAATTTTTGTAATATTTCTGATTGTCATCAAAGTACTAATAATTTAGTTAAATGTATCCTTTCAAATACCTAATTAATTTTTATACAAAAAGCTTTCATTAAGCAATATCATAACATTTCTATTATGTCTGGATATTGAGTTAAAGATCTAAAAATGCCTCTTCTAAAATTCTCTCAATATCTAAGCACGCAATAGTTGACAATTAATAATATGCCAACTTCTAAATTAGACTGTAATCAAGTGATATTTTGCAAGCAGAAAAAAATAGTAAAGACAAAAACTTCTTTACTTGTTGGCAAAGTGCAAAAATAGAAGTTTAAATCTTCATGGTGTAGATTCCCTGTGCCTTGAACGATGCATTTCAAACACAGACTGTGATGGGAAAATATAAAAGACATAGAAGTTTTATTTGAACTTCATCTAAGCGCATTAATAATTATATTCATTGGAAAATGGGGGGTTTTTTTAGGTGTTGCTGACCAGAATAAAAAATAAAAAAAGGTATTTAAGAAACATTTAAGCAATTTGATAGATATATGGTTGTAAAGTCATTGTGATTATGTAACAAAAACTTAAGTGGTGAAAAAATAAGTACATGATCATCATATGAACTAAAAGTTTTGATTATCAAATAGAATTCCAATAGACAATTTCATTAAAGGTAAAATATTTTTTTTGCAGAGACGTCAATATCTTAGAGTTGAGATCTATCAATAGAGACATGATGTGCAATTTTTACTTTTTTGCTGTCAAACGTGAAGTAACACCATTCATGATTCTTATACCTGTAGAAACCCAGAAGGTAAGGGGCTAATGTGTATGTCTCAAACACCAATAGCTGGATAGAACACACTGTGAGAAAGAGCAGGACGTGGCTGCAGAAGGGGCCATATGGAGATAGGACAGCGCTTCTCTGGGACAAATGCCCTTTTTCTGGCTCCTGGGGATCAGCACAACACAGCACAGTGCAGGCACGGGAATGAGGCTGAGAAGTGGACCTGGACTGTTAACCAAAGGCTGACCCTGTAGTGGGGACTGAGAACCCCCAAAGACCCCCAAAGCCCTTTGACCCATTTCCAGAAAGATCTAGAAGAACAAACTGTGCATAACTAATTTACATACAAAGCAAGAAACTTGATTCCAGGGCAAGGAAAATTTATCCATTAAAAGGTACCCCCACCAAGGTGGCACCTCCTGAATCCTGGACAATGCTGGATCAATGCTGATGCTTGCCTTGCCTTCCCTTCCCTTGCCTTCCCTCCCCCTTCCTCTTCCCCTCCCCCTTTCTCTTTTCCTTTCCCCCCCTCCCTCCATGTCTTTAATCTCTCTCTGTCTCTTTTTTTCCACCCTACCCATTATTCAGAATCTACCACCAAGTGTTTATACTAAAAGATAGGCGACTAACATACCAAAATCCACGCTGGATATATAATTTGTTAATAACATTTTATAAATTTTTTGCAGACTCCCTGAATTTTGTTGCTCCTTTTCAATCACAAGTATGTGCACACCTGCGTGGTCCCTTTCCTTTCACATCATCAGCACACCATTATACTGGTAAATATTACAGAAAGACCATGTGAGTCTACATTTGTTTATCAATTTCTGGAAATAGAAAAAAAATTACAGGATTTTACAATGTTTCCAATGACATCTGTAAAGTCCTTGAGAGGTAGTTATTTACAGGTTCAAGCACTACCAACTTTACGCTGGACTGTGAGTGTAAATACTCACACAATGTGGAAAGCCTTCCTCTTGTCTTCAACCTGTTTTAGAACTAATACTGTAAATAATGTGACTCCTTTTCAGCAGCAACTCATCATAGATTAGCACAACTATCCCACAATTACTCCATCAAATGTCAGTATTTTCTGAAGAAAACAAAAAAAAAGTAGAATATAGCATGGAAATTTTGTTGTTGCTGTTGTTGGTTTTTTAATTGTTGGGGTTTTTTTCGTTTGTTTGTTTTGTTTTTTGTTTTGTTTTGTTTTGTTTTGTTTTTTTAAAAAAACAAACCTGTAAGTGTAAAAAATGCACTCAGTTCTGGAAATCTGAGAGTTGCATTTGTGGATCAGAACTTTATTTTCTATAACAAAATAGACTTATGTTGCAACTAGAGCATATAACTACTATACACTAGGTGTGAATTCAGTGGAGTAAAGACAGAAAAAAAGTATGAAATAGGGTAAGCTGATCTTTATAACAATTAGAGGAATAAACATCTTTCTCACGTTCTCATTTCTTGTTTGGGCTTTACCTTAAAAAATTTAAATATCTTATGAAAGACATAAATACTTATATAATGAATGATATTTCCAGTTTCTGAGGTATTTAGGAGAGAAAAAAATAAATAACACAGATTTCTTACTTTTTTTCCTAAGATAGCCATTTAATTCCCACAGGAAATGGAAAAGTTATGTAAAAAGATAAAACTAAAGCCAAACTAGTAAGAAAAAATAAAACATGACAAAATATGACACACAAAAATTGTGTTGATGGTGAGATATTTTAAATAACCCTACAGAACAACTATTATACTTTCTATAATATTTTAAAAATGCATGACTGCAGGGACACTGTAAACTATATAATTAAGCCAGCATAAATCTCATAAAATCATTCAAAAAGAAATCAGCTGTTATACAATTCTAAGAAATGTAACTATGGTCTAACATGATTTGCATCCTGCTGAAGTTCAGATGTTCTTTCTGGGATCACAGGGAACATCAGCCTGAATTTTCTGAGTGTGAAAACAGCTTTTTATCCATCACTGTTATCTTTCTGGTTTTGAATAAAGCATTGTCCGTGTTTTGTTATAAATGCCAGGCTTCAAGAATTGATCGTTCTTTTGTTGTTTTTTATTGCCTTGATACTGCAGGGTTTTTTTATGTCTAAATCTATTTAAAGTGCTGGAATAATATTGAAGCTTTGCTTATTTTTCTGAAAAGACTTCTTTACAAAAACAAGAGTTATTTGAGGGCATAGCAACTGAACACAACTGAGCATTTCTACAAAGAGTTTACCTGACTGAGACATTAAGAGTATTATATTCATAGAGTGCTTTTTTTTCCTCTTAACACCCTCCCACCCCAGTTTCCTGCAAAACTAAAGCCCAAAGAAAATATAAGATAGTGGATATGCACAAATATTTAAGAATATTCATGTAAATATTTGCAGAGTTTCTCCAGTTAAATACTTATTTCTGTGACTACAAAGAAGTAACTTTTAAGAGTACTGAGTTTACAGTAAAGGATTAAGACTTTTGTGTCTTAAATGACATTTTTATTAGACAGATTTAAACAAAATATTAAATAATTTATATGCTAAAATGTTTGGAATCATTAAAAAATATGAATTAAATTCAAATCCAGCTGGCATTGCCTGACAAAAAAAAAACCCATCCAAATCAAGGAAAATATTTCTGAGTTTTTCTGTTTCCTAGAGGAATATGTAAGCTTTCAATTTAAGAATAAGATCTGGTCTTTGAAATTCAAATGCAAAAATGAAAATTAAATGTATTAGAACCAAGACCTAGAAAAACATTGCTTTTCACATCCAATCAGTCACTAAATCCAAAATTAGGTGTTCACATAGTTCCATTTTTCATGAGCATTTTGTAACATGATGATTTACTTTTGCTTTAGACTAGCAGGATTTCTGTCTTTTTATCAAAGTGTCTATCACCATGTACTGTGTCAATGCCAGATCACAATTTTCTGTTTAAATCACAGAAAAATACTCAAGTCTCAATGTGGCATAATAAAGAATGAAAACACTGTTTTAAACCATCTACAATTCTTTCACTCCAGTTAAACATTTGGTTTTCGATTGTAACTTCCCCTATTTGTTTACACTATACTTTTAAAAGAAAGAAGTGTATAGCCAAGTTTTGAATCTTAGACTGAATGTGAAAACAAAGTGATTCAGATGCTGTTCATTATGTGTACAAAGCCCATGGTTCCAGAAAGACCTGTGTTTCCTTACACGTTTATTTGATCTAATGTGGTCAAAGATTTAGAGCCTTGGGCTGAGGTGTGCCTTTCTCCATAATCCTTAAATTATGGGGATTGCTGGGTACCTTAAGGTAGGAGTTGTAACATCTTTCATAGTGAAAGGCCTAAAGCTGCTCTAACAGTGAGCTGGAAATGTTGGATTCCCTTTAGAGCTGAAGTGTTGTAAGAAAGATCCTCTGGGAGGCCCAGACCTGTAACCTTCCACTTGAAGTTTCATGAGAGTTTTCAAGGGACTGAGCCCCTCAGGTGACATATAAACCTTCTTGGTAAGGCACACACCAGCAGGTACTCTGTACTGTACTAAGAAGAAAACAGGTCTTTAAATGCATACTTTCCTCTTTTCTGGTACTTCTACACAGGAACATTTCAGCTGAAAAACATCTGGATGTGGTGTTAGGTGATATGGGACGATTAGTGCTTTAAGGCTTACAGTGGTAGTGCTGAGTAGGCAGTTGGAATTGATAATCTTGAAGGTCTCCTCCAACATTGATGATTCTATGTGAGTCAGTGGTTATGGAGTTGTACCACATCTGCAACTACTCCGTCCAGGGCTTTCTGTGTGTAGGTGAACAAATTACACCTTTGATCTCTGATCACACAAGCAAAATGCATATGAATTTTGAGGTGTTTTTATTTCAATTTTAGATATTTTTTTTAAATTATTTTTAGAAATTAGAGAGAGAGTTACCTGCATTCTGTTGAAATATTATCCACTCTATAAGGTCGGCAACTCATCCTTAACTGGATTCATTAGCTAAAAGGCATATTGTAAGATCTGAGACAATACATGCAGAACTTATTGGGAAACTTAAGCTTGGTAGCTGTTTCTAATGTTGCATCATATTCTTTGTGGGCATTCTGAAGCTCAGAATAAATGAGGATAAGTTAACCTGTGACTATTTTTACAAGTTTCCAGTATTTATGTATATCTGGTAAATGCCACACTATGCAAGAAAATAATTATTTCTGTTTAATATCACACTCTGAATGTGTACTAGTGAGAACTGACTGAGGTAAACAACCAATTGAATAACATAATTGCTCAACCCTTAGCTCAACTTTAAACAAGTTATAAATTCAGATTTAAATTATTGCTTTCAACAAATGGTATAAGCAGTTCAGTAGAGTTAAGTAGAACATATTAAGTGAACAACACCAATTATTATGTAATTGTCAGCACACAGCCCTAAATTATGTAGCTGTTTATTTTGAAACCTTATTAATTTGCAGCATAGCTTCTCTTCTTTACAATACTTTTTTTTCTAAAATTATAATCTTCTCAAATACATTCAGGAAAATACAAAAGTAGTGCATTAATAAGAATGCTGTTACAAATTTACAGTTATCTATGTAAGTGAAAACCTTCTCCATTATAAAATGTATTTTCTAATTTCCAGTCTGAACATCTCCAGTTAAAATTTGTGGCCATTTCCCCTTGTTACATTATTTGTCCGTGCTGAGAAGAGCCCGTCTCCATCATCTCATACCAGAAGCAGTAGACTGCCACTAGACAAGCCCTTAGTCCAAGCCCAGCTTTCAGACTAGGACACCTGCTGAATCCCTCTGGCAACCCCAAAACTCCTCTGAAGGACTCCTCTTAGTTTTTCAACATTCATTTTGAACTGCTGTTGACTCAAAGCCACATTCCAAAGGCAGATTCATGAGTACCTCACAGGTGGTGATAATATTTTGCCTATATCTGCTGATCATGTAATTTAGCCCAGAATTCAGTGTGCTCCACTTGCAAAAGTGGCAAACATCTATCCCATATTCAGCCTGACCCTCACTATAATCTCCAGGTCCCTTTTATCAGGGCTGTGACTCAGCCTGTCAGTTCCCAGGTGATGGATTATTTTGTTCCAGGTGTAACCATTTGCATTTTTCACTGTTGAGCTTCATCAAATTAGTTCAGACCTCAAGTTTACCAAGGTCCCTGTGAAAGGAAACTTCCTCATAATCTAGTGTGGTGTGGAGATGCTTTATCAACATCCAGGTCATTGATGAAGTCATTGCACAAAGCTCGACTCAGTACCATCCTCTGGAGTATGCTCATTGTCACCTGCAGGATGAACATTAAGATTTTTGGGTAAGACCTCTGGGCCCAGGGGTCCAGCCAGATTCCAGTGCAACAGTAGTCTGTACTTTGTCAGATTCCAGTGGAGAATGCTATAGGACATGAAACCTTACGGAATTTAAGGTATATAGTATGCATGGTATGTTCTTTGTCCCCAGCTAGTCAGTAACCTCTGCTCTCACCATGCCCACAGAGGCACACACAAGTACTTCTGGACACTCCTGTCTCCAAGATCATGTAGCAACTGTGCCACTGAAACAATCCAGGGTAAAACTGCAGAAAAGTAGGTGTCTTTTCGGCTAGTTCAGTTCACTACTTTCTTTTCCACATAGTACTTGAGTTGTTACAAAAATTGGTGGAAGTGACCCAGTATTTCATGACTAGAAGAATAAAATAAAACAATAACACAGACTACTGGTTTCTCAGAAGAATCATGGGTGGAATGAACCACTTGCCCAGTCAGCTCCTATTTTGACCTATTTTTTAATATATTTTCCTTGCAGATGAGTGGGAATGAGCTTCATATTTTGCTCATGAAAGAACACAGATTCTCTCCTGAGTAAAAGCCATTAAAATTACTGATTACACTTTAAATTATTTTGGAATACCTGAGTTTTATAATTGTAATTTATCATCATAAAATACCTGACTACCAGCCAGATCTCACTGAGCTGGGATTCCTGACCAAACTGCAGCTGGAGTCACATTCCCATTCCTAAAGGAGTTTATTGTTAAAAGAAAAGATCAAAGACAGAGAAACCACAAAAACAGAAGTGTACTATTGGAAGGTAAAAGAAAAAAGTCATGGCTGAGAGAAACAGCAAATCCTTTTATTGGAATGTATGTAGCTTCATGGATAACATTTTTGGCTTCTATTGACACACACACACATGCACAAAGAAAAAAAAGTTGACAAATGGAAAGGTATAATTCACTCGAGCAGGTTTAACTGAAAAGCTTTAAAATAGTTAAGTGTTCTTCTGAGTGTTGTGGCTTTCTATCAAGTCCATAAAAGAAGATTGTGATATTTTCTTTCTATCCACAAAAAAAATGAGGTATTGAATGTTTGACCTTGCTAGTTGCCCTTTTGTTAACAATTTTTGGTCTCAAAAATAGAGCTATGACCAGAAAAAATCTAAACATTCATTTGAACAACGATGAACCCATTTATAACACCTTTCAGGTAAAGTTTGTAAGTTCGAGTACAGAAATCTGCAAATCTGTTAATAGTTGTACAGTATTTGGATAAAAAAAAGGGCCTTAAATTTTCAAAAGCTGTCAGAGCACTTGGATATCTGAGCCTCTTTTAAGGTTCATGGGAACTGGAACTTTGAAAAAATGGGAAAGCACTTATGTCTTTGAAAAATGTGTGGTCAATAAAGAGAGCTGCCATTTGAAAACAGTCCAAGAACAATAGATTTTCAGCAGTCCTTTGCCCACTCACAACTCATTGCTCACTCAGCACCTAGAAGAATTTGTTTCAGTTTTGAAGACCAACACAAATTATACAAGGTCAGACCAAAAAAAGCTATCAAACAATTAATAAACATTTACATCCATATTATAAAGTCATCAAGTATATAATGTAGTAAAACAGAAAGCAATTAAAGAGAGATCTCAAAAAAAAATCAATTCTGTATTAAAAAGCAGATGATATATTATAAAATGCTTGTGAAATGTATCAAGCTGACTGACTGGCCACTCAATGAAAAATCTCTAGGAAGAAAGATGTGTGCATGGAGAAAGGTAGTGAAATACTGTTTGCTTTTAAATTCTTCTTTTAAGAAATCATAAAATATTTCAATTGCCTTGTTTTTTATTCCCTCCACTTTCATTGTAATTGGTTTTAATGTTTAACACTCCAAAAAAACCAAAAGTATACATTAGACCGAGAAATTATGTGAATAGCTAACCTCCCCAAAAAAATTTACAAGCGCAATGCTTTAAAATGCTGCTTCTTCTGAGTTTGAGATTTTTTTTTAGATTTTCTTTACAGTGAATAGACCATAGGGAAGTTTGCTTTTTTAACTAAATAATAGGATGAGGAAACCCTGTTTTGTACAAGTGGATAAAACTGTTCAGTTGGTGAACATATGCTCTGTATCCATGTGTGAGAGAGACCTATCAAGGACATATCTTGAGAAAAAGTTTCCTGTGTTACAGATGAACTTTAAATCAGTGTGACAGAGCGGCCCAATCTGAGGACCAGTTAAAATTGCATTATTTAAACAAAATAGAGCAATTCATTAATAGAAGAGAAATTTACTTGGAAGTGTCCATCGGATGGCTTATCAGAATATGGGAAAACTGACTTGGTTTAAAAAAACTTATTTTCAATACATAATTTTGAAAATTATTTCTGCAAGTATAGGTGAGTGTCATAATTGTCTACATAACAGAACATTTTTTTTGTCTTCTGAAATTTTATTTTGCACACAAAAAATGTTTATGATCATAACTACCCTTTGGGTCAAGTGCTAAGTTTTGTGAACCAGAAATTACAGGTGTTTTACTGTAATGTCTAATCAAAATTTCCTAGTTTCAAGCAGCCAATATTATTTCTTTTTCTTTTTTTTTTTTAATTTATTTTTTACTACCATGGAAGTTTTAATGCATAGGGCAAATTTAAACTGTGTGCTATTAATCCCCTAAACTTTGAATTGTCAATGTAAATTCCATAGCTCTAGTAATTTTTTTCAATGTTCAGTGTAATCAGTTTTGTCAGTACAACTTTTGCTTATTACACAATTCTTTTTTATTTTCATGCACTAACAAGCCTATTTTGTGTTCTTATCCCAACCTGCCATAAATAACTTATATAAAAATGCTTTATCTACTGGAAAACAAATCTTTTGGTGTTAAATCCAGCTGAGCTGTTGATGTATATAACTGACATACTGTTAAGAAGGATTTCCCTTGCTATAACAAGAACTTAATCAATAACCAAGTTACATGTGTCAATGGCTTTGTGCAGGGGCAGATGATCCCTTGGTGTATTCTCTAAAGCAACAGATTTTACTTTATGGGATATTTATGCCTAAAACTAGATAAGACGATTTATGGAACAGAGCAAAATCTTAAAATCTGTTTGAATCAATGATTAAACCATAATTTTTGATCTCTTTTCATGGAAAAATTTATATTATGAAACAAATAAGTCTATTTGTATTTTCCTCCCTTTTTAATCATTTAGTTTCTATTTTGTCTACCCTAGTAGTTATATTTGTGTTCAGTCTGTGCAATCGCCATGATTACAGTACTATTACATGGATCAGGAGTAACTCTAGTTGTACTACCTTAGGTTTTTTTCCCTCAGTATTATTTATAATTTTCTTACCCACTACTGAGGTGAGGGGGGTGTTATTACAGTTGGCACATTCATTCTTCTGAACTTAGTATCTAAATAAAAGGCAGACAAGAAGTTGGAATGTCAACTACTTATAGATTGAGCAAAATGGTCCCTTATAAAACATCCCACAGAATGTAACACATATTTCAGTTTTAAAGCAAAACCAACAGACATAAGGGTATATGCAAGAGTCCTATATTTTTTCAAGAATGTAAACTTAAATCCTACTTATATGAACACCTGTTCTGGCTCTAGTTTCCAGTTTAATGAGTTAAGGGAGTCTTGTATCTCTGAACTGAGAGTAGCTCTATCATTTTGACATTTAATTTTGTTTGTCTTTTATAAATGTCTTATAAAAAAAAGAGAATCATTTAGCATCTGTTATGTTATCTCCTCACATCTGTCTCCATTAGCCATTGTTAAATATATACACAATACATTAAAATTCAGTTGACTTTTTTCCTCTTAAATCAGAAATAGATTTAATTATTGATGCAAAGTTCTTACCATAACAATTGCTCATTGAAGATTTAATGAGTTCTCATATTTAGACTGGATTTACCAAGGGATCTGTCTTTTTCTTTTAGAGCTATGGGAAATATTTAATAGCTTTTCTTTACTTTACTTTTGCCTACCTAACCACCTCCCCTTTTATTTTTTTTGTGTTTTGTTTTGTTTGTTTGTTTTTGTTTCCCAATGTTTCCATGTATCCATCCCAGTAAAAGAATAACGCAATAGGGTACACTGATGTATTATTTAAAAAATGCATATATATTGGGAGGGAGTGACATCCTTTGAAAGAAATTGAGAGAACTGAGAAAAGTGAGCATAAATGTCATCTTAGTGCAGCATAAAAGAATATAAAGACATAAACCACATTCTGCCTAAGTAAAATCAGGATTAGTTACACACATGCATAAGCCGGTTGACTTCACAAATAAAGTAGTTGCACTGTGAATTGTTGAAGCTGGAGTTGATGTAGTTCTTGGGAATACCATTATAGTCATCATGCTTAGTTGATTGGACACAGAGATACTAATGAGTTTATTTTTATCCAGTTGTCACTGAAAGAATGTTGGGTGGAAATATATCATCATTGGTGCTGGAAGAATTTGTAAATAAGTGGTCATTCAGATCCTGAACAGTTTAGCGATCTGAATCATCCAACTTTTTGTCAAAAGGACTTAGTGAAAATGAGAGAAAACCATTAATTTTACATTAATCCAAACCTAGTTTCACATTCATCCAGTTACTGTATGTTTACTATATATTATAAATCTAGATCATCTATCAGTTCTTGAATTGAATAAAAGCAAACTGCAGTGTTGGAGGTTATTAATTTATTAGTCCAAGAAACTGCATGTCAAATATTCCCAGAAAGTACATAGTCAAGTGATCTTTAAAATTTTTTTAAATATAATTTGGAAAATGTTGTTTAATTTTCTTTCTATAAGTAGTTATTATCTTTATTATACATTAATGCTGGCTGGACACCAGGTGCCCAGCAAAGCCACTCTATCCCTCCCCTCTTCAGCTGGAAAGGGGACAGAAAATATAATGAAAGGCTCATGAGTTGAGATCACTCACCAGTTACAGTCATGAGCAAAACAGATTCAATTTGGGGAAATCAGTTTAATTAACTACAAATCAAATTGGAGTAGCATAATGAGAAATAAAAATTAAATCTTAAAGCTCTTCTCCCCTCTCCCCCTGCCTCCCACCCCCCACCAAATCCTGCCTTCTTCCGAGGCTCAGCTTCATTCCTGATTTTCTCCACTGATTTTCTCCACCACCTTTCCCCAGCACTGCAGAGGGACAGAACATGGGGATTGCAGTCAGTTCTTCACACATTTTCTCTGCCACTCCTTTTTCACACCATTCCCCTGCTTTACTGTGGCATTCCTGCCACAATAGACAGTCCTTCACAAACTTCTCCAGGATAGGTCCCTTCTACAGGGTGTAGTCCTTCAGGCAGAGGTTGCTCCAGTGTGGGTAGCCCATGGGGTCAGAAGTACTGCCAGCAAACCTGTTCCAGTGTGAGATTCCTGGCCCTGCCAGGAGCCTGTTCTAGCTTGGCCTTCCCATGNCAGGTGCCCAGCAAAGCCACTCTATCCCTCCCCTCTTCAGCTGGAAAGGGGACAGAAAATATAATGAAAGGCTCATGAGTTGAGATCACTCACCAGTTACAGTCATGAGCAAAACAGATTCAATTTGGGGAAATCAGTTTAATTAACTACAAATCAAATTGGAGTAGCATAATGAGAAATAAAAATTAAATCTTAAAGCTCTTCTCCCCTCTCCCCCTGCCTCCCACCCCCCACCAAATCCTGCCTTCTTCCGAGGCTCAGCTTCATTCCTGATTTTCTCCACTGATTTTCTCCACCACCTTTCCCCAGCACTGCAGAGGGACAGAACATGGGGATTGCAGTCAGTTCTTCACACATTTTCTCTGCCACTCCTTTTTCACACCATTCCCCTGCTTTACTGTGGCATTCCTGCCACAATAGACAGTCCTTCACAAACTTCTCCAGGATAGGTCCCTTCTACAGGGTGTAGTCCTTCAGGCAGAGGTTGCTCCAGTGTGGGTAGCCCATGGGGTCAGAAGTACTGCCAGCAAACCTGTTCCAGTGTGAGATTCCTGGCCCTGCCAGGAGCCTGTTCTAGCTTGGCCTTCCCATGAGGTCACAGGCTCCTTCGGGTATCTCCCTGCTCCAGCATGGGCCTCCTCTCTGGGCTGCAGATCTCTGCTCCTCCATGGACCCCCATGTGCTGGAGGGGGACAACCTTCCTCACCTTGGCCTGCACCACAAGCTGTGGGGGAATTTATTCTCTAGCACCTGGGGCACCTCCTCCTTCTTTTACGCTGACCTCGGTGTCTGCAGGGCTGTTTCTCTCACACATTCTCATTCCACTCCTCTCTGGCTGCAGTTGCTCCCATGCAATAACTTTTCCCTGGTCCTATAATACCTTATCCACAAGGTATGGATGGTACCATTACTGATGGGCTCAGCCTTGGCCAGAAGCAGATCCATCTTGTAGCCATCTGGCATTGGCTCTGTTGGACATGGGAGAAGCTTCTGGCATCTTCTCACAGAAGCCTCCTCTGTAACCCCCCTGCTACCAAAACCTTGCCACACAAGCATAATACACATTTAATATAGTAATTGTTCTCTTTATTATCATACAATCAACAGATGTTGTCTCTCTGGAAAGCTAACGACTTTCACAATAACTTTTAAAAAAGAGATATTCAAACTTTACACATTCAACTCCTTACCTGTAGAAAATCTGTAATTTTTGATGAAATATTCATTATATGAACATATTTGTTTAACAGTTTATGTAAGTGTTTTGTACTGGTAGGTGCTTGGCATAGTATTTGATGGATTTGTTTAATTTCTACTGCCATGTTCATATATCAGTTCTCAAGCCTCTCAAGGCACTCAAGCTTCTCTTTGATGTTTCTGAATATACAACTATAGCTATATGTTTAACATCCTGGCTTGAGATACGTGACCTATCACAAGGGTTTTATAAATTTTTGTTTCTAATTTGCAATGTACAGGATGGGATTACTTAATTTGGGCTTTTAATGTGTAATGTTTGGAAAGAACCCTTTGAAAACCCCAGACTGGACAAAAAGGTTAGAAACACAAATTTTTGTTGTATTTTCAATGTATTTTGATCCTTTCATCTGATGTGCCTGATCTATACTAAATTCTTCCCTCCTGATGAGCTGAACTCTTCAAAGCTTTCCATAAAAGTTTCTTTCTTTCCCATCTTTTGTCTTATAACACCTTATTCCTTGTAGTTACTTTCTGCTATAAAAATGTAATGTTTCTATGTATCTGTATTACTCTAGGAATATATCTAGTTAATGACAAAGTATATGCTCATCTAAGGTCGCTAAGGGTCACTGGCTATTCCCATGCTTATTGTTGCCTTGTCATATAATGGATGGCCATTACACACTCAGGAGGAAACCCACATGTATTACAGTCTTGGGGAATGGGTACTACTCATTTTTCAACCCCATGAGTGTTGCAGATAAGCATAAACTTAGCAGGAAAGTCCTGCCTAGATTATATTACAATATCACATGAAATATGCTGTTTATTTAAGTTTTAAATTTAAAACCTGGTGGAGTTCAGTTCTGTTCACTAAGGACACATGGTCTTCTAAATGTGGCTGTTCACCCAAACCCGTGTACTTAGCCCATAATATGTAAAACTTCTCTGTAGTTTTGTTTTGTCTCTAGTAATTTACCAGTCAGCTAAAATGCAGCAGTAGTTTTGGCTTTGTTTTTTCCTCATAAATGACTATATCAGATGCTTATTTGAAAAAAAATACAATTCAGTGTATTTCTTCTCATGGGAAAGATTATCAGTGTTTTGTTATAAATCATCAAGAGAAAGTTAAGATTTTCTCACTACTTCTGAATCAACTTTCTCACTGGAGCCTCTCACAGCATTTCACATGGATGTTGTGGAAGCACAGCTGGACACAGAGATGGCCTTTTACCCTTCAGCTTCCTCAGCTGCCCATTTACAGAACTGTTGTCAGGATGGGTGGGCTGGTGAGCACAGTGACCACCACTCTCTTCTAGGATTCCTGTTGCTGTTTCCCTAAAAACAGCAACAAACATAACCAGAAATGTTCTGTGTGCTGTAGGAAAAAAATAAGACTGTTCTTTTGAGGTGGACATTTAATGTGTTTGTGAGATCATTTTTCTTGCAAATGGTCATGATTCTTCTGTTCATATAAGATCAAAGTAACTAGTGTGTACTGAACGGGCTTATATTCATATAAATTTTAGTGCCTCAACAGAGATACCAAGTAGAAATATTAAGCACTAAAGAGCTCCTTTATAACAGAAATACATGACCACTCTTGAAAAATACAGACATTTCTTTGTTTTTCAGTAAGATGCACTCTATTCTCCTAGGAGAACATTTTGAGAAATGTAACTTAGATTTCTATCTGATTAATTAGCTCTCTGCTGAAAATTCTAACTACTGCAATGAGTTATACTTCCTTTTTAAACTAGCTGGGTTTACTCAAACTACAAATTTGGGTGTATCCAAAATTTAGTTTGGTATAGCTGAGAATGCCTAGTTTCATCATCGTATTTTGACTCAGAAATCAGTAAAGGATATTTTATTGTCCTCATAGAACCATAGAATGGCTGGTTTGGAAAGGGATCTTAAAGATCATCTAGTTACAACCCCACTGCCAGGGGCAGGGACACCTTCCACTAGACCAGGTTGCTCAGAGCCCCATCCAACCAGGCCTTGAACACTTCCAGGGGTGGGACACCCACAGCTTCTCTGGGCAACCTGTGCCAGTGCCTCACCAGTCTCACAGAGAAGAATTTCTTTGGTATATCTTACCTAAATTTCCCTCTTTCAGTCTGAACCTTGTCCTATCACTACAGTTCCTTTTGGAGAGTTCCTCTCTGGCTTCCCTGTAGGCCCCTTCAGATACTGGAAGGTTGGTCTGAAGTCTCCACCAAACTTCCTCTCCAGGTTGAACAGCCCCAAATCTCTCAGACTGCCTTCACAGGGGAGGTGTTCAAGCATCCTTATCAACTTCATGGCCTCTGGAGTTGCTTCAACAGTCCTATTGTCCTGAGGAGGGCCAGTTATGATATCAGTTGTACAATGCAGCCACTCCTCCTAAAAGTGCTTCTCCTAAAAATAGGCAAAACATAGATTTATGATTCTTTATGCAGTTAAACCTGTGACTTTTCTTAATTGTTTCTAAGGGTTTTGCTAGTTTAACACAGCATGACATTGCCTATTAAACTATTGATCTAATTAATTTATTTCTCTGTTATTCTGAGTTGAACTTACAAAGTAACTTCCTTGAATCTTTTTTGGAGCAGGAAAATTGCAGTAAAATGCTCAAATTTAAAATCAACCCTATTGAAGCAGAATTCACCCCAAAATCCTAATGACTTTCACAAAGGAGTGAATGTAAATGAGGGAAAAAAAGAGAGCTGTTGATAAGAAGTATATAGATGAAGAAAATGGAGGCCAAGTTAGATTTACCAAAAAATGACAATATATTATGAAAAAGTAAAATGCCACCATTTATCATAAGCAACTGTTTGCTCTTGTGTTAAAAATTTGCATCTCTATATAAAAGTCCAAACAATGAAATACTTACGTAACTAACTTTCTTTGAAGAGTGGCCTTCTGGCAGTAAAAACAGGAGAAGAAGATGCAGGCAGTAGAAGAGGCAATATCTTTTTCCTTTTTTTTTAATCTAAAGTGCCAAGTGTTCATGATTATCACAATATTTCCTGTTATAAACATCTGTGGTTTTCCCTGTAAGTTCTAAATGCTGTGGTGTTTGTTTTTGTCCCCTCAGATATTAAACACATGCATGTCTTGCTTGATAGTCTTCTTCAATTTGTGAATGTTATTTCCTTGGGTTCTTGATTCAGTGTTTTAGTTGAAAAAAAATAGACTTCCTGAAATAAGGCTCAGAACAGTCTGTAATAACACCAAAATCAAACGACAAGGCAATGCAATGCTACCATTGTCTCACATTTTGAATTTTGTCAAAGGTTTGCTGAGCATCCAGACCTTTGTGTTTGGAAATTTAAACCTGAGCCATTTCTTAATACTGTTCTTAGTTTAAACTGATTCCATGCTGGACTACAAATAATCCTAATGGAAAATTAGGCCAGAGTTTGTGAAAATTGAGTTGCTATGACAACTNGTGGTGCCCTGTGTTCCCCCACCCCGAAAGGGGGAGAAGGGGGAGCTCAGAAGAGCTCTGCTTCCAAAGGGGGGTTTTCCCTCTCTTGCTCTCCTAAGGTGGAGGGAGAAGATGTTTCCCCTCCCTTGTTCTCCCGGGCCGGACCTCAAGAACCTCAAGTCCTGCTTGAAGGAAGACGAGATCAGTAATGGGAACTGGGTATCAGCATGAGCTGTTGGGGGTAGATGACCTGCAGGGAAGCAGCTGTGAAAGGGAGTTTCTCCTTTGTTTATGGTAGGCTGGGAGGTGAGCTGACTTGGGCCCAGATGTTGCAAGAGTCAGTTTCCCAGCCTGGGGGTGAAAGGGTCTTTCACCTGGGAGGGGCAAGTTGTTGTTTGCTTCGGTAAGGCATGGCAGAGTGGCTCAGGGGTTGGCTGGGTATGTGTACAGCCGGGAATGAAAGGAACACTTTTCGGATTAATTTACTCTGCATGTTTTGAAGCAGTGGTGCTTGGAAAAAGAGCTCACATGGTATTCCTGAGGCCATGAGTTCAAGCTAGCACTGGTCTTTTCTGTTACTTGCCAACACGTGTTTTACTCTTTTACACTCTTTTATACTCTTTTCATACTTTATGTACTCTTTTATATTGTGTACCCCAAAACCCTGTAAGTAAAAGAACTCTTCTCTACCCACATAAAGTTGTCTTGGTAAGTTTTTTCTTTCCCCTTATGGCAACAAGTCATTTTCAAATAACCTTGAAGAACATGAACAGCAGTAAAATGCATGTAATATAGTTCTTAATTAAAAACATCCCTCAAAATCATAATTTTTGCAACATATTTTACTCTGCCATTCTTTTATTTATTAGCATCAGTATAAGACTTAAGGTGTTCTTTTACGCTAATGATTAATTTTTATTTTTCGGACATAACTATTTCCAAGTGAAATGAAGAGATGCAAAGGAGTCACAATTTTGGCAAGATCTAAACCTTTACTTCGGGATCTTCTATGTAAAAGCAGTTCTTTTTATCTTCAAAACATGTGGCAGGCTGTTAAATAACAATGCAGAAATACAAAGTTTTATGGGATATTTGTCACTATGCATGTTCTGATTTTTCACAGTGAGGAAAACAATTTCCAGCAGGGAAATTAAATAGAGAACTGAACTTCACTGGTTGGTTTTTGGTTTTTGCTTTGAAATTATCTAGTGCTCTACACTAAACACAACCAAGGGACAATTTTAAGTGTATTGATAATGTTCCCATAGATCACTGTTGAAAACAATATTTTTTGGAACTATGCTTAAAAAATAGTCATATATGCTAAATACTGAAAGGTCACACGGGGAAGGAAAGACAGTGATTTAAAAAGTCCTGTTATCTGTTTGGCATATTCAACCTAGAGGACTGGATTTGCTTTAAACACAGGGATAAGAGGTTATCAATTTGATTGCAATGAATTCTTAGGCAACTGGGACAATCAAAACTAAATATCACAACACTATCTTTCTTTCTGAAAGTAAATTCAGTTAAAAAAACTTTATTTTTCTTCAGTTTTCTTAGGAACCATGAATATGAATTTTGTATGATTTTAATTCAGTACACAAAACAATAGCCATCAAATCAGACTTAGAAAAGTCCATATTAGCATAAAAGTTTTTTAAAAAAATCAGTCTGTTTAATGAGAAAAAGTCCTTTCTCAGTGTTTGTTTTGATTCCTGTTTTCACAGTTGAAATGTGTCAATTCTTCCTGCCGAATTTATTGAAATACATAAACTGTAGAGCTGTCAAAGGAAACACTCCAGATTATTCAGTCATTTTGCACCATTTGTATATATATGTAATCTAGTATGACCTTGACACTGGAGCCTAAAGTTCAATGATCCAAGAATCTGAGAGTTGTTCAGAAAGAGTATTGACCCAATAAAATCAACATTAAAATTCGTTACAGACAAATACCAAGCAAAATCAATTCTCTTTGTGACACATTAAGAAAGCAAAAGAGGCTGTTGACTTCAAAACTCAGTCAGCAAGATTGTCTTCTTTCAGATTTGTAAAAGAACAGTTTCACTCAAACTGGATGGAGTTAAATTAAGAATGCTATACACCGTTTTCCCCTGTTCTGGAAAAAATACAAAGAACTTGGAAAAATCTTATACAGTAACCAAATATTGTTTGTTTGTGGTTTTGTTTTTTTTTTTTTTTAAAGACACAATGCTCCTGTGTTTGGTTTAATGAGACAGTGATAAAAACAAAATAAGCAGGTGTTTAGAAAACATCTATTGTCTCTGCAATATTGCAATCTTATTGTAATTTTAAATATTAATACTCTTAAGTATATTTTTCTTAAAGAGTTTTAAATCATTCCTCACTTTTATATGTGATAAACTTTGAAAATTAGTGCATTCAAATTCATAAGTAAGATTGACTTTATGCATTTTAACTGCAGTAATGGAAGCCATTAATAATTGTCTTCTCCATGAATAAGGTAGCAAATTATTATACTAGCGTAACTTTAACCTCTGGTTGTTAGACATTTGTAAATAATTGGCACAGAAATTTCAGACCAATATAATAGGTTTTCCTGATGTACTGATACAAATTAGTACTTTGCCTCTTTAAAATTTAATCAATCTTGGTGGCAAAGTAATGCAGGAAGAGTTAGTATTAACACACAAATACTGCATATTAACTAGAACTATTCACCTACAGACTCAGTACATTTGAAGTTTTACTACAACTTCACCTTTTTAAAAATTATTTGAATTGTGTTGTTAAGGAAGATGAACACTTTCTTTGTATTAGTGTCTGATATTTATCCCTGACATTAAATTACCTCTTCTGTCTTCCATGAAATTAAAAATTGGCTAACCTGAGTTCAATGCATTCAAAAATACTTTTTTCTCTCCAGGGGAAAAGGCACTGAAGTTGCCAAAACAATTTGTTCATTCTTAGACTCAGTGATTTTTGCTGAAAAGTAAAATGAATTGCTTGAGCAGTTTTGCTTCTCAGTGTATGTTCTAAAGTACTGGAGAGAAGTGCTGCCTTGAAAAGCTACACCATTGGCTTTAGAACTGAGGAAGACTCAGCTTGGGCTTATCTTCACAACTTCCACTTTAGCCATGGTCTTCTAACTTCCATTTTTTCTGTATGGGGACAAGAAAATCTCCTTTTCCTCTGCTTCATTGACCAAACAGGACCACATCCCTGTGAGCATCCCATTTATTCTAAAATGTAGCATCTCTTGATCTAAACAGTTTCTTGTTGTGGGAATATCTTTCCCTGTCTCTGATAGCCTCTCTTGTATCTAAAGAATGGACATTTGTGAGACAGTGGTGAAATGGGTCAAGTCCATTTGTTGTTGTGAAAAGTGTTGTGGTGAACTTAACTCCCATTTTCCTTAATGACGTAATGGAAGATTTAGCATAAGAAAACTTAATTCAGTGTTTATAATGACAGTCTTAACCTGAGGCACTTGAAACTTAGAAAACGGCAGGTTTTGCTTTGGCTGAGCAGCTCTGCCCATAAATGTGCCCATGATTATCTCTCTATGATAATGTTGAATTATGTGGAAAATGTAGTGACTTAGTGATTCCTTGCTGTATAGGAAGGGAGGTAAAAGAGGCATCAAATTAGATAAAAACTATGGGTCAGCATTTCTTAATTTTCTCATGCATGGCTTTACTGACTAAAAGTATATTTATGTACTGAGGCTGTAGATCAATATTTTTAAGTAATGATTAATTCAGATTAATTATATGAGAACTCAACCACTGAGTATATCCAAAAAGTGTTACCAGTTTAACTTTATTTTTATCCATTGTCCAGGAGCAAGATAATGGTGCTTGGCATATTTCTTTACAAAATTAATCAAAAGAAAAGAAGTAGAAGAAAAATAGTGAAATTGATTTTAAACAGTTGATAGAGAAAATACTTTATAAAAGTCTATTCTTTATTCAGGGAAGCATATATTTAAAATAAAATTATACAGAACCATACAATATCTACCATCATAAAAAAAAAAAAAGTAAAATTGGTAGTCACTGAAATTCTTGCTTTCAGAATAATTACAAATAGTGATTTACTAAGTATGTCATTAGTTTAACTTCAGATGAAAATGTCCTTTACATTACTATTTCCTAATTTCTCAGGATTTAAAGTTATTATGTTAAGAATTTCAAAAGAATTCTACAGACTATTTTTTTTTTTTGGCCAAAGAAATTCTTGTGGGGCTTGTGCACAAATATGTAATGTAGTCAGAAGTAACACTCCTTTTGCTGAAAGTTCCTTTATGTGGACAAGGCCGCTCTATTCATAAACTCCTTTTCACACTGAAATAATTGGTCCTTCATTTCTAAACTACAAGAATAATTTCAGTTTTCAAACCACTACAGTGTTGAACAATGAATCCAGGATCCGTGTCCTCAAGTATTGTACCACTCTGACCCTGGAGCTGCAGGAGTTTTACTTTAATATATATATATATATATATATATATTGGGTTCTTTAGTACCTTGAGCACTTGTTCCAAGAGGTAATTTTATTGATAATTTAGGGGAGAAAATAAGGGAACTTGGCAAATGTTCAAAAGGGCACCACACAAGCCAGACAAAATGTTCCACCACAATACTGACCCAGCACATACTAATCCACAACACTTAAGATCCAGTCACTCCACAATACTTATCCAACCTCTCCAGCTCCAAGCCACTCAAAACATCAAGAAAGGAGCAAAGAAAGAGAAGCAGAGAGAGCAAGAAGAGAGAAGGAGAAAGAGGGAGAGACAGATCATAGAGCTCCCACTGAACCTTGTGTCAGACCAGCTCTCACATGCCCAGATGGCAGGTCTCTGACACGTGGCAAACATGTGCCTTTGGTTTTCTCTGCTCTGGTCCCTGTAGCCACCCACCCCCAGGTGGGACCTCTGACCCAGTGGCCACTCTGGGGCTCCAGGCAAGGGTGAGGGGCCGTGTTCTCACTGTCCCTGCCAATCCCAGCTGGGTCAGGTGCTCCAGGAGCTGTGGGGATGTTATAGTTTTCCCAGGCTGTTTGGGACTGGCAGCTGCTCTGGAGCTTTCCTGTGTGGGCTCCAGGCCCTGCCATGAGGAATACAATGTCACTCCACATCCATGAGGGTTGACTCATCCCTTCCTCCTCCACACACAGACACAGCCCCACAAGGTGGTTCTGACCCAATAATTACTGATCTGGTGTTTAACAAGTATAAAGAATGGAAAGTTATATATTTTATTGTTAAGTAAAAGATACTCATACTGGGAGATTTTACATGGTTTTCATTAGAAGTCTCCCATTTTATAAATCTAATGATATAATAATAACTAACAAAAATCAAATCAGATTTAATCCTTTTTATTACCTTGGAAGAAATTATGTTACATGCTTCATAAGATATCTAAATAAGGTCAAACTGTCTAATTCTGAATTATTGCCATTACCTATTATTAATGGAAACTTTGAAACTAATCTTTCTGGACATAGTTTTTTTATTTATGATTTTCTTCTTTTTCCGATGAAATTTGCTGGCCACATGTGATGATAGCATTAAAGCCCATGCAAATTCAAATATCCTTGTCCTTCAAACGAACTTTGTTTAAATCTTAATGTGAATTCTATTGCATAAACTAGTACAACAGCAATATTCCATAGCAGCTAAAATTAGGAAATAAGTACCACTCTTCAAAATTCATACTTTAAAGCACATAGTCTTGAAGTGGGGGACAAAGCAAAATTTTACTGCAATAATTATGCAATGCAATCTGAGACTATTATAGCATCCATACAAATTCATTGTCAAGAGTTAGAAAATGAAACTTTGATTTGGTTTCATTGCATAGAGAGTAATTTGAAAAAGTAGTTTAATTAAGTCATGGCATTCAGTGACTGATAACAACAACACCAAGACACCATATGCTCTGGAAAGAACTGCATCACTTATTCTTCGTGACAGCTTCCATCTTAGAAAATAATAAATTTTAAGTAAACTGATAGTCTAAAAATTTGGTGTATGTATTTGTATTCACTCTAACATACATAGTGCTTTATGTATTTCAATACATGGAATTTACAAGCATTCTCCCTTTTCTTGTTCTCTTGTTTTGCATTTGTTGTTGCAGACCACACTTTTTCTTTCAAACTCTCTATTTGCATCTTTTAAAGACATTTCAAAGTTAATCAGAAGAATCAATTTATTGCAGTGATATAATAGGCAAAAGAAGTCCAGAATTCTGGAATTTTTTGAAGGTGAACTTGCCTTTTTATTTACTGTGTATCTTATACATAATGATGGAAAAATTATTGAGGATGAGTACTATTTTGGCTACTGAAGTTTATCCATGTTGATACATTACTTCCTTTTAATTCCCACTATATTTCATTTCTGCATTTCTCTCAAATAACTTTGGCTATCCAAAGAGTATGTTGGCCAACTGCATTTAGAAATGATTCGTGATGTTTTCACTCTGTGTGTTCTTTACACATTCCACATTTCTGAATCTGTTCTGTATTAGATTTTTTACTGATTTTAAACTGTGCTGTTTAAGATTTTTGTTCATCTTTAATTCTGCCTCAGTCAACTTCCAGTTTCAAGTGGCATGCAGATTAGACTCTTATTCTAATTGCTATTCTACCAGGTAGATTATAAGATAACTTGAGTGTTCAAAACTTCTTATTCTTGGTTTGTTTTATGAGGGATTTTTTTTTTCTAGTTATAAGTAGATTAAACATTAAGGGAGGAAAAGGGAGAAAACAACCAACATTCTTTCTCTTCAAGAAAAAGTTCTGCTTGAGATTTTCAAGAAATGATAAAATCTTTAGTAGTAGTTTAGTATCATTTTCAATGCCAAGATGGCTTATGAAATCTACAATCTCTTCTAAGGCTGATTTTTCAGAATTGTATGGATTGTTTCTTGGTTTTTTTTGTTGTGTTTTTTTTTTCTATTGCTGTTGTTGTTGGCTTTGCTGTTTCTGTTGTTTAAGGAGATTGTTTGGGTTTTGCTTGTTTGTTTTACTTTGGCTTTGTTTCAATGAAACAACACTTGCCACAGCAGGTTTACAAACACTTTGAGAAAGTGAGGAGACAGACTTAGCAGTATAATCAGAAGACATAATTCAGAAATCAGAAGACTAAAATAGAAATGAACATTGCAAAATCTGCTATGCCCATGTTTACAAACTCATCTATAATACTTCCAGTTTTTTCAGTTTAGAGCCTTAATGTCCACAGCTATAAGCCTTGTACCACAGTCTAAAATTGTCATGATTTCCTATGGTGACTTGAAACATATTGCTCAGGCAAAACCTGTCTTTTTGCAGTTGCTGTTGGCATTTATAGTTTTCAGAAAACCTGAGCATCAGAAAATGGTTTATACTACAACAGGTCATGGATGAAATAGTTTCTCATGGACTGCAATATGGACTATTTAATACAACTGTACATATATTCTCATAAAGTTTTAATGCCCTAAATGTCAAATGACTGTAAGTCATACAGTCTTCAACCTAGGTAAATAATACTCATATGATGTTGGCCATGTTGGCTACCATCAGTGTTGTCCTTTCCCTAGAGCTGTGGGAAGATGTATGAATGCTTTTCTACTGCAATATTTTAATTTTGTGGAAATCAGGCAATGATTCACTGTGTAATAAAATCACATGGCATAAATATTTTTATGTGATAAAAGAGATGCATGTTCTGTCATGTGATAGTGAATAGTTAGTGTTGGTTTCATATGTGCTTCTTAAGATCCTTCACAGGGAAGGAACATTACATAGCATGTGTTAGCTATTTTCAGGTTCAGAAATTACTCTGAAAATTAGAGGTTTTGCATCTCCCTAGGAGGTTACATCATGGATAGAAATGCCTAGTGATTTTCCATGCTATCTGATTGATTTTTTTTGTTCATGTAAGGATCATCTTGTGAGAGCAAAGCATTAAGAACAAGTAGATTTAGACATTTTAGTGGCTAATGCATCATCAATCTTTTTATCCTAGACTGTTCAGAGATGAATCCATGTTAACCACAGGGATGTGAATTTTAAAGGAAAAACCATCTGCTAAGAAGCCTCCAGCATCAGTATATTTCATTCTTAGTTAATATCCGTCTTGGAATAGCCATAGAAATGCCAATTGTGATGATGACTCTACTTATATAGTTACTTGTAACAGAGCTACTGTGCACTGAGATTTTCTATTAGCTCCATTTCATTCATCAAATAGCCTTCAGATTATAATAACTTGCCATTTCTATGTACTAGTGCTGGACTTTAACAGATGGTTCAAATGTTGATCCAGCAAGGCAATGAATGTCACAGGTACTGGGTCATTTCTGTTGAATCCTTTCTGCTCTGATTGGGTCATTGATCATTTCTATTTCAAACACAAGTCAGTAGAATCAATGTTTCATTTTTAAAATCTTCAATTAATTTCAAAAGGATTAGGAGACCATAACATTAGTGTATGTAATCTTTGGGTACAATGGGCTTTTATGTCTTTATTGGGCAAG
Organism: Sclerurus mexicanus; assembly: GCA_013396755.1. NCBI lineage: Eukaryota > Metazoa > Chordata > Aves > Passeriformes > Furnariidae > Sclerurus > Sclerurus mexicanus. Next base: position 114,852 of record VWZF01002606.1, on the reverse strand, counting down.
ATATGTTGGCCTAAATGGGACAGAATGAACTAATTAGCATTATTTAAGCAACATATGAAGTTTAAATATTTTAAATATTGACTAAAGTGAGACATTATAGAGAACAAGATAGACACCTATTCTAAATTAACAGGACTGTTTCCCCCTTATTTCCACTGAATATCTGAAATACAAGCCCCACAGTGCTAAAAAAGGAGGAAAGCAACAAACACTTATTTTCTGATCAAGAAATATTTTTATGCACACTTAACATGAAGTTGATGCTTCAAATTGAGGCTTACAGAAGTATATATGTGATTGATGTTAAATATATATTTTGTGGCACAGATACCATAAACAGTATATAAACTTGAAATACCTAACCAATGATTTAATCTCAGAAAACAGAAAAATACAGTAAAAAATTTGCAGTTATAACATTATTTTCTCTCTCAGTAAGGAAAGGTGCTGTAAGTAACTCCTCAGCAATTTTCTCCTACGCATATAGAATCATAGAATCAACTAGGTTGGAAAAGACCTATGAGATCATCAAGTTCAATCTCTGACGTAACACCACCCTGGATACTACACCATGGCACATCCAGTGACACATCCAGTCTCTTCTTAAATACCTCCAGAGATGGTGACTCTACCATCTCCCTGGGCAGCCCATTCCAATGCCCAACCACTCTTTCTATAAAGAATTTCATTCTAATGTCTAACCTAAACCTCCTCTGGTGAAGCTTAGGGCTGTGCCCTCTTGTCCTATCTCTTGTTGTCTGGGAGACTGACCCCCACCTTGCTACAACCTCGTTTCAGGTAGTTATTAAGAGCGATAAGGTCTCCCCTGAGCCTCCTCCTCTCCAAGCTAAACAAGCCTAGCTTCCCCTGCTGGTCCTCATAGGACTTGTGCTTCAGTCCCTTCACCAGCCTCATTGACTTTCTCTGGACCAGCTCCAGCACCTCAATATCCTTCCTAAACTGAGGAGCCCAGACACAGCACTTGATGTGCGTCCTCACCAGTGCCAAGTACAGGGGAAGAATCACTTCTCTGGTCCTGCTGGCCACACTATTGCTGATACAGGCCAGGATGCCATTGGCCCTCTTGGCCACCTGGACACACTGCTGGCTCATGTTGAGTTTCCTGTCAATCAGAATCCCCAGGTCCCTTTCTGCCTGGCCGCTCTCCAGCCATTCTGTGGTGTTGCAGGGGGTTGTTGTGGGCAAAGTGCAGGACCCAACACTTGGTCTTGTTAAACTTCATCGCATTGGATTTGGCCTGTCCAGCCTGTCCAGGTCCCTCTGCAGAGCCCTCCTACCCTCCAGCAGAGGGACACTCCCCCCAACTTGGTATCATCTGCAAATTTGGACTAAAAAAAAAAGTTTTTCTATGGAGAACAAACAGAAATATTGGATTCCATAACTGAATGATTTGTACAAAACGTAACTATTTATTGCTAATGTCTTCCTACCACATGAAGAGTCAAAAAGATGGCAGAGGTCAAGCTCCATCACCCTTCCTTCTGTTAAGAGAGTGACAGCTGAGGGAAAAATAAACTGACACTGACCATTGTTGCATCAATGATTGAATAACTCAATTTGACAATTATAAGTGAGCTTTGGCCATGCTATCATTTTATTGCCATGTCCCTAAATGCTGTAATAGATTTATCTACTGACAGCCTGCTATTTTACATAATGTCTGTTTCAAGGCAACCATTTCTGTGCTTGCCTGATAATTTAGTGACCTAGTTCTCCTTCAGTTGGTATTATGTAAATGCTATTTATGGCCCATGTTTGACTAGTTTAGGATTATATACGTTATTTTTTTTAAAATTTTTCACTCTGTAAAATAGTATATAATGACTTTTGAATGGTTCTAGAACATGCATTTAGTTTTTAAAAGTAATTTCACTATTAAGTTTCATAAATTGATGTTATTTCTTGAGGCTTTGTTTATTGACTTTATCTACTAATATTTTCTACAGCTTCTGCTTCAAAACAGCTTCAAGAACCTCTCATGTTTCTGTGGCAACAAATACATCTGATATTCAATATGCTTCCTTCTGCATAAAAGTGTGATAAAACAGTTAAAGCAGTGAGCAGCAAGAAATTGTTCTCCATTTGAGTTTAAAGACATTTGTAAAGAGAAGACAGAACTTCTACCCATATGTTCAGATAAAGCCTGAATGTTTCTTTCATCAAAGGTACATTATTTGTATACCTTTCTTTGTACTTTGGGAAACTATGTCAAAAGATACCAGAATTCCATTTCTAAAAAAGCCAGCTATCATGTTTCAGATCTATACAGAAGCACATATAGATTCAATTCAATAACAGGAATATTTTTTTTAATAAGTTCAAGCTCTAAGATCATATGGAAAGATATATATTTCAGAAGCAATTCTCTGTGTTTCTGTAGTTGGTAGACTAATAGTGTCCCAAGACAAGATAGTATCGAGAGACGGGTTCTTTTTTCAGACTCCAGCTGGTGAGATTAGTAGTAGTAGTACAGAACTTCTCAGGCTTGTGTGCTTCTTTTTTTCAATTTTATCAGCTATTGCCTCTCCTGAAAAACCTTGTCTTGCCTGTAGTGCTAGATTATCATGGCCAAAGCTTCACTACTCCAGTTTACTGCAATATAATCTATAACATTGCCAAAATGTGTAGCCAAGCCTTTCCTATCTTTTTTCACTTCATTTTGTGTTTGCTACAAACCATACTTCACAGCTGAACACTGTTTTGGTCTTGTTTCTGGAAGTGGATATTAAATGGGGGAGGCTCATTCTCTCTACTAATCTTTTCATGTTAGTCAGAAAAGGTTAAGATGGTGAGAATCATATTTTCAATTCCCTGGTGTAGTGACCTGCTTTTGATATTTAGAATGTACTGCTCCAAGTGTATTCAGTTTCATTTTATATGTTGTTGTCTTTATTGTAATAGGACAAAAAAATTACTTTCCATTAGATACCAGTGATCCCACGAGTAGGCTTCAGAGAGGTTATATCTGACATGTGCCTTTTGTGTCAGCATTCTGTAACATGGGCTATACATTACCAACCTGCCCTAGAATTCAGTAGGTCACCCTCTGAAAATATGACATTTTTTTAGAAATACATTTCTTATCTTCTGCCTTTTTGCTCTTACACTGAATCCTTGATATGTTACTGTATGTCTCCTACATTTAGCAACTTTCTTGACAGAGATACTGGGGATTAAAGAGTAATCGGGTCATTAATTCTTCATTCCCTTAACACTAGAAAGATTTAGAAAAATACACTTAAGAATATTTTCATAAATACCAAACTTTCATTTGGTAAAAACCCACTGAGAAATAATAATTTTAATTAAAAGGGAGAAATAGTCGTTTATTGCTAATCTCCTTCCTGATTAAATTTTTATATGTGAACTTTTACTCAATTTTTTTATTCATAGATTCATAGAATCATTTAGGTTGGAAAAGACCCTCAAGATCATTGAGGGTCTAGCACTGCAAAGTCTATCTATAACCACAAAGTCTACCACTAAAACATGTCACTAAATGCCACATCTAAATCTAGAGGGCTGGTTATTCCACCACTTCCCTGGGTAGCCTATTCAAGAACTTGATAGTCTTTGTGGTGAAGTTTTACATTAAATCCCGTTTAAATGTCCCCAGGTGCAATCTGAGGCCTTTTCCTCTTGTTCTGTCACTTGTTTCTTGGGAGAAGAGACCAATCCGAACCTGGTTACACCCTCCTTTCAGGTAGTTGTAGAAAGTGATAAGGTCTCCCTTGAGCCTCCTTTTCTTCAAACTAAACACGCTCCACTTTCTCAGCTGCTCCTCATCAGACTTGTGCTTCAAAACCTTCCCCAGCTCTGTTGCCCTTCTCTGGACATGCTCCAGCACCTAAATGTTCTTCTTGCAGTGAGGATTCAAGGTCTGACCTCACCAGTGCCGAGTACAGGAGGGCACAGATCAAACACTGACAGGCTTCGGTATCAACTACCTCTTCAGGAAGCCTGTTCCAGTGTTTAACCACCTTCTCAATAAAGAAATGCTTCCTAATGTCCAGTCTAAACCTTCCCTGATGCAGCATTGAACACATCCATCCCTTCACTGAATCCAAAGTAGAAGGTTTGGCAATTCCCTCTCCACTTCCCCTCACAGGAAAGCTCTAGAGAGCAATGAGGTCACTTCTCAGCCTCCTTCTCTCCACACTGGATAAACTCAGAGTCCTTAGTAGTTCCTTTTAGGTTATGGTTTCCAGCCCTTTCATCAGCTTTGTTGCCCCCTGGATACATTAATCTGTCTTAAATTGTTGGGCCCAGAACTGCACACAGTCCTTGGGGTGAGGTCACACTGTCACTGAATATGGATGAATAATCATTCCTTTTATGCTGATAATGCTGTGTTTGATGCACCTCAGGATGTGGTTTGCCCTCCTGGCACACTGAGCCTCCTGCAGACCAGCAACCCCAGATGCCTCTCTGCAGGACTGTCCTCAAGCCACTCCTCTTCCAGTTTGTACTTGTGCCCAGTATTACTCCGTCCCAAGTGCAGAATTCAGCATTTTGTCTGATTTTCATCCCATTAATGCCCAGTGTTCCAATCTATCTAGACCCCTCTTCAAGGCATCTTGTCCGTCAGGAGAGCCAGCAGCATCTCCCAGCTTAGTGTCATCAGCAAACTTGTCAATGGTGCATTCAACACCTACATTGAGATCATTGACAAATACATTGAACAGAACTGGCCCTAGAATTGAACCCTGAGAAACAATGCTGGTGGCCAGTCCCCAGACAGATGTAGCCCCATTCACCTTTTGAATTCTGCCAATCAGCCAGTTCTTCACCCAAAAAGCACAATCACAGCATCAGTTGTTTCTCCAGCCCTGTCATTATATTCACTTTAGTAAAACATTTGTTTATCTTTGTCCTTCCAAAAGAGTCATGCTAAATACTATCACTGCCCTATTTACAGGAGGGAAGTGAAAGTGATTTTATCACTCTGCTTTTACACACAAAAGAACTTTCTCAAATGGCATGTACTTCACAGATTTTGAGTGCCAATAATAGTTAGCTAACTGCAAACATAACATGAATACAACATTATACAGTTTGCATTTCTGTACCTCTGTATACCTGGTAGGAGTGTCACTAGGAACAAACTTAATTCTTTGTGTTGAACTTCTCAGTTTAGGTAGTAGTATTTTGATGCTTGAGGCATTAGGTAGAACCACAGAATCATAGACTATTATGGGGATGCAATATACCTTAAAGATCATCTAGTCCCCTGTCATCATCAGGGACACCTTCCACTAGCCAAAATCCTCAGTTCAGTGAGGATCTCTATTCTGTAGCAGGAGTGCTCTGGACATTTTAGCTATCAGTACCTTGGCAACTACTGAACTACTAGCTTTAAACACAGTTTCACTGTTTCTGGAGTCTGGCAGTAGTATTTCTAGTTTCTTGCCCCAGTGTTTTTACGTATTTTGGGATTGGAATCCCATTTAGGTATGGCAGAGAGTCATGGGTGGATTTTAACTCTTTTTTTTTTTTTTTTTTTTCATTTTGTCTATCACACTGGAATAACAGACAGTTCCATGAAATTGAGTGTCTATTGCAGATTACTTCTAATGTTTTCCAACTTTCTTTTTGAACAGTCACAGATCACTAGCTGAAGTGAAAAAAGGGCAAGCCTGAGGCAGTTCAATCATACACCCGGGCTGACCACTGAACTGGACTTCACTTATTTATCTACATATCACTGAGATCCTGTTGTCCTGGAGCTGATTTGAGTATGTGATTGACTCAAGTTATGGGCTTGTGAAGCCCCAGGACTCCTAATTCAGCAGCAATTGTATAGAGGGAAGATGCAGGGCTAAGAGCTGGGAGGTAAGCAAGAGTGTTGTGAGAGGAAATCTGACAGTGTTTTCTCAAAACACTGTTTGTTCTGTCAGAACATAATTTAAGCCAATACACTACGGTGAAAGACTTATTTAGAGAATAGAGAATACTTTATAGGGAGAAAAGTATTTTATTAGAGAATTCCCATCCAACAGTGCTGATGATTTATTAAAGTCAGGCTAAATTTGAACCGAACAATATTTTATTTTCCTACAGTCAGACATTTCCACTTGAAGAGAAAGTCATGATACTCTGGTGAATACCATTATTCTGCTTCTGCACAATCTCTTCTGAGAGCCAGCAAAAGCCTGTTGGTTAAGCCCTCCTGTAGCGCCTTTCTGTTTGCTCACCACAGTTCTGCTGTTTTCTGTCTCCTTGGGCTCTGCTTGTAAATTCCTGCTGTGTCAGCACATATGAAAACTTATACCTGTTATTTTTCAATGCCAGATGGCTTGGGCTCCTGTTCAGAGCTAAACTCTGTTTCCCACAGAAATTATAAAACCAATTAATATCACATGAGTGTTGATAGCAAGATACCCATTTATTTCAATATGAGATAATACAAATCCATTTTCCACTGACAAACTGTAAGCTGTCTAAGAATTTATAGACTAATCTTGTGCCATCCCTTCCAGAAAAAAACATTGCTGGGTCACACTTCATAGTCCTCACGATCAAGTCAATACAGGAAAAATATGAATCAAAGATCAAATATTACTTGAAATTGTTATTAGTAATTTTTAATAATATATAAACACTCCTTCAGAAGGCAATTATTAACAAATGCTAATTTCATTTTCAGACTAATTTAGAAAATGTATTTGATATAACCCATTAAGAAGACTTACTTAAAGTAGGCCATGTGTTTGTTGCTTAAGCTTACAATTAAATTGACTGAAGTTGACAAATTATGTAGAATCAAGGGTTCTTTAAATGATAAATCAGTGTGGGCTGACTACAGTGGCAATATAAGTTAAGCTACAATGCTGAGTGAAGAAAAGAAATGGAGGCACCTGGTAAAGGCTGATGACCTGATTATTTGGTACGGCAAATTACTGCTGTAATTAGAACAGCTAAGTCCTTCAAGACTATGCATTAATAGACTTGACATACATATGTAGATGAACTCTCAGCACCAAAATTATTTTCCATTTCTAGATTACCTTCTAATTTCTTTCAGTGAATTTGCATTCACTCCTCCTGGAAATCAAATTTTTTGTTAGCATAGTGCCTCACTTGTAAGTTTTCTTCTTGCTTCAATGATGTGGTGGTTTGACCCTCAATAAATGCCTGGTGTCCAGCAAAACTGTTTCAAGGCTTCTTTCCCCCCACACTTTTTGCCTTCCAGAGGAAGGGNTGGGCTTCTCCCTCCATGGGTCTCGGTTGCAAATCTTTGCTGAACTCTGCTCCACCTTGGGGGCCCTCTGCTAAGGATGGGCTTCTCCCTCCGTGGGTCTCGGTCGCAAATCTTTGCAGGGCACCACTCCACCTTGGGGGCCTCCTGCTAAGCGACAGCCTCTTTCATGCCTCCCCCTGCTCCGGCAGGGGGGTCTTTGCACTCCGATGGATTCCATGGGCTTCGAGGGGACAGCTCATAGTCACCATGGCCATCACCAACGTAGTCAGGGAATAATAGTTTTAAGTCCTCTCCCTGATCCGTGGGGTCCCTCCCCCTCCTTCTCCTCCTGCACTGACCTTGATGTCTGCGTTGTGATGTTCTTAATCCATGGCTGCCAATTTCTAACTGTGCAACAGTTTCTTAAATATGTTTTCACGCAGGGGCGTAACTTAATGGTTCAAAAGCAGGAAGTTTTCCTCGGAGCTGGCCCTCATTGGCTCTGCTCTGTAGGATAGAGGGAAACTTCCAGAGGCTTCCAAAAGAAGCCAATCTTCCTCTTAAAAAAAAAAAACAAACCCTAATCAGAGAAACCCATGACAAATGATGACCTTTTTAATTTCTTCCAGTTTTACACCCTCCATGGCACCATTTGTACTACTTCCTACAGGTGTTATTTTTGTGCTTTTCAATACATTTCTATTATTTTCCTGACCTGACCTTTCTTCTCGCACACAGAAAGCTATGAATTGCGGTGACAACTTGTTAAAATACTAGAAGACAAGTGTTCTTTTTTTTTTTTCCCCAATAATCATACCATTAGCAAAAACCAGATCTCAAATATCTTTAAAAGGATTAATTTTTTTTTAACACCCATGCATATGGAGTGTACTGTTATTATTTTTTGGGGGAGGGGGAGTTGCAACATCATAAAAAAGCTGGTTTTCATATTAAAAAAATGTATGTTATACACATGCAGTCTGGCTAACTAGTGTATTACTCTGCATTTACTCCCTATTGAAATCATTGCAGGTGTCCATATAAAATTTAAATATGAAATTAAAACACCTCCTTTTGATACAGGTTTAGATTGCACAAAGCACATTATCAAGTATGAACTATCTTTAATAGCTTCACTAATTATTTTCTATCTGCTAAGCTTCTATAATGTGTATGTTCATGTTTATTTAACCCATTTACAAAATCTGGAAATTCTAATGACTTCTGTTACACTTAAGTGAGATATTGGTATTATTAAAAAAATATAGAAATTAATGTCACAATATTGTAAAAAGACTTATCAGGACTAGACAATCATTTCTGTTGGACAACCTTCAATATAATAAATACAATAATATAAATACAAATAAACAAACATTAGGCATATGCATAAATATTTGGAAAGTTTGTACTCAATTTATTTATATCCATTTATATACTTAAGTCTAAGTTTGGAAAAGATTAGGTGTATACACTAAACTTTTGCCATTATGTGGTTTTTTACTTTGATCCACTCAATTGTTGGTGTAAGCCAAATGCACAAAAAGAAATACTGGAGAAGGGACTCTTCTGATTTTCATTATGATATTTTCTTAACCAGTTCAGAAAGGAGGTCAATGACTTGGTTATTTGGCATTTTCTTGGTGAACACATTCCTTTTCAATTTAGAAACTTTCATGCCAGTATTTGTCCCTGTAGACATTTCTGTCACTTTTACTTTAAAGGATGCATTGCCATGGCCATTTGGGTAATTTTTCACCCTCTTCTGGTTTGTTATGAAAAGATTCAATTGACTAAAGAAAATGGGAGTGAATAGAGAACTTGCATCATGTGATGAGAAGTTCTGTGCTTTCAGTTCCTTTTAAACTATATTCAGTTAAATATATTCAGTTCCTTTTAAAGTTTTGAAGTAGTAGATTTTTATACTTACTATCACTGCATATGTGCTCAGAACACAGGCACTTAACTATTTTCAATGACATTCTCACATAATTAAACAGCGTGCTTGATCATATATTTATATACCTTGGATTATACTAAGGTGTTTAGGAAGGAAGTGCTTAATTTGAGAAACTTAATGTAGAATCCTTTCACTTTCTCAATGATTTTTTAAAGCCATTTGTATTTTGCTGATTTACTTATTGCTTTCAGTAAAGCTTAGTCACTCTGTGTGTTTCCATAATTCATGAAATTATCTGTAATTGTGTAATTAGTGTAAATACATGCAATCACATTTATAAGATATAATTATAAAGTGCAATGCAATAATTGTGATGTCATAAAGAAATATCTAATAAACTTCTTAAATGTGAGTATTCAGTAGCTAGCATTTAAAGCTGAATATCAAACTTGTTTAAATGTCGACAGCAGGTGTGCAAATTCTACAAGAATAACTGGAGCTGGTTAAGAATACTGTGACAAAACAATTTAAAGCTGAAATCACTCATAGAAACACATCAATTTTCCAAAGTTAAAGTGAATTTTCATTGCTTGGCAGGAACTCCAGAGCATCTGTAATCTAAAACTAGGTATAAATTATTAAGGCTGCCTCACAATCTCTCTACGTTGAGACTAATGATAAAATGACCGTAGAATCTCACTTGTGAGGAAAGGCTGACACAGCTGGAACAGTTCAACCTGGAGAAGGCTCAGAGAGGATCTTATCAATATGTCTAAACATTTGAAGAGAGTGTGCAAAGAGCCAGACTCTTTTCAGTGATGCTCAGTGACAAGAGGCAATGGCCACAAACTGAAGTGTGAGAGTTTCTCTCTGAAAATCTGAAAAGTTTTCCACTGTGAGAATGACTGAACACTGGCACAGATTGCCCAGAGAGGATGCAGAACCTCTCTTCTTAGAGTCAGTTTGTCTATAAAAGTCCTTGTAGACATGGCCCTGGGCAACTGGCTGTAGCTGCTCCTCTTTCACTGGGGCTTGTATCTCTGGAAGTCACTTCCACCCTCAACTGTTCTTTGATTCAGTGAAAAACCTACAACCACAGGTGATAAAGCAGTAACTATGTAAGCCAGGCTTCCTCTTCAGGAATATTTTATACAACTGTGTTCAGATAGAACAAGTAATCACATGTGAAATCTTACTTCAAAGAAAATCATTGGAAAAGTGTTTTGTATTTTATTGATTCTGGGACTTTGACGGTTGCACCAAGATATTAATAGATTATGGTAAAAGCACAGAAAGAGGCTATGTCATCTTTGTATGTCCCTTTACAAACTTCATATGAAAAAGCTGAAGAGAGTTATCTACAAATAGCATATTTCCATGTAACTAGATTCTCTTTTATTTGCTTAAGAGGAAGTGTGATATTAACGCAAGTTCTGTACTTGTTCAATACATAAATTGCTTTTATTATGCTTACTTTTTTAAAAGCTATTTATAGCCTGATTTAAATTTTCCACATTAGGCACTAACTTCGTATTCCATACTGTGTTAGATGACAGAGCTGAAGCAAATTATATCTATTTGACTTCTGCTTTCCTTGACAGTAATAAGCAGTGTTCAGTTAGATGCAGCTTAGGCAGCAGGGGCATATTACGCTAATAGTATTACTCTGTCAGAAAAGAAGAATGATTTGCTCAAAACTAAAAACATATTTAACATTAGTGCATCCCTTTAGTCTTAAAATAAGAACTAGGGCCATTTGACAGTTACTACTGAGTGTGTAATTTGCTAGGCAGTCTTATTTTGCAAAGCTTATGTGTTGTAAAACGTGTATGATCAAAAATGTACATTTCTCCAAGAATTCCTTAAACTTTTTTTTTCCCCTCTATAACATACTATTTATAAGCAAGGGGAATTAGTAAGATTCTCTGAATTAATGGAGATTAGAGAAAGAATGACATTATAGTAAATTTTTCTTTGTGGCTATAAAAATTGTTGCTGAATGTTATTCCAGGTAATAATCAGGTAATAATCAGGTTCTCTCCAAAACCAGTAAAATACATTTGAAAATAAACACAAGGAGAAAAATTTTAATACTGTGGTGGTTTTTTACTTTCTCTAACTACTGTCTAATTTTTAAAAGAGATACTGACTTCCCTCCAGAAGTCTTCTGAAGTGTCCCTCCTTTTCTCTTATATAAAACTGATATCAGTCTAGCTGGAAACACCACAAACAGGTGAGAAAGACTGAAGAGACACCAGTAATTCAGAAAACTAGAATTATAGAGAGATGTAGGAATACAATGCTAACTTTTAATATGACAAATTAATACAGAGAATAAACGCATTCATTAAGGACTACATTTTGTAGAATTCAAGGTGAATGCATTTTTTTTTCAAAGAAGATTCCAGGAGTAAGCCAAAATAGGAAATATGCTGTAAATGTAGCTCTATGTCATGAATTATCTATGGACTTTGATCCTGTTGAGATTTGCATGTCTGTAACTGTACGTCTGATAAAATTTAATGTTCATTTGGAAAAAGAGCTCATAGATATACTTAGTAGACTACACAAACAGAATTAGGACTGTATCTGTAAGGAACCAGCGAGAAGCTGAAACTACTATTTTTAAACCATCCAACTTTCTTTTAGCACTTAGACAGCATAATAAAGTAAGCACATGGGAAATTCCCTGATACATCATGCAGTCAGAGCCTGAGGATACTAGCAGGCATTAATGGTCCCAGATCATACACTATATCATTTATCATGTAATGCTGCAATACCCTCTGACTGTCTTTTCCAAAGGTCATCTTTTCTTGTTCAGGACATGGAGTAAGAACCATTTCTTCAAAAGTCAATTCAGACATTATTGTAGGGAGCGAAAGAGAAAATCAATTAATCCCCACTCAAATCAATTCCTTTTTCAATTATTTGAATATATTTACTTTGGTATTCATGCCAAATATTCATGCTAAATAAAGCATTGCTGGATACACTAAGCTACACGAATATATGTGTGTGTGATTTTAATCTGCAGACAGCACATGCCGATAGAGACCACAGCAAACTATCTTTCTACAGTCATTATCTCATTTAAGTGTGAAGGCTGCTTTCCACACACTAAGGTTGCAGTGCATACATGTATATGAGCCTTAAACTGGCTTGTATAGAAATAAAGCCACATAACACAGGTTTGTTGTAGGCTCTGGAAACAACCAGGGGAAAGTGGCTTTCTGGAGAGAGCCCTGTGCTGTCACTGCTTGACCCTCATCAGCTCTTCAGCCTTTTCATTTACCCTCTGGCTTACAGTGCTTAAACTGAAGCTACATAGTGCACCTTGTGTTTCTCTGTACCTCACAATCCTGCCAAAGAACAGTGTTTTGGTGAAAGTTTCCTCCGCTCTGTGAGACAGAACAGCTCAAAGTGCTTTCTTCTGATCACACAACTATTTTGATGATGCTATCACTTGTAACAGAACAAATCAGCACCTTTCAGAAACAGTTCTCACTGTACTACAATTACTTTTTTCACATATACAAATTAAAATACCCCCTACTTTTTAATTCTCAGTCTGATATTGCTGATATGAATAACGTAGGGATATGTCCTCAGTGGTTCTACTTATTGTACTCTTTAAGAAATATTTTAGTGTCGGGCAGATAGAAGTTCCCTTGTTTATGAATTTGTTTCAGCTGTCTGGCATTTCAATGCTATATACTGAATCAGCCTATTATTCATACCGAGTAAATACATTCTTATGAAAATTATTCCTTATTAGGACAAAAATACACCCAAATATAGACTGGCCATTCATGAAAGATCCCTGCCTGAAGGTACAGAATTAGGCTGAACAGATAATAACCTCCTGCCAACAGATCTATCTGCCAACAGATAACAGGATAGATCTTTCATAATTTTTTTTTGTTGTCCCACAAGGTTTGTAGAGATCTAAACTGATTTTATGAGCATTGTCTTTAAAGGGGTTGCTTATCATGGGTAAAGTGAAAAACCTATCTCGGCCTATATGAGAGTGGAAAAGTGAACAAGATTGTTGAGAACTGGTTATGGATGGAGTAGAAATAAAACAATTAAAAACAATGGAGAAAAATAGGAGGTGAAAGTAGATAATGTAAATGGGGAAAACAAACAGAAAGTGCAGAAATGGGAAGTATGTGACTAGTTTTCAAGGAGCATCTGATCACCACTGATTCCACATTTTGAGGGATAATGTTTGAAGTATAGTTTTCTAAAGCTGGTACAAAGTAATTTTCAACATCTATTTTATTTATTTCTCAGCAAATGCTTCAGTATTGTCAAACACAACAAATATATAAACAAGTAGATTCACCTTAAAATTCTAGACTCAAAGTGTCTTTTGGTGAGGAAATAATGCCCCCAAGAGATAAACTCTGAATGCTTCATCTGCGACCTGTTCCCAAATATAAAGATAATGCTTCCTTTTATTGTTGGAAAGTTACCCAGCTGTTTTCAAAAATGTCACCATGTTGTTTAGCACTTTCTGTCATCAGCTCCTATTTTAAATGGTCATATAAATATAAACTAAATCATCCAAAATTGCAACTTCAGAAAAAAAAAAATTGGGAAGTGTGTATAAACAGGTGTTTGGGTTTGAAGTGATTCTGTGACCTGATCACAAATTGTCACTTAAATTTAAATTTCAATTTCAATGCTAACTGAAACAAGTCTATCTCAGGACCTCCTTGAAGCTGAAAATGTGGAATCTAGAGTCATTAACCTGAAGTATGACATATACTCATTTTGTCTTACTCTTCCCTTTATGCCTGTTTATGGCTACTTTTAAAGAATTGATATATTGTGAAATTATGGCCATTCTCATATTCATCTTTTTAGTTACCTTTTTATCAAACCTAAGTCATTGACATGAGTGTATAGATAAAAAGAAAGCACTGAAATGGGAAAGTGATTCGCAATCAGGCAAACTGATTGTTCTTACACCATCACAGCTACAACAGTGAAATTAAAAACATTATATAGTCATCTCTCTATTTGCTTGTATAGAAATGTACCGTTGCATAGCATAAAGTCTTGTCTACTTGCTTGGAATTATTGATTTGATGGAAATGAAGGAAAAGAATGAATTAACATATTTCAAAATATTTATTTTTATTTTTACTTCTAAGGTTTAGAATAAAAGCTGAATATGTGAACCATTTCCTCCCCTCAGACCTTAAAACACAGAATACCCAGCCAAGTAAGCACAGCAAAACTTGTGGAAGACACAAACACTGACACACAGCTAATTAATGTACATCTGTACAATTACCCAGCTAGGCAGGAGGGAATGATGAATCCTTTAATCCTATTAAGAGTACATATGATAGTATTTTGCATTTCAATTAAAGAGAAAAGAAAAAGATTCCTAAATGCCACATTCAAGAAACAGCAAATTAGTGGAGTGAAAACCTGAAAGCTCAGTAGAGATCACCTCCTCGTGCCCTCCCATGAAGTAAAGTTTAAGTATTTTCTCTTGGATTTGTGAAAAGCAAAAAAAAAAGAGTTGTTTATATTTTGTTATTCAATTATTAAATAGTAGTTATTGCACTTATTTGACAAATAAAATCATTATAGCAAGTAAGAATCTTTCTGTTTCTTATGTCTTAATGGAATATCATGGTGATTTTGTGCATTAAGGATTCATAACTGATTTACTTGCACCATGTACTTTATCATTGCTCCTAACATACCTAAATCAGAGTCAATTACTCTGGTAAAACTCAGATATGTCTTCATATAATTTAATATGAAGATGTCAAAACCTAATTAAAAGAAAATTTATTACAGAAATTCACAGCATTTTATCAGGGCCAGCCATAAACTAGAACTGATATTGACCTATTCACATGTTAAAAAAAAAAAAAAAGTTAAATCCATTTCTGTGTCTGATCATCTGTGGTCTTTCTATGAGGAATAAGAATAAACTAGAATTATGAAAAAATTGTTCTAAAGGACTAAGTGGTAGCTATACACACTTAAATTCTTCATAGAAAGATTTTAATGTGGTCCCGAATGGTCTATTTTCCTTTTGGCAAATAATAATCAGAGAGAGAGAAAGAGATTTTTCCTCCTTAGAATTGCTATTGAGACTACTGATGTGTGGCTGAGTCTGATTTCCCAGGTGACTGGGACAAAAAATATTTATTGTAAACAGAATAAATAATTTGTGCTGACACAAAAACAAGCCTAGTAACTTTCATTCCTGTTTTGATAAATATTCTTTTAGTATTTATCAGCCCACATCACATAATTGCTTCAGTGCTAAATAAATATAAATATTATTTACTTGTCATAAAAAAATGCATAAATGTGTCAGAAGGAAAA
The DNA here is from genome assembly GCA_013396755.1 of Sclerurus mexicanus. Classification (NCBI taxonomy): domain Eukaryota; kingdom Metazoa; phylum Chordata; class Aves; order Passeriformes; family Furnariidae; genus Sclerurus; species Sclerurus mexicanus. The sequence goes on along the minus strand of VWZF01002606.1, from coordinate 99,391 downwards.
ATGGCCCATATTGCAAGCAGATAAATGCAAGCCTAAAACCTAAGCAGCTTCAGAAGCAAGAATTCTGCTGAATTTTAATAACTAAGTCCTTAAATGAGGTAAAGTTTAACTGTTCCTGTTTCCTTTGAGGAAAGACAACATTTTTCTTTTACAAATTAAGGGCTCCAGTACTGCCTCATCTTCTTCCACTCCTTGTCTCTCTTTCTTCCTCCCTCCTCTTGACTTTTATATGCTCCCGACTTCAGTTTAATCTTAATGAAGTTAAAATTCTATGTTTCCTCGGAACAAGCAAGCAAACAAAAAATTCCACTCTATATAGCCAGTGCTCCTCCTCCCGCATTTCACTGCTTAAAACCTCACCTTCTTCTGTTGCTCAGGATCCCACTGCACAGCTCACCTTATTCTTGACAAAACCATTCAGACTATGCAAAGTTCTCTTGCTCAGGCATTTATTTGGGTATGAGTATATCCAAGCTTCTGTCTTCGGTAACAGTGCAGCACTCACATGCAGCCCTATACCCTGATAGAAACACCTTGCTTTTATTGTTTATCTTATATTCAGGAGACCCTGTGTAAGCAATACACAGACCTCTCCTTCTACCAGGGAAGTTTTAACCAACAGGTTTGCCAATTTTAACTAGCAAACCAATTACAACAGTTTAGCTGCTGGTATATGTCTGTTCTTACACCTCTCAGATACTGGTGGATAAACAACTGCTAAGAACAGGTTGAACCTCAGCCTGTCCTTTGCATAGTGTGACCTTAAGATGCTTGTACCATTTTTGCTATTACTGACTTATTGTGATAACATCCAAATCAGAAATCTATGGGAGGATAACATTTTCAATTGAAAACATTCTTGAGCCAGACTAGTGAGAAATAGAGGAAGGCATAGAAATAGAGGAAGACAAACATCTAATAAGTTATCTTACTAGATATTCTTCAAAATATGCTCACAACTGGAAGACAGTTAAAAGACAGTTAAAAACAAACACATCTCCTGCTGGAATTAGTGTGGTATGATCAGATATAGGAAAAAGGAGCAGATCTTAACAGATGTACTTTTTTTCTTTTCTTTTTTAATGGTTGGAATTTCTTTGCTATATTTTCTACTGTCTATTAGGATTTTTGCTCTATGCAAGTGTGTTACATACATTTGTGTATCTTAGAATCATAATCTTTATATACATTAATTGTATAGTGTAGTCCTATAGGGCATTGGAAGCCTTGCAGAACATGGTGTAATTGGGGAATTAGTAGTCTTGAAAAGACAATGCTTGCTCTTTCAGGCCTTGTTCTCCAGGCTTGAGAAATCTGTATATTATTACTGTAATTCATAATTTATCATATCTTAAGGAAACCTAGTCTACATGTGGATGGAGATCATGCTGCATGGGCTTCTTGGTCATCTCATCCAACCAGAGAATCCTGCAGGAAGCTTCCACTTGTGCATGCAGTTGCAGCAAAAAGTTCTCACGTGAACATCTCTTTGAATAGAGTTGTGGGCTCTTTTAAAAAGTTGTATGTAATAGAATGAACAAAAAGGAGGAACCTCTCTTCATGGACTGAATCTGTGCCTCACACCTTGGGAAAAGTCCATCTGGGCTCCATCTCATGCTTCATGAATGCCAAGTCTCCACCATTGAAGACAAAAGTTTTACTGTTTGTATTCCCCTAATTCTGTCTTATTAAATCAGTTGGTTTATTAAGACATTTGTTTCCATATCCTTCTCATAGAGATAAGGAAAGAACCCAGAACTGCCTCTCTCTCACTCCCCTCCCTGTCCAACCCCAGCACAGCAGTCAGGAAAATATTACTGTGCTAAGTCTACAGGCAAATCCAAATGTCCAGGAACTGCAATTGCATCAGTCAGGGATTCCTTCCTAAGCATGAGTCATTTCAGACTAACAGTGACCTCAAAGTGTCTACAAATGTAAAGACAGTGCCTTTAAACCAACTCTTTTTCCTTTTCTCTCAGAAGTAAAGAAATTCATGTGGTAAGGCAAGGATTAAAGAATATTGTTTGGGAGTTTTATTTGAGTTTAAGATAGAGAACTCTTATTGGACTCCCTTCTGTGCTACTTCATTTTCTCAGAATAATCTGTCTGTCTTAAAATATGACACCAATGTAAGAAAGCCAAGATATTCTTCACTGTGTTTTGCTATTGTAAATTTTAAAACCATAACCCTACCTCTTCATATTCTTGAGTCTGCATAGGACTGATATCTACTGTCGATAGATCTACAGTAGATCTGCTCTGCACAGTTTAAAAATAAATTTAAACAATGCATAGTCTAGAACCAAAAATGAAGGAAAAGTTCTCCATATTCTGTATCCCCTGTCTCTACAGACCTGGTAGTTGCATGTCCAAGAAATAAGACTACCAGTGCTGGATGTGGAAGGAAAGTAATACAGCATGAATAGCAAAGAGGGTAGATATTCCACTGTCATGGTTTTACGACTATGGCCTTGGAATGGTGCTTTAATGGAGCTGGTGTCTCAGGCCAGCCTACTTACAAAAGGCAGAGATGCAGCTGAAAGAAGGAACCTTTTTTTTTTTTTTAAATATATATATATATATATATATATATATATAACATGAGTGTATGATTTGTGCTCTTTTTGTAAGTGTTCTCCTTTCTGAAGACTTCAATAAATTCTGAGTTTGAATTTCCCAGGCTAAACCTTACCATTGTTGACTTTACTAGGTCACTGAAGATATGAAAGATTCAAAGGCAGTGTTATAGAAGGAGTTATGTGAGAAAATGTGTATTTTTAAATCAATTATATTCTTTCATGTTTGATTATACAATAATAGAAAAGCTATAAGTTTTTCTAAAAGCTTCAAAACAAGGAAAATGAACAAAAAGAATGTTTGTTAGTTTGAGGAAGAGGGAAATGCTGTCGGGAATTATATTCTGCAATTTCAAATCTTGCAGACAAGCTGTGGTGGTTTGACCCTCGATAAATGCCTGGTGTCCAGCAAAACTGTTTTAAGGCCTTTCTCCCCCCCCACACTTTTCGCCTTCCAGAGGAAGGGAAAAGAAAGCCAGCTAGGAATTTATGACTAGAGATAACAACCAAAAGAGGAGCTTNAAATCTTTGCTGGACTCTGCTCCACCTTGGGGGCCCTCTGCTAAGGATGGGCTTCTCCCTCCGCGGGTCTCAGTCGCAAATCTTTGCAGGGCACCACTCCACCTTGGGGGCCTCCTGCTAAGCGACAGCCTCTTTCATGCCTCCCCCTGCTCCGGCAGGGGGGTCTTTGCACTCCGATGGATTCCATGGGCTTCGAGGGGACAGCTCATAGTCACCATGGTCATCACCAATGTAGTCAGGGAATAATAGTTTTAAGTCCTCTCCCTGATCCGTGGGGTCCCTCCCCCTCCTTCTCTTCTTCTCCTCCTGCACTGACCTTGATGTCTGCGTTGTGATGTTCTTAATCCATGGCTGCCAATTTCTAACTGCGCAACAGCTTCTTAAATATGTTTTCACGCAGGGGCGTAACTTAATGGTTCAAAAGCAGGAGGTTTTCCTCGGAGCTGGCCCTCATTGGCTCTGCTCTATAGGATGGAGGGAAACTTCCAGAGGCTTCCAACAGAAGCCAATCTTCCCCTTAAAAAAGAAACCCTAATCAGAGAAACCCATGACACAAGCTGAATTGCCCATGATTTTGGTAAAAATGTTCATGTGGAATTGAAACTTTGCTATATGTTTACCTTAATATTTCTTGGAAAATCTCCTAATGTGGTTTCTGCTTTCCATTCTTTTCCTGTGATGTCCTGTAATCATCAAATCAGAAATATCTTGAACGAAAGTATAATCGGTGATGACAATAATAAAAACAGTCACCTACAGAGATACCCAATATCAGTGTAATGATGGGAAATTTTCTGCAAAATTGAATATGAACAAAATTTAAGCTCTTCTATTTATTTATTGAAGTAATAATAAACCCCCCACAACACCCCTCCTTCCCCACAGAAAATCTATATATTTTCTGTTCAGGTATTCTCTTTATTGTTCTATGGATTTTCAGTCTTGTTTGATAAAATCAGTGTGGGTTCTAAATGCTTTATACATTGTTCTTATATTTTTATCATATTGATATTATTTTTATTTCAGTTATACATCACTATTTTTCTTTGTATAATTATTTTTATTTTCTGAACTGTCTACTTCCATTGTTTCACTAATTGATCCATTACACTGAAACTGAACGAAATTATTGCTCTGTTCCAGGGACAATATTAAGTGAGTTTTTAAAAACAGAGAACAAGAAGGATGTAAGAAAAAGCTACACACTCTTTCCTTTCAAGGCTGTGTGTTCCAACTTCTTGCTACAAAGTGAGAACAAAGCATGGCCTTTTCAGTGTGACTGTCTATTCAAGTGATCTTTTTGATCACTGCATGTAAATTAACATGATGACTCTACACCATAATGGTATTTTGCCCTTCAAATATTTAATTGAAAGTTCTCATTTAAGTTCCTTATGTCAATTGTTAGAGAAATACATTTTGGTTAAGTACAGACGTGTTTGCAAAATTGAGCTAATTGAATCCAAGTGATTTTTCCATTTGAGATGCATAAAATGAGTTACTCAAATTTATATGGGAGAAAAAAGGAAAAATAAAACTGTTTTGTTCTGGCATCCTTGTGACAAAATCTAGATCAACAATGTAGAAGATATTGTGTGTCCCTTGGATTAATTTGAAATTTTAATTCCTTAAGTTTTCAAACACATTTTTGTTGTTTATATGTTTTTTTTTTGGTGGTGAAAAATAGATCTGCAAATATTTGTGGGGAAATCCTTCTAACTTAATTTTACAAATCTGCATCAAACACTTCTAGACCAAAGACAGATTTTGATCATCTCATCTAGTTCACAGAGGTTGGCACTACTAGCTTTGTTCCATCACCTGCATTTTAGACCTCTACCTTAGTATAAGTTTAATTCCACCATAGGCAAGTCCAGGGAAGTCCACTCATCCCTTACTCACAAAAAATGTCTCTTGTTCAAAGCGCTTCCTTTTTTTCCCCCTTAATTCACTGATGTGTTGTCTACTACTTTTGGGTAATATTGTTTCCTGTTTTTTAGAGTAATTGAAACATCACTTAGCCACATACTAAATAGTTTCAAAGTATATTGTTGCATTTTTACTGCTATTATTCATCCAAACCAGTAAAAGAAAAGTGTCTTCTGAGATTACTGATATTACTGGCTAATTATAAAGTAGTCGCTGTGTAATGGTCAAGACAAACTTGTCTCATGTCATTAAAACTTGCAAGTGTCTCAAAAGTCTTCTTTCCATGCAGACTTCTAAGAATATAATCAATTCTAATTTTCTTTATTTTCGATAAAATCACTTTTTTCCCCACAATCATATCCTGTGCTCTCTGGAATTTTATTACTCTGTCTTTCTTTAGTTCTCTTTTTTATCTTTATATCAATTATTTACTGTCTCTTTTCATTCTGCAAGTCCTCCACAAATGAGCACAATTGCTTATATGGATTTCAATTCCACTTCTAACCAAACTAATCTTAAATTTATCAATCTTTCATATTCCCTGTGTCCAATCTCATATTTTATTGGTCTTCAGTGTCTCTCTCTCAGTCCGAAAAAGCCAGCATGGTGGAAACAGATCTAATTTTCTTCCTGGAACCTTATTGACTACCTTTGTTCTTTGCTGTGATGTTTAATCCCTCTTGTCTGTGAAATACAAAACAATTAACGTGCTGTCTTGTCTTTTCCGTTCCTCACTGCAGACAGTAAGCAAAGCCTATTGAATCCTAAAATTTACTTCTTTTTTTAAACCCTGCTAACAAACTGTAAAACTATACACTTTAGTTTTGATGTTTTGGATGTTTATTTCAGTAATATTAATGGTTTTATCGAGTCTACCATCTTCTTTTGCTAATAATTTTAAGTGTAGACTGTGTTTTGTTTTTTAAGTTGTAGCACTGTTTTTCCTAATTTTTTATGACTCCTCTCTAATATTCTTGCAAGCTCTTGGACACAAACTTAACACATGGTATCATAGTTTTCTTGATCACGTTTTGTTTTTACTCTTATACTCCTTCCCTTCTCTTCAAGTATCAATAACATTAGTCATACTTGCTTCTGTAAGTAGCTGCCAAAGAAATTAATGTCTTGTGTACTACAAAAAATTGTATTGGTCTGGGAAGCTCAAAAGCCATTCCAGATGTCCCTGTCTTCAATAACTTTCCTTTAATTTTTAAGTCCTTTTGAATAACATAGAATCACTTATGAGATAAACATTAGTGCCAGCATGTATACATGTGCACCGCCAAGATTTGTCAGAAAAATCAGATGAGCTGATCTTTAGAATGTGCTCTTTTTTAATTCATGACTGATTATATTATTGCCACTTTCTTCTCACTTGTGACATCCCAATGCATTGAAATTTATTAAATTAGAATGCTCTCTGTGAATAGGCTGTATTTTTGCTTAATTTATGAACATCTTGTGGAAATCTAAACTAAACCAGTATTTTGTTTGCCTTTATAATCTGTCTTACTTCTGTAATTCAAATAATTACTCCTGGGAAGGCCAGAGGTTTTTTTTATTAATATAGTAGACACATATTATTGCTGCCTGTAGTGTTTAACTGGAATGCCAGTGGATAACAGTGGCTGTGAAAAAGGATACAGTGGCAAAGAGATTAATCCAGAGTAGCTGTGAGATGAAGCATAAGGAAAACATTATCCTCCTAATTTTATGCATGAAAGCACTGGTTGGATAGATCCTCTGAGCTGAAGAGAGTGAAATCTTGGACATCCCCACTAGTTGTAAACACAATTAGCCATCAATTTGCATTATAACCATCTGCTTGGATGGCACTATTCCTGCTCACAAGGTGATGTAACAGCTAACTAGGCAACAAACGCCACTTCAGTTACTTGGCAGCCTTCAGCTCCACAGGAGCCTTTTTTCTGTTGGAAAGAGTATTCTTTTAACCTCCAAACTTCATCACAACAGTCACATCTGCTCATACCAACATGGCAAAAGTTCAACATGGAAGAACTACTTATTAACACTTTTGTAAACCCAAAGGGGGAAAATGCAGTATGCCAAAATATGCAATAGGTTACCTTAAGTAAATACTTACAGTACCTTTACAAAAAAAAAATGTAAAAAAGAATGCCGAAAGAATAAAATGGAGACAGGCTCATAAACTACTAAAATGTGATTTGATTTATGCTTATCTTCTCAGGTAGGAGCAAGAGCAGAAAATGAAGAATATTGACTGTTCACAATGGTCTTCATAGAATTAAAAATCACTGTCATAAAAACACATTCTCAATAGATTTTGTTCTGAGTCCATTTATTATTTTCTGATACTATGGTATATTGTCTCAAAAAGATTTTAGTTTGTTTTCTTAAGTATAATGTGGAAAGCCATTTTAAAGCCTTAAAATCTATGTATAGTAGAAAGAACTACCTAGATCAACACTTTTTACTTGAGCAATTAAGCATCCTGAATTTTAGAAAGAGCTTATCTTCTGATTTAGAGGAGCCAGATCATCAGAAAAAACAAACCCACAATATTGCAGCAGGTAGATATCTTTTTATTGAAGTCCTAAGATATGATGTAAGGTTGGAAGTCTGAGAAGTCTTTTTAACATGAGGTCTATGCAAAGCAAAGGGTTGTTTTAGAAACAGAATCCATTTGTCACAATGGAGCATAGTCAAAAACTAAATTGGGGTGAACCAATTTAAGAAGTGCTGGAGAATTTTTGAAAGAAGGGAAAGACTATATAGGGAAGAAAGTAATATAAAACTACTTAAAATTGCTGGTAGTCTATTAAATGAGATTTAACATTTGTGTAAAACATTTTTTTTTCATTTTTGTCATTTGCTAGAAAGATCAGGCTCCAAATTTGATCAAATTTTTTTCTTGTAGAAATTTTTCTCTGATTTTTATATATTGGTGGAACTTGTGTACCATTGATCATATAAAATGGTCTCCTCTTTATCTTTAAAAAGATTTTCCAGTACAAAGAGTTGATATTTTAGAACAAATCTTCTAGTATAGGTTCCTTTAGGAGCCAGTTAGTATTTCTTTTCTTGACTATCTTTATTTTTTGATAAATATGTCTAAATTAATAGACCAGCATATTGGAAATAGAAAATATTAATACATAATGTGTATTAATTTATAATGCATGTCTATTGCCATGTTATGAATGTTCAGATTCCCTGCATCTGCTGAACTCATCTCTTTGGATTTCAACATTCATTTTTAAATTTAAGATTTTGTTAATAATTGATGATTAATAGTTCCTTGAAACCCAGGAGTAGATTCCACTGTTTGTACAAGTTATTCTCTTTTTTTTTTTTTTTTATCTTCTCACAGATGCTTTTTGCTTTTGCACATTTGATATGAAAATGATTCTTCCTATGTTGCAGCGAAACTGTGCACTGTTGGGATAGATGCGCTGAAAGTCTGGAAGCAGGAACTGGATTGCAGCCTTGCAGGGGAGGATGGGCTGTTAGAATCTAGGAGTAACCTGTGTTGAAGCAATTCAGATTCCCTAATCCTCCTACAAAGTTTTGGCCTTCATTTTTACACTGAACTCAGATGACAATCCCTTTTGCTGGCACCGAAAAGGATGTTTGGAGGAAATTTTAATCTTAGAAGAGGTCAGAATAACCCAATGAAAATTCTCAACTAAGAAAAGACAGTTTTTATACTGTCCATACAATGTTGCATGTAATTGCTTTTAGCACTTGGTCTCACTAATCTTTTTTATTCATTGTACATAATAAACTAAATATTCAACTTCTCACCCTGTTCTAACTTTGTCTCCAGTTTACTGAGTTAGAAGTAAAATGCTGATGCTTTCCTGTCTATGACAGCTCTCTGTATCTTGTTTAGTAAATCAATATTAACCTAACTTAGACCTTCAGATATTATCAAGTTCCACCTGGTGAAACTAAGAAGATACAGGTAATGGGGAAAAAAAAAAGAAAACAAAAAAAAAAGAGCGCACTTCTATTTTTACTGCTTTTTGCAATGTTCAGTTGCCTAGAATAAAGGAAGCTTGGAGTTAGACTAGCTGAACACTTGGATTTTCCTTGCTTTTTGCCAAGACCATTGATCAAAATGTAGTAATTCAAGCAACATTAAGTTAAGGACCTTGGTTTGGTGCATATGGAAAGTGAAAATATTTGCTCATGTTTGTTGCCAGAATGTGCTATGCAAGTTGCAGACCAACAGTTCACTTTCTAATGTTTAATAATTATTAATAAAATAAACCTAGTATTAAATTACAGTGGTGCCTGTTATAGTATTTATTTTGGAAATAAAAGAACTATTAAGCACCACTGATACATTTTTCACTGGTTTTATTATGAGAAAAGAAAATGAACAAAAAAAACCCCAAAACCAAACGCAACAACCCTGCATCAAGCTTATTGGATTTCAACATACATCCCTCAGAGCCAGAATCTCTGTCTCTTTGTTGTAATTTTTAATCCCTTTTAAAATATAAGAATATCCTCACAAGAAATCCATGTACAAAGGAAAACTTCTCACTCTTCTAAAAAATGTCAGCGTTTTAGAGAACAAAATGGAAGAATTTAATAGGAGATAATGGTGTTCATTACACTTTAATAACACTTTCAATAGCTCCAGCAACCCTCAGAGGTCTATAAATGCCTTTCTTGCTCTTACTTTCTGCCCTGCTCTCTGTCCCATAAAATTGAAGATGATAAAGCAGAAATTAGAACCATTGGTGTTACAGGTAAGCAAAAGCAAACAAATTGCAGTTTATTCTGGTAACTGCCAATATATTGTCGAAGATGCTTCAGTGTTTTGGTGTAAAACTCTGTTTGCTGGTACCTGAATGGAGGATTTGGCTCAATTACACTCAGAAACAATGAAAGCAACTTAAGGTCCTCTGAAAATGTAGCCAAAAACTTTGCCTGGAGTTTTTGCAGATAATATAATTTCTGTGAGATTGGAGAGCTGGAGTCTTTTTCTTCTTTAAACTGCGTACATTTTTTATACGTGTAAAGTGTAAGTTTGTGTGAAGGAGAAAGATTCCAAAATCACCACAGAATTTCTTTTTAACTTCTAAAATCAAATAGTATTCTAGAAATAAGAAACAATGACCTACATCTATTGAAGAGAGTTGACCATAGGGACCTATATTTGCCATAGGGTTATTTTTCAGTGTTGAACCAAATCTTTATTACAGAACATATTGGGTTTTCAACAAAGAAAAGAAATTCTCTGTCATAAGAAGAAAAATGAATTATAAACCACCATAAATGGAAAAGCTTTTTTTAAAATAATTGTCTTAAATTATCCTAGGTAGCCCAGTATCTCAGAAATTATGCAGATGCTTTCACATCTATTTTGTTGCAGAGTGCCATAGAATATTTATAAACTGCCCCCTGTGGCAAGACAGTTGAGGTCAAAGCAAACTGAAGCATTATATATAGGGCACAATATATTCAAAGAATTCAGAATCATTAGTCAGTGTCCAAAAATGAAACTTAGTTATGCTCTGCTAAAATCCTAAATAAAATATCTATTGTTGAGTTCTATAAATATATGCCAAAATATTCTACTCTGTGAGGGAACTGCATAAACTCCTTAGTGGATTTTTGCTTGACTCAAGCTGCAGTAACAAGATTCATGCAACAGAGGCTTCCTGGTCATACATTACCTTTAAAATGAATTTCAGGAGTCTCTGCATATATTCACTTCTGACCTCACTGTGATGCTTGAGGAAGCTGTTTTGCATAAATTAAACTGAGACCCTTCATGAGACCAGTCTCTAGTATGCTGTTCACAATTGCAACTGAAGCAAATTGAGATCAGAATATAAAGCTGTGCAGTGAGGCAGTTGTCAGCTTGTGATTGCCATCTGGAAAAATGTTCTCTGGAAATTACCTATGAAACACCTGTTGTAAGGCACCAAAACAGTGTCCAGTATTCCTAAACATCCAGACTTATTAATCTAATCTCATATAAATTTGCCCAGCATACAGCGAGCAAATCTACATACATGTCTTTTTTCGCTCAACTATAAATGAAGCAAAGAATTTGTATGAGTATGAAAGTAATAATCTTAAACTGAAACAATCAGCAAATCCTTATTTCCCAAAATTTTTGATTTATAGCTTCCAAAGAATATAAGCTGATAACTAAGTACTATTGTACATATATTTAAGAAATTGAATTATTTTTCTGTTGCAATTTTTTTTAGGCCATTTCTTATACACTTTGTTAATTTTCCTCTAATTGAATCATAATTGAAATTTATTTTATAATTGAAATTTCTATTTTATTCTTGTTGCTGACAAGTGAACAAAATCCTGGTGAAAGAAAGTCATGGAGAAGGAAAGAACACATTCTTTGTAGCACGTCTGATAATTTCTGGATATAGTGACAATATTATAGTAGAATGATGAAAGGAACTGAAGAAGCTGAGACTGTAGGAAATTCCAGTCCTCTGCTAAAGAAAGAGTTGGAAAATTGTGATATAATGGATGACTGGAGAGAATCCCTTGACTCAGGGTAAAGATGGCAAGTGACTGGGAAAGTCATTGTGTTAAAACAGGGATGGCAAGGCAGGCAGTTTTGGGCTGATCCTGCCCTTGCAGTGCCCTTTTGTGGTTCATTCCACCTTTTTTGGAGCAAGCCATTCCTGATAACTCTTAGATATCCTTCAAAAATACACATTTGTATACATTAAATATCTGTATAAGAATATCACGTTCTGGAAGGGAGGAATGGATACGAGTCCCAGCCGAGGTGGGGGTAAAGCTGAAACTGGTTTATTCAGAACATGGGTTGGGGTATAGGGCTCAGGGGTGGAGTTAGGGGTGGGGTTATGGGCGGAGTTAGGGGCGTGACACGGCGAGGGGAAGGGCTAGGAAGGCAGGGGGGTGATACAGGTGGGGTGTGGCTACGTGGCTAGCTTCTCATTGTGAAGGTGGGTTTGGCCAGTGAAGGGATAGGGTTACAGTGATACAGGGTAGCTGGGTAACCACCACCAAAAACATACAGACACAGGGGAGATACTATGTAACTAATACAATAAATCGCTATCTATTCCATATGTTCCAATACAGGAGCTTCTGGATTTTGAGATAGATATCAGTTTTCTGGTGGTGTTCTCTGGGTTACTAGTTCTGTCCACTTCAAGAATTGTTTGGATTGGTCCCCTTCACAGTCTCTTAGGGAGTGTCTTCCCACATCAGAACTGTTTCACTAAAGAAATCTTCTTGAGTTTGGGTAACTATTAAGATTAATCTCTGAGCAAAAATATCTCCATATACTTTTTGCTTATTGTCCCAAGAACAACTCTGTGAAAAGACAAGTATTTAAGGACACAACTATTTTACAGGGTTTTTTTTAAACCCAGAAAAGAATACAAGCAGGAATACCTGAGCATTATTTAAGCTTAGATGTTTGCGGCAACTCAGGGCAAGAATTATTTATGGTTATCCTAGAAAAAGAATTATACAAATTATACAATTTATATGGACTTCCAATCAGGAAACTTAGAAAGAAGTTTAGAAGTAAATTACCCATATATGTTAGTCTGCCAAGCATTCTGATTTATAGTGTCCAGCCCAATGAGACCCAAATATCTTTTTCCATTTTTATTAATTTTTTTAATTTTCTTATTTGATTTCCAGTATTCACCACAGTTTTTTTCAAAACCTAAGAATAGGCTCCTACTCAAATTTGGGTAGTAACAGCATGAGAAATAACTTATACTTGAAATTATATGGCTAAAGTTTTGAGACAGCCTGGACCCACCTCCAATTTTGGTCTGAAATAAATGACAAGCAAAAACAACCATAAGGAACAGAAATACTCTCTGGTTGATTTTTAAGCAATTTACTTATGTCCTTACCTTCGAATAAATCAATCTGTTTCATCTTATAATTTCCTTAAAAAAGGAAGAAATTCCTTTTTTTTTCTTTCTTTCTTTCTTTCTTTCTTTCTTTCTTTCTTTCTATCTATCTATCTATCTATGTATTTATTTTCAGACTGCAATGCCTACTAGAATAAACTGTTCAGACTTGACTTAAGCATGTTCTGCAAGTGACCTCACAGGACACAGTTCTATGTTCAGTAACAACTCCTTGATGGAACTCTTCGGCCATCATGGAGACTGTGCAGCTATGCAGGGTGTGGAAACACGTGTTTCAGGTCTCCAGAGTAGAATCAATTCTTTAGATAGTCATGAGGCTTATATATGTGATTTATGACAATAATTTTAGTGTGATAAAAATTATAGGTGTAAAATATATTAATAGCCAAATTATTGTGAGCAACTGTTCTTTCTGGTTATGCTGGTTGTTCACACAGAAAACTACTAATGGGCATGGACAGAAACTCTCATCTAAGTGATTCAATTTTTCTAGTTTTTTACAGTCTCTTTTCACCAGTTGAGAAGCCTCAGGAAGGCTGTAGCAGCTGCAACAATTGAGCCAAAAATTCAATTAGAGACAGTCTTGACTCAAGCTGCCTGAGGTTTATTAATTATTTTGTAGCTTTATTTATTTACTAGAGCTACATTGGAGAGAATGAGTTGTTATTGTTAAAAGAATAAACAAAACCCCTTTTTTTTTCTTTTTTTTTTAATTCCCCCTCCCTTGCTATCATTTTCCAAATATGAGGAAACTGAAATGGATTAAAAATAAAACAAAAACAAAAAACAACACCACAGCCAAACCATATCCCCTTATCCCTCTTTGTTTCCCAGCAGGAAGATACTTCTACAGGAAATATGTTTAGCAGGAACAAAAATCCCTTTGAGCAAAGTGAAAATAAAGAGGCAAAGAAAATATTTCAGAATAATTTGAAAAAGAAGCCCAGGAGAAAACACTTCTTATGGCAAAGTTAGCTAGTCTTTGGAGCTGCCCCTAACATGAAGCATCATTAAAGTAGTGCGTGTGAAGAATAATCTGGTAAAGATAAATGGGCTGGGAGATCTCACGCATAATTTCAACTTTGCATAGAAAAGTACTAATATTGTAAGTACATGCATCATATTTTTTATTTTATTTTTTATTTATTTTATTTAAATATTTTTAATTTTTCTGATGAGAAGTATACTATAAAATTTATTAGAAAATTATATCAGAGTGAGGGAAATACAGAAAATCATAGAGATTTATAGACTGCTGTATTTTTAAACAAAAGATTCTGGTTTAGCAACTGCGTCATAACAAACAAGTCTTTCAAACTCCCTTTATGCAGCTTGCAATAGCTGAATGAAAAGTAAAAGTAAATGCAAAGTTATGAGTGGGCATAATAAGCAGAATTAATTTCTTTATTATTGAATTTGGAACTTCTCATTTCCATGGAGTGCTACATCCAGCTCTGGGATGCCCAGCACAAGAAGGACAAGGATCTGTTGGAGCAAGTTCAGAGTAGGGTCATGAAGATGATCAGAGGGATGGAGCACCTCTCCTATGAGGAAAGGCTGAGAGAACTGGGATTGTTCAGCCTAGAAAAGAGAAGGGTCCAGATAGATCTTATTGCAACCTTCCAATACCTTAAGCAGGTCTATAATAAAGATGGGAACAAACTTTTTAGCAGGGCCTGTTGTGGTAGGACAAGGGGTGATGGTTTTAAACTGAAGGAGGGTCAATTTAAATTGGATATAAGGAAGAAATTTTTTACAGTGACAGTAGTGCAACACTTGGAACCAGTTGCCCAGAGAGGTGATAAATGCCCCATCACTGGCAATATTCAAGGTCAGATTGGACAGGAACCCTGAGGTCTCTGATTGAGTTATGCTCATTGCAGAGTGGTTGGCCTAGAAGGCCTTTAAAAGGTCCCTTCCAACTCAAACTGTTCTATGATTCTGTGATATGTGTTCAAAACCCATATGTAAGTAAATTGATACAGAATGGAAATGATCCAAAACCTCTTTTAACAGTGCTTTGTTTGTAGGACTGAATTTAGTGTATCCTCCAGATATACAGACCATCTTTCATTATAAAGGAAACCAAACCTAAAGCAGAAATTTGATTTTCAATAGCACTGTAAATCAGGTATAGGTATCTATGTGACTTTTTAAAATAAGCATAGAAAGAGTCGTAATGCATAAATCTTTCCAAATTGTATCCCTCGCCTTCCAGAACCTTATGCCAAGACTGTATATAGAACGGAGTTCACCGAGATCATGACTGCAGCTCTTATATCTAAAGCAATTAAAATCCTCTCTCATATCTCACATCAGATCCCACATGCATGACTTGCTGTGGGTTGATAGACTATCTAAAATTAGAAACTCTACTTCATTTCACCTCTGTAATGGTACATAATTAGGATCTTTCAGTAAAGGAAAAAAGTTAATTCATGCCTAGTAAGAAACTTTTTGTGTTGAGAATGATCAATGTATGCGCACTGAAGATACTATAGCTCTAAAAGTCTTTTCTGGATTTTCTTTTTAAAGGGTAAGTGATGTGGTTGGTGAATGTAGTTTGTCTCAGCACATCTGAGTTAGTTTGGATTCTGTTGTATATTACAATGAAGTTTTATTCTATAATTTTTATTGTTTTAATTTTTTTCTTTTATCTTCAGATCTGAGTTTTATTTCCTTGGCATTTTAACCTAAGGGATTATTTCATAAAATTAGGGCAAAGTAAAGTCTTCCACACTGTAGTGTCAGATATCATGTCAGGATTTCATAAAGAAGTACATTTCTATATGTATAAGGAATAATCCAGATTTGTGGCTGAGTTTTAAGGTAGTCAGTACATGAATTGAAGGTGATCCTGCATTATTTCCTTGACATTGAAGGGCAAACAATTTTATTTGATATTAATGGATGCAACAGTTTTTATGTTCACTGATAAGACTAAAAGGTTAATGCAGTGACATGCTAAAGAAAGGCACAGTGTAAACTGTGAAAAATATTTCTGCAATATGAACTGACTCCTTTCATAAATCCATATATCAGAAAGTAGATGTTTGTTTCTGCACCAGATTAGCATGGATCTATATTCTACATAAACTAATTGATATATTTCAGTTTAATTGGCATACAGAGAGCAGAGATAGAGAGTGCCTTTCTGGAAATGGTAGGCAGTCTCATATCAAACGACCTTCAGTCTCAGACAGAGGTGCTGCAAATATGATGTGAATTTATTATGGTCTTCAGCATTTATTCAAAGAGACACAGTAAACAACAAAGTCAAAAGAAATAAGGCTATCCATCATCCCTACACAGGTAAAGGGAAAAACATCCCAAACTAGTTGTGTAGCGCAGTCCATTACAGCTTTGGTTTACAGATTCATTGCTATGAACCATATTTAAATAATTGCATTATTTTGAAATAATAAAGGTAGTGTAATCATATTCCAGTGTCAGTTTTTAAAGTCTTATATAGAATTAAAAACTGCTACCAAAATCTTGGAAAAAAAGACCCTCCTTCCCAAAAACAATCCCTGTTCAAAACCCCCGTATCTACTCCTCACTTATGGAACTAATTCCCATACGTATGCTTTCTATTTTTTTTTTAATTCAATAATTTTGCACATTAGTTTTGTCTGTGGACCCTGCAAATGCTTGCACTCAGCTTCACACAAGCTGAGCCGTGTAGTTAAGTTAAATTTCCTGAGTAGCTGTGTGCCATGCAAGAAACCAGCACAAAAGCTAAGGAATAAATAAAGTCTGTTTCTTCCAAACCATGAAAATTGATTCATGTTTACCATTTGCTGCTCTCATTAAAAGCTTTGTCATGGAAGCAAGTCATGGAATTGGAATGTAGGTTTCACTGTTGTAGCTTTCAGTGTAGAACCATAAAATGCCACCTTCTTATATCTTCTGTAGAGCTCATTATCTCATTTTTTCTCAGCTTGGTCTGCTTATCTCAAAGCTTCTGAGCTTTGTCTGACTGTTAATCCATTTTTTTTTTTTCAGACTAGCTAAGCATCTACTGCCTCGCTGATTGCTTCCTCATAAGCAGACCATAGGAAGAACTTAAAAAAAAAAAAAAAAAAAGAACCAATTGCCTATATATGTGTTCTCATTTTGATGGACTACTGAACTAAGAAAAAGTGCACTGTAACATGACTTCTTATCTGAAATTGGTGACAGCAACTGATCAATGTTTACCAGTCAACCACCTCCAGAGAAGCCTAGTTCTATAAACAACATGAGTTAGCTTGGCAGACTCATTCTAAAATTGGAAAGACTAAATTTTGTAGGCATCTTCAGTCAGTGTTTCTGCCATTTGCAACATTTTAAAAGCGTGGTTAGATCCTTTCACTGTTGAATGTCTATGCAACAACTTATGGATTTTTGTGTCGTTACAGATGACTTTATCATGCTTTTAAGTAGTTCTCATGTGCAATCTTCTTAGCAGCCATGGGGCCACATGTAGGCCTAATTGCCTTTAAGCATTAGGGATAGCAGAGGTTTTGCCTCCAATGGATTTAGATAAAACAAATTCTCAGCAAAGCTCTATAGATGATAAAGCATTAAAAGATAAATGCAAATACAGGGTCAATAAGGAGCTATGCACGATCTGTCTGTAATGTAAGAGAACTGTAAGAAATGGATATTGCATATATTAATAAAATCTTAGTTAGAATCTTTATATAAAAGAAGACAGATATCTACCAAAATATTCTCTCTAACTTGAGGACGATAATATGAAAAATTGCTAATTTTATTTTAATTTTTAAAGCAGAACATTTACTTCATGATTGTTTCTATATTTTTCTTTCTCTTCAAGACTCTAATTTTAAAAATACGGCAAGTAGAGCTTGAAGGCATTGTAAGAAATAATCTCATTCCTCTCCAACTCCTAAGTAGTACTAGATGTCCTGAGACCTTCCATATTGATGAATTTCTTTTAATGCTCCTCATTAATATTTTCATTTGATATATTAGATGGTTTGCTTAGGTGTTTTTGAGAAGTAGACCTAGATCTCCAAACAGTGACTGACTGACTGGCACTTCCTGGGCAGGTGAATTGGGCACAAATTGAAGTAGTGATGCTGCATCCAGGGGAACTGAGCTTGTCCTTGTGTATTGCAATGATCTATATAAGGTATTGCATTTATTTCCCACAGGTAATTTTCTAATAATATTCTGATTTAATGCACTGGACTTCCTTGAAGCATGTTAGTTTTTATTTTGTTATGCTTCTTTCCTCTTATTAAAGGTCTTGCTTGTGTTATTTCATACTCTTTCTCATTCATTACATTCCACATTCTCTTTCTTACTAGAGAGACTTTTTTGTTGAAGCAGTTTTAGTTTTCTCATCACTTTTAACATTGGACATATTATCAATAAAATATAAGGGATGTCTGGGTTCTCCTGTATTCCCATTCTTGCTGAAAACTGGGCAGTTAAAATCTTTATCCCCAATATTCTCTGTTTCAGATTATTCTGATTATGTCTCACAATGACCAAATCTTGATTTAATTTCTATCATGGACCATGACAATGTAGCAACCAGTGAGTTTTTGATCAGTCTCCCTACATATTTTGAACCACAGATATTTATGCATCTTTGATTTTTGAAAAAACTCTCACTTTCTGTCTCATCAAAAAGTGCTGCCCTTGAAAACTGATAATCTAATCACACCTTTATTCTGGTATTGCTATTGGGCAAATAAAGTAGCAGTTTTGATGACAAATTTGTTGTTCCATCTCCTGTTTATTTCCCTGTTTGTTTCATGTTAATATATGATTACAATTTGTTTTGTATTACCACAGAGATACATAAAATTTAAGCAAATAAATTCACGATGCTGCCTCACGTGCTTATTGCAAATAATCCTGACTTCTCATTTCTAAGATTTGTTATAGTTTTGTTTTGTTTGTGCTTCCCTATGAGATTTTTGTCACTTATTCTGGTCATGATTATGCTAAACATATGTCTCAAGTAGATCTTCTACCTTCCCAAAACTTACCTACTTGCTCTACCTTTTTCCAGTTGACAGAACATCCTAGAATGAAAAGATCAATATCTAGTTAAATTTGAAATCTGACTGAGAAGTTTCAGGCCTAAAAATACAAAAGTCATGTACTGAATTCAGGAGTTCCACCATAGCTTAAAGCTTAGTAGTTGAGGACTGAACTCTCTGCTACGTCACAAAAAATCACAGTGATCATATCACCTCTTGGCAGTTAAATATTTTTTGTAGTGCTTTCATATAACTGAGCAGGTGTATTTACTGTAATGATTTGAGATGAAAGTGCTCTTTTTTTCCTTAAACAGGTATAGGAGAAAGCTCTGGTAGAGGAAACTAGAACAGTCATCTGAGGAAAAGTTGAAGAATTGCATCCCCCTCGCTGTGTGTCTAGATGACACATAACATGCTTCCCAAATCTTGTTTCTGAAATTGCTATAGTATGATTGACAAGAGAAGGGAAGTTATGTTCTTTCTAAATGTCTCTGTTGGGTGCAGTGAGGGGCTGAAGCAGTGGCCTCTGTGAGGAGAGACCAGGGGCTGCAGATTCCAATCATCTTCAACACACCCACCACAGGTCATAGCTGAGTCATTGAGACATCAACCGCAAGTGGGTGTCTCTGGGAAAGAATATGTCAGAAAGGGGGGAAAAAGCCACTGGACAGGGTGCGAACAGGGAGGACAAGACTAGAGTGAGAAACAGCAGAATAAACACCAAGAAGTGTGAATAAGGAAGAAGAGCTGCTCTACAGCACTGAAGTAAATGTGTCCTTCAGCAATAGAAGAACTTTTTTCCTGAAGGGTTGCAGCCCATGGAGAGGAACATGCTGGAGCAGGGGAAAAGTATTAGGAAGACAAAGCAGCAGAGAAGAGCCATCATGTCTCTCACAATAATCTCTCCCATTCCTCCTGTGCTGCTCAGACACAAGACAGGACTGAAGTCACAATGTTGAACATGGAAAATAGAGGAGGAAAGGTACTTAAATGTTACTATTCTTCTTTCACACTACCCAAATCTGTTTTAACTGGAAATAAACTAATTTTCCCTAAGGCAAGTCTGTTAGGCCCATAATAGTAGTTGGTAAGCAGTCTTCCTGTCTGTCTCATCCCATGAATTTCTCAACTTCTCTCTCCTTCTGTCCCACTGAAGAGAGGGAGTGAATGAGTGGCTGGATGGGCATTTGGCTGTTTCCCAAGGTTAACTCACCACCACACCATCTGTGTTTTCAGTAGAAGGTTCTCTTTCTCTGTAAGTTGCTGTTTTATAGAGCATTTCCAGACAGTTACTTAAATGCCATTTTGCTTTAATAAACTGTTTACACACTAGAGATGGTGGAAATTATGTCTTATACTACACAGAAACTGTTTGATGGATAAGCAAGTTATGTCATCTAGTTTCCTTTTGTCTGTGTCCTATTTAATTAGCTGCATGCCTGCAAGTTAATGAAGACAGCTTTTCCAGCATATATCCTGCATAACTCCATGAGAAGTCTGAGGAGTGGTACGGATTTGCAACTGCAAAGGACATAATTCATCAGTTTTGCTACAGTGGCTAGAAATAAAATTTAAAATATTTTTACTGTAAAATCATTTGCAGCAATATTTTTTTCAAAAACGGGGAATGTGAACAGCAGAATAAGAAAAATATGTTTACTGTTATTGTTAACTACAATATGTCAGGATTATAATTTGCTTTAAAAAAAACCAGTTTAATACAAGGAACATTCAAGAATTGAATGCAACTGAAAATGTGAAATATGGTCAGACAGGAAAACAGGACTTTGCATCTCATGCATCATCAGCATACAGAAAACTGATGTTTTATAGCATGCACATTTGCACAGGACTGAATTTGAATGTGCCAAGAGTCTTTCTTATGCCATTTAGAGTCCTGACTTCAACAGTACAGTATAATGAACAAACACTAGTGCAAAAATGATAGCTGTTATAAGGTTTCTGAACAAATGCCCAGCTTTATGTTCTGTAGGCACTCACAAAAAATATTGCATCCAATCACATTCGCAAAGGAGAAAAAGCTTTTATACACATGGAAGCATCAGGGATTTCTGTGTCTATTTTTTTTTTCCTGAAAGTCATTTGATTTTAAAGTAATTATCTTATATTTTTGCACTTTGTGTGTGTGTGTGTTTGAAGAAATGGTTTATGTGAGACAAAAAACATTTATTTAAATTTTGGCATATTTCATCATAATGTTTTGAGTGATGTACCACTGATGCAGAACACACACTGATGGCTCTAATAAATAAACAAATATCTTTCAGGTCTGAAATGTCTTAATACAGATTTATCAACAACCAAACATCACAGAATCATAAAATGGTTTGGGTTGGAAGGGACCTTAAAGATCATCTAGTTCCTATCCCCTGCCATGGGCAGGGACACTTTCTACTGGACCAGGTTGCTCAAGGCTTTATCCAGGCTGGCCTTGAATCTTTCCAGGGATGGGACATTCACAACTTCTCTGGGCAACCTGTCAAGGCCTCACCACCCTCACAGTAAAGAATTCCTTCCTAATATCTAATCCAAACCTACGTTCTTTCAGTTCAAAGCCACTCCCTCCTGCCCTATCACTACATTTCCTTTTAAAAAGTTTTTTCATCTGAAAACTAGTAATAGAAAAGTTGGGGGGGGTGTTTAATGTAGTTTTGTGACAGATTTTGCCTTTGTTGCAGCTCTTGTAGAATATAAAAGTAGACAGAGTTCATATTTAGAATTTTTATTGCTGCAAGTCATACTTTTTAAATGGTTTCTTTGTGAGCTTTTTATGAACATAACATGCTGGAGTCTAATGTCTCAAAAGAAATCACTTGTAGGTTTAAGATAATGAAATTGTATCATAATTCAGTGTTAAACTTTTTTTAAAGGCAGAGGTAGTAGTCTCGAAACCTTTAGTATGTTCTCCTAAATCATTAGTGAACCATTTTTATGGTGTCATGTTTGTTTCACCTGTGTTGACCCCAGTCCATGAGTTTTCTCACTTCAGCCCTCACTTCAGCTCTTCACAATTTCTTTGGTAGGCTGGGGTGTCTGTCTTCCATCTGCTTTCCTTCTCTGGAAATGGGCTATTCTTCACAGAGGTTGCCCCTTCACAGCCATTTTCTGCTGTCTTTACCATTTTTTTTTTACTCTGAGTTTTTCCAAAGTCACTTCTTCTGTTGAAAACACAGAGTTTGAATTAACTAAATTTATTACTAATGCTGCCTTGCTGAAATTTTTTCTCTTATGATCAGGTTTACATGCTCATGGCATCATTGTAAAGGGTGGAGGTGACACCGCTTCTATTATTAGTAGTATACTACTAGTATATTATATATATAGTAGTATTCTATTTGGTAGTATAACATATATTTTCTCATTATTTTTACTCTCTTTATCCCATTCATTTCATTATGCATCATCTGAGAAGGAAAGGTAATCAATCATATTGTCACACATGTTTGGTACTCTGTGGTATGCAGTAGGAGAATACAAACTTATGATGATGTTTCAGTTTAAGGCACTTTGGAGATCAGTGCCTGCAGTGAAAAGAGTTTTGGGGAGAACTTCTTGTCAAAGGCATTGGGTTTTTTTATTCTTTTATAACCTAATTTGTGCTTTTATATCCCTAAATTGATACAGGACTTTCTGTAAAGCAGAACAGATTTTAAAAATCCATATTAAGAGCCTGCTAATAATTCACACATGGAAATAGAGACTGCTGTAGAACCTCGGCTTAAGAAAGATCTCAAAGTGCCTTATATAATGCTACTAATAGCTAATTTCAAAAATATGTTGTTCTTCTGACAAAAGACATAACAACACCAACAAAGCAACTAAAAAGAAGGGGAAAGCTAAAACTTTGTATTTTCTAGTTTATTCAATTGTTCCTACTTTTTACTGTCACATTGCATGAAACAGAAACTGCTATACACTGAAGACTTATGTTTAATGAAAGATGTATCCTTATTCATGATGGGGCCTCTTTATCTCCCCTTCACAGTAAAAAGAGGTTTTATTACATGAAAGCAATGTGAAAATTACGTTAAAAACAGATTGAAAAGAAAAGGAAAGGTGTGGCATTGTTTGTGATTTGCGATTTCATTCTGAAATGTTACCTTAATTTAGGACAATAATGTTTGTGGTGTATAGTGGTGCCTAAACGAATTATATAATAGGCTTTTTTGTTGTTTTTAAAACCCTGCAATGCCTTAATAATGCCTGTTTAATATCTAAAAACCATGCATATTCTCTAAAAATCACCCATCTTGATGTTTATAAACAAATAAAAAGTCTCATGGGCATGAGAAAAACAATTATTTTGTAAATACCACTGTGGAAAAGAATTGGTAGAAAGCAACAATATATTTTGGGACTATTGCATTGTCATATAGAACATTAACATTAAACTTTTGGTGTTTGTTTAGGAGAAATGTACTCCAAAGAGAAGATTCAATGGATTACGTGTGTAGTATTGAGAGAACAGTGAGAGACTTACTGAGCAAACCTACAAAGTACAAAATTTCTGTAACTTTTCAACAATTTGAATACTGCTATTTTTTGCTTGAGACTTCTGAAGAAATTAACTGTTGCCACAAAAATAATAGCAAAGTCAAAATGAGCATCACTGAAGCAATGAAGATATTTAATGAATGACACTATCAGGAGTCTTCACTTTTCTTTTAGAGATACTCTATTCATATTGAAAATTAATTTAAACAAATGCAAGAAACTTTTGGTCAAATGGACCTCAGTATACATATGGAAAATAAAGATAATTTTAGCATTTTTTCTGGTAGTTGTCATCCTGTGTTAACACCTTAGGAACTTCAGGGAAATTGTTACACAGCATTAGCATTTGTGTCAAGAACTGATAATTTAGCATTAATAGTTGTTATAGAGCTAAATATATAGCTCTCTATATAATTTATGTAGAGCTTAAGTTCCTCTCACCAGCTGATTGCTGTGGTATTGTTTGATATATAAAGCTTTTTTAGAGCTAATTACCAAAGCTTTATCATACATATACATATATATATATGTGTGTGTGTATATACGATTACAGGAGCTACACCTTTTTCCACTAGGCAGTATTCATGTTAATTTATATGTGATTATCAATGCAGAAAAAGTATGTAACATATTCTATCAGACTGGGAAGGATATTTTTAGGATAAGGAACAGTTTGTCTGTGAAACTGGGAGCAAAGAGCTTCAATGGTTGGAAGATCAGCCCTAAAATAAAAGGAGAGTGTTATTGGGACAGAGAATGCAGGTTCATGGGGTTTTTTTCTGTATCTTATGTGGGGGACACTGCCAGCATAAGGTCAATCTTTTTAACTCTCAAGAGAAAATGTCAAGCTCAAGTTCTCTAGTAAGCAAAAAATGTTAAGCATTCATTGATTTGTTTCTGATTGTTATATTTTTAAGGAGGTATTAAATCTCTTGGGATTTGCAGTAGACTGACAGTGTGTACTGTAACCAAGAGAATCAGGGTAAACATGTAGTGACTCATGACATTCTCTTAGAAGAGGAGCTTTAGTAGAGTGTTTATAAGAAGTGGAGATAATTCACAGAGATAACGCTGGAAAGATAAAAATAGCATACTACACTCATATTTCATATTTCTGATGCTGCTGGGTTATAAACCAGGAGTCACATGGTTTATTTTCTTGGATGCATAATTTGACTTTTATCAATTAATTCTTTTGACAAAAATAGACATTAAAATGCTTGTTCAAACTGTGGATTCATTAAATTACTGGGCCTGATCCATCATTGTTCTTCCTCTGAGTTATAACTGATGCTTCAAGTCAAGCTTTTCTCTTCTGCTGCTGTGACCTAAATAGCTTGCTGTAATTTCAGATTGCCTTTTTTAAGGCTATTGCAGTTGTATCTCTGTGCCCCTATAGACCACACTTCTATTTCCTCCCTTCCCTACTGAACATACTGACCTTCACATAATGTAGTTCAATAGAGATTAGAGTTTGCCTGGGGACTTTATTTTGCTATTACTGGTTCCTTTATAAAAGAGTTCCATCTTGTTGGGGATATTAAATCCCTTACCACTGATTTTGATCTCAGTTAACTTCTTGTTCTGGATAGTAAGATCCCAATCACCTTGCAGGTTATTTTCTTGACATGTCAGACTCAAATGACCCTTTGGATATTATTTACAGATATGCCCTTGTTTGAGTTCTGGATGATGACTGTAGTCTAGTACAAACCTTTACTATGCAAATGAATGACTTGACAATAATGCATGTCTTCAATGTCACTGAAATTTTATTCATAAACACAAATCTTTTTTTTTTTTTTTAGATAGTTAACTAGATGGTAAACTGCTTATCTTGGTCGTTCTGTCTTCTTGGTTGTTCTTCTTGTCTTCTAAGTGTTACTGTACCTTTTTCTTGGAGATTTTCTCTTGTGGTTTTTATGTCTGCCACAGCCTTTCTGCATTTCATTGGGCTGTGATAGTTCTGTCACAGCAAGAGTATTATTATTTCATCTTGCTCACTGTGACTTGTAGTGTTGCTGGCCTTCATTTTTATTTTGATTGTTTATTCTACTGATTAGGAAATTATCCTTAGGTGAGGGAATGATGCTATGCACGTTGATTATGGGTCATTTTGATTTTCTGTTTAATTGCTTTGAAGGGAGTATTTGATGATGTAAGCAAAATGACAGTGAAAGCTGAATGCTCTTTTCCATATATTGAATACTGAGGAAATGTGGCTGATCATTTTCTTTTTCATCAGATACTGATAATCTTCTGCACAGAATTATGATGCTCTTTGCCAGCCTTACACATGCAACACAATTCTCATTGTTCAATTAGGACTCTGCACTTTCTGCTTCGCTCTTTTGCTGTCACTGCTGCTGTACAGGTCACTGAAGACTTCTGACTCAGACTTTCTTACCTACACAAGCTGAGAATCAAGAATGCAATAGTGATGTAGGAAACAAAGCCTTAGAGACAGTTGAAAAATGTGTTCATGACTTTTTCAAGAATTCAAAATGTATTCCCTAGTTTATCTAGAAACATATGCTGTGCTCTAATTTTGTGCTTTTTTTAAACAGCCAGACATGATTAAGAAATTATCTTGCATTTTTAGCTATAGTTATCATCATAAGAAGGACTCTAAACACATTCTTTCTGCAATGATAGTATATATATATATATATATATATATATGTATGGCTGACATGGAGTTAACTTGCTCCACAGCAGACCATATAGTGTTTTGGATTTGTGACCTGAGCAGCATTGATTACACAGCAATGTTCTGTGCTTGCACAGCATCTGTGCCTCTCTGCTACTCACTAAGAGGGCAAAGGATTGTGAGGGGACGTAAGTTGGACAAGTGACCAAAGTGATGTTCCATGTCAAACACCAATACAAATTGGTGGCATCTGAGAGGCAGCCATTGCTCAGAGACCGAGCATCATTCTGATTGTGGGAAATGGGAGAAATTGTCTTTGCATCACTTACTTCTTCTGCTTCCACTTTTCTTAACTCGTTAAACAGACTTTATCTCAATCAGCCAGTGCTCTCAGTTTTGCACTTCCTATTCCCTCTCTCCTGTCCCACTGGTGGCCGAAAGTGAGTGAACAGCTCTGTTGTGCTTAGCAGCTGGCTGGGGTCAACCCATCACATTATCCAAGGCTATTCTTTTTCAAGTTATCCAACCTAACTGAATGTGTTTTGGAACGAATAGCAGGGGACAGGAGGAAAGGAAAAAAAAAGAGAAACAAGATTTAACTTTAATAATAAGAAGCATTCAGTCCTCATGGAATTCTTCAGAGCAGTTCTGAATGAGTCCAATATCTTCACTTTCAAATGTAAAACAGTCATTTATCCATTACTTGTTTTTAAGGTTCCAAATGGTGCAACATCAGTTAGCATTTACTGTTCAGAAAATGCTGTCTTACCAGTACTTTTTGCTTCTGAAATATCATGGATAGATCAACCAAAATTTTGGTGTCCTAAATAACAAGAGTGAAAGTAAAAACTGTGGAACTAGAGATTTTAAAAAATCTAATTCACTTTTTGCTGGTAAATAGCTGTATATTTTTCACCACTATTTATTTTTCCATATATGTCCAGAATGATAATATACATGTCTTTTATTTTTGTGGTACAATTTCAAAGTATTTTTAATGCATATTAGTAACACTAACATGATAGAGATAGAAGAAATTAAATAATTTTATCTTCATTACAACATGTATATGCAGGATTCTGTGAAAAAATTACTTTAAAATGTATTTTTCATATTTGCAGTAAGATGATAATACAGAATGTATTATTTGATGTATGTATTTTTATTACAGAAAATGGATTCTACATAAAATGAAGTGTGAAAAAAATAGATTTTTGAATATAAAATTAAGAGAAGCTGAAAAGAGAAAAAATGCTGCTGTCTAAGATACTCATAATTATTGAAAGCCAAATCCCTGACAGGAGACCAGACAATGAGAGAATCAAAAACTGTCTTCTAGAAACCCCAAAATTAATCTTATGTAAAGCAACTGAAATAGCCAGTCCAAGTAATTAAAATTTGCCCTCCACTGTTTTGCAGGTTGTTGGTGTTTGGTAGGTTATAGGACTGTGAGTAAGAATCCAGCAGCAGGGTTAAACAGGGCAAAAGAACAGATATTTCAAGTCAAGAGTGTAAAAATTAACTTGTGACAAACAATATAACAGAAAATATAACCTAGGCTCACTGTGTGTCTTTGTGCTAACCCAATGTTGTTATTTCAGACAAGTGTCTTTAGGACAGCCTATACTGTTCAATGTCAGAAGCATTTGGTGTGCTGCTGCTCCCCTTATTTCCCAGACATTATAATGATCATTAACAATTGATATTGGCACAGTAAAACCATGCATAATGATCTTATTAATGGAATTGAATATTCAGTGCTGTTCAGAGATGCTTTTTGTAGTTGCACACAGTGTTGCTCTGGCTGAATTGTTGTGCATCACTAATGCAAAGATGGGAGATTCTGCCTGTTTCTTCCTACTGATTGAGACTACACAATAGAAATTATACATATTTATGAAATAGATCTTCCATAAAAATCACCTTTTTTTTCAGCTTTGATAATTTAATTTTTCTTCAGTTAGTACAAATTACACTCTGTAATTTCAGCAGTCAAAAACAACAACAAAAAAGTTCATTTAAGGAAAACCGTTTTGTCCTGTACCTTCAGTGGTAAACACCACCTGCTTCTCACATACAGAGCAGGCTTAAGGAAAATATTAGGAAGAAATTCTTCCCTGTGAGGGTGATGAGGCTCTGGCAAAGGTTGCCCAGAGAAGCTGTGGATGCCCCATTCCTGGAAGTGTTTAAGGCCAGGTTGGATCTCTGAGAAACCTGGTGATCCTGTCCATAACGGGGGAGTTGGAATTGGATGACCCTTAAGGTCCCTTCCAACCAAAGCCATTCTATGATTCTATGAAGTTTTAATGGTTTCTTTATTGTTGCCATTAATCCAGTACTTTTAAAATATTTCGGTTTTTTTCCTGCTGTATTTGGTTTGGTTTTGGTTTGGTTTTCTTTTGTTCGTTTTGTTTTTGTTTTATCATGAATTCTTCTTCACTGTCTTTATGTTTTTAACATCCACACCCTAAAAATCAACCTTTTGTTGACCCACTTTTTTTGCCAAAATGTTTCTAAATGACAGAAAGAAAGTTTCAGACAAAACTGGGACAAACTGAGATAGCCAAAGTTTAGACTGATGCCTAAAGGTGATGAATTCCTGCAGAATAATGAATACTGATGTCTGTGCTGAAATCTGAAATGCATACAACAAATTATTGCAAACTAACACCAGCTGAAGTACATGGAGCTCTGCCTGGAGATGAATGAGGAGCACACCAAAAGGTTTTGGGTCAGGATTAAAGGGAGGGTTGATACACCCCGGTCCAGCTTTGCCAGATGCACGTTTTAATTTTAGACTTCAAGAGATTTCACCCACATGAACTCTTGCAAAGTCTTTGATTCTTTGATACCTTGAGTTCATGTCTGGAGAAAAAAACACACTTTT
This sequence comes from Sclerurus mexicanus, assembly GCA_013396755.1. Classification (NCBI taxonomy): domain Eukaryota; kingdom Metazoa; phylum Chordata; class Aves; order Passeriformes; family Furnariidae; genus Sclerurus; species Sclerurus mexicanus. The sequence continues at coordinate 70,415 of VWZF01002606.1, read as the reverse complement.
TTCTCCAAGAGATTTCTTTTAATTTGTTGAGAAAATAGGCATTTTGGCAAAAAGGGTTTTACAGAAATAACATGCAACTTCACAAAAGCCCTATGATGGACTACCAGGACTAAGAGGCAGTGCTATAGAATAGGGAACCTTTGTTACACTTGGAAAATGTGGGAGTGTACTTAACAGTAGAAGTTTTCACTGTATTGTAACATGGATTCCCCATCTTTTTTTCCCTGAATCTCCCTTTGTCTTCCCAAAAACCCCTTGGGAGGACTTCTACCTCCCTACCTCAATATGCAGGAATTCTTTCCTGTAGAGCTAGGTGAAGTCTTCTCATTGGCCCTTAGTTAAGCCCTTCCCCATTGGCTGTTAAACCTTTAAATACTCCGACCCTTACTCAATAAACTCTCTCTCTCTGCACCCTCTCCGGTGGTCTCAGTGTGTCTCTCTCCTGCGGGACATGTCGGGGTCCACGTGGGCAGGGGGAGACGAGGGTGAGCACTCCTCTCAGCTGTCGTAGGAAAACACAAACTCCATTCAACTTCAGTGAGATACCCACAGCTTCCAGAAAATAGGTGTTTAAGTTACCCACAAGAGGAAGAAAAGAGTAAAGGAAGAGAGATTAAGAAAAGAAAGAATAAAGAGAAAGACAGGAGAGAAAAATATAGTTACCACTGGAAGGTCACATGTTGATTAGTCAGGAGGGCAGGGCAAAGTAAGATGGACCTTTGGTTCTCTGACCACTCACTGTGCCCCTTGCCAAAGTGAAGGGTGCCACAGCCCAGCACATGCTCCAGGGGGTGCGGTGTGGGTGGGCTACCAGGGGGACATTATTGATTGACAGGTCCCCCACACCAACTCTGTGCCTTGTGGCTGCTGGCCTCGGTGGCTGTCTTGGCTGACCATGTGGACACTGTGCTGGAGGCCTTGTCTCCTCTCCCAGCACACACAAACCCCAGAGACAAAATGCTTGATCTGGCCTATCAATCAGTGAGATATAAGCCTGATCTCTGACAAGGGCTGGCAGAGGTGAGTTTATAGTGGATTATTAACTGGCCAGGAAGACTGAGTGGATGAGGCCCTCTACAGACAGAGAGGAGTGGCTTTATGTTCACAAGCCCTGGTTCTCAGAGGTTCAACTACCCTGAAATCTATTAGAGGGACAACACAGTATGGCATGAGCAATCCTGGAGGTTCCTGGAACGCACTGACAACTTCCTTCTCCAAGTGATACAGAAGCCAATGATAAGAGCCAATGCTGGACACTGTTCTTACCAAGAAGGAGGGACTGGTGGGAAGGGTGAAGCTCAAGGGCAGCCTGGGCTGCAGTGACCATGAAGCAGTCACCTGGGACAAGATCCTTGGGACAGGGAGGAGAATGCTTCCCCTTGGATTTCAGGAGAGCAGATTTTTGCCTCTTCAGGGTTTTGCCCTTGGTAGAGTGCAGTGGGACAGAGCCCTGGAGGGAAGAGGGGTCTAAGAGAGCTGGATGATATTCAAAGATTGTCTCCTCCAGGCTCAAGAGCAATGCAGCCCAATGAAGAGGAATTTGGGAAAGAACACCTGGAGGCTTTCATGGATGAAAAAGGAGCTCCTGGACAAACTTAAAGAAAAACAGGGAGCTTACAGAGGGTGGAAGCAGGGAAATAATACAGAGAAATTGTCTGAACAGACAGGGATCTTGTTAGGAAAGCTAAAGCAGAAGTAAATCTGGCCAAGGAAATCAAGGATAACAAAAGTGTTCAAAATGTAAATCAACAATGAAAGAAACACCCTGGAAAATGTGAGTCTTCTCAGGAAGGATACAGGAGAGGTGGTTACTGAAGATATAGAGAAGGCTGGGGTACTCAACAACTTTTTTTGCCTCAGTCTTCACCAGCAAGTGTTTCAGCTGCACTGCAATTGCAGAAGTTGCAGAAGTGAAAGAAGGGACTGGGGGACTGATGAGCTACTCACTGTAAGAGAAGACTGGGTTTGAGGAACCAGAAGGTACCTGAGGTCATGGGACCTGATAAAATATATCCACAGGTCCAGAGGGAACTGGTAAAGGAAGAGGCTAAGCCACTGTGCATCACACCTGCTCAGCCATGGAAGGACAGTGAAAGGAACAGTGAAGGACTTACTGCAAAAGGTGAAACAAATAACCCCCATATGATATCTTGTAATGATTTTGGTGCCAACTTACTGTTTTTTGAAAAAAAATCAAGTAGATTCTACTTAGTAGAATGTATTCCTTAGCCCTTACACATCCTGCTTAACATCCTTAGAACCAAACTTTAAGAATGTACTTTTGAAAATTTAGATCCCTGTGTGATCTTTTTCCCTAAGCAGACAGTGAATGACACCTAGAGATTGATGTGGCACAACATATACTGCAGAATAGCAATGACATTTTCTGGTATATGGGTGGGGTTTTTTAGAATTGTCACCTGCAGAAGCAGTGTCAGCAGCAAACATTTTTAATTGTCCCAAAATCTGAGTGGAAATGTTGCACCACTTGTTGTGTGCATCACCATTTCTTCTTAACACAGAATATTTGTGCATTTTTTTGCAAATGCCTCATATTAAATTTCCTAGAGGCTGGGGTTTTTTGGTGGCTTTTTATTTATTTATCTATTTATTTTTATTTTTTATTTGTCCTGGCATATTGCCTTGGCTTTAGTGTGTATAAACACAGAAAAGAGTTTGCAATTAATATAAGAGTTTTTCTCTATATATTTTTATATATACATACACACATAGGCTTTATAGTACGTCTAGGCCAATGGCAAAATTTAGATAATCTTAGAATGGCTTGAGTTGGAAGTGACCTTAAAAATAATCTAGCTACAAACCCTCTCTTGTGGGCAGGAACACCTTCCACTGGACGAGTTTGCTCAGCGCCCCATCTACCGTGCCCTTAAAGACTTCCAGGGATGGGGCATCCACAAATCCTTTGGGCAACCTGTTTCAGTGCCTCACTGTCCTCACAGTAAAGAATTTTTTTCCTAATATCTAATCTAAACCTACTCTCTTTCAGTGTGAAGTCATTCCTCCTTGACCTGTCACTACATGCCCATGTAAAAAGTTTCTCTGCATCTATAGACTCATTAGAGATGTGTGTATTTAGTTCTGTTTGCATACAGATATGGGTGTGTATACATGTTTATGCATACCTACAAACATCCTCCACAAACAAGGAAGAATGGATCCCTCATGGCATGACCTTAAGTAAAAGATTAGAGGAGAGCCCTCTGTAAATGGAGTCCTGCTTGTGCAACTGATACATTCCAAGTGACCAGGAAGATGGAGGTAGCAAATGGACAATATTAGCTGAAATATTCAGACAACAAACACAGCAATTCTGTGCCCACAAAAGCATGTAAAAGTAAATGAAATAAGATAGATGAAATGTGAGCATGAGTACAGCAGTTCCAATTTTGTTAATTAGTCTGTATTCATGCTTCACTGCTGCTGCAATTATGCCACCTCATCCTTGTGTAGGCCTATTGTGCAAATGCTGTCATTATGCTCCTGGCAGCATATAAAACAGTGCAAGATATGAGCCACCTACAGAGATGTCATTACAATCGTGTCAATTCAACAGTATGTTTCCTAAAATTTATAATTATTCGTCTTCACTGAGAAGCAATTTGTGAACCTATTACTGGTCTTTTTGAAGTTAACTTGGTAATTTCTTTTATATTGCATTAAACACCTGCCACTAAAGTTAATTGTGTACACCTAGTTATAATGCTTTAGAAGGAGAATCAATGCCTATACCTACCTTTTAATAATTATATAGATTTCAGGTATTTGGATTTTTTTTCCTAATTTCCTATAAATTATACTAGATATTCAGAAATATTGAAGAAAATGGAATAAATAATAGAATCTTAAGAATAGTTTGGGTTGGAAAGAACCTTAAATATCATCTAGTTCCAACCCTTCCAGCACTAAGCTTCCAGAATAAAAGGATTCCTCTTTGTAGTAAGTCTTACATGTCTCAGTGACAAAAGGTCACATCCTAAAATGTGGGCTGAAAAACACCAAAACTACATTTTCCCAAGAAATGTTGAATATTTAAAGACTTCATTTTAAATACATGAGTATTTAACTCTGAATGAAACATTCAGCTGAGATACTGTCTCATGTGAACTGCATCCAGAATGTCTACATGAAAATTAGTTTCTTCAGCTTGAATTACAGAGGTAGATGTGCCAGTTAGTAAGCAGTGGTGGTTTTAGGTATGTTTTATTCACCTGCATGTGATCCTTTATTAGCAAGTTGTTTCTACAACACAGGAATTATCAGTCTACCTCTATCAGTTTATCAAGGGTTATACTTCATTTCAATCACTTTCAAATGTCAGTACTCTTCTTGGTCAGAATAATCTGCATGTTTTTTGGTTGAAAAGGCAGAAAAACAGATTTTTTTTGTGCAAACGGATGGGATGGGAATTTGCAATTGACAATGTCAAGCAATCAACAAAGGATTAGTTGATATTATAGAGTGACTCATATTTCAAAGGCATCTTTCCATAGGGGGTCACCGTATAATTTTGCACCTCCATCACAAATGACGTCCAGCAAACTTTGAATTTAATCCTTTCTTCAACCTTTGATCTATGAAATTTAGGTAGAATTTCTGTTTCATAACATGTCTGGTTAAGTAGTCATCTGAGTAAAGCCATATCTGCATATTTATTCAGGCAACTGGGAGCATTTCAATGACACCTGAATACAGCAATTTTAGTCTACTGTCAACTAACTGAGGTCCAATTAGCTTGAAAAAATATTCTGTTTATATTCCTTTTTTCAAATCATTACATTCAAAACCTACTTTGTATAGGATCCTTTTTTCTCTTTGAAACAGATACATAACTGAAAATAGGTGATTTGTTCAATAACTTTTTAATCTAATTAATGAAAAAAACCCAGGATTATCCATTAAAGCCATAGGAGAGGGGTCAATCCACTCAGGAATCACAATTAGTGCTTCCCAAATTCTAATCTATAAAGCAGATAGACAACCTTTCACATCACTCAAAGATTTTATATGCAGTATTACAACAGTACTTGTATTAAACAGGTTTTTATCTGCTTCTGGAGTTCAAGATGCACTTGAAACAATGACCAAAATTATTGTATATATATACACAATTTATTTATTGTCATGAGCTCTCAATAACTACGCAGCTGGTATCACGGAAGAAGCTTTCTTGGTGTCCAGGTTATTTTTTGTTCTGTCTCAAAGAAGCCTGAGGTAAAATTTGCCCACAAATGAAAAAGACTGCAGTAAACAATTCAGCATATTCTGAAGAGTCTAAGTCTATTTTATCTTATTGTTTTGTATAACTATTGATTTTCAAAATACCAAGATGAATAGTCACTAAAAGAGAAGGAAGTTGCCATGGGAAAGTGAATACTTAGAAATCTTTGCAAGTTTCCTAAATGTGTCAATCCTGATCCAGTTTAAAACAGTGATGAATCATATTACAAGGAAATCCTTTAATCTGTGCAACACTATATATTAATAACACAGAGCTAAGATGTGAGAATGAAAAACCTCAAAAGATATAACTATGAGCATCCAAAAATTAATTTACCAAGAGGGAAAACGGGGAAATCTAAGGTGATATCTTTCATATAAAATTGTTCTGTTCAGTAAAACTTTTAAAATGTGTCATAGAGAACTGCAGTTCAGCAGAAAATTGTTTCTTTGGTGGATCATCACCTGGGGTTTTTTTGTCTTCACACAGTTTTTTTTTTTTTGTAACTCTTGGAGAAAGACAAACATTTGATATTCTTACACTTAAATGAAAAGTATAAGAACAAGAGAAAGAAAAAAACTGTGAAATGTGACACAAAAATTTCCAAGGTTTCCTTTCCTTTTTAAAATCTGAGAAATGCCAAGTACTAATAATAATTTGCTACATTGGAATTTTAATTATTGAAAATAGGAATATTTCCTTCCTACATCAAAAACTTTTTAAAAGCATCAGAAACAGGGAATATATTCTTTAAACTCACTTTCGAGTATTTAGATAATCAGGGATTTTATTTTGTGTAATAATACTACAAAAGTTATGATTAATTTAAAAAACACTTCATGTTTGAAAGTGTTTGATGCTTAAAAAAACACCTTTAAAAGCACAGAAATACTTCTTGTCTACCCAGATTGTAGGGTCTTGACATTGTCCTGACTCTTAGCCCTTAGTAACTAATTACAAGGCCAAGAAGAGAATAGCAATTAGGCGAAATGGCAGAATTTCATCGAATTTTTCTGGATACAGTTAGAAAACACTAGTTCTTTAGGTCTTTATTAAAGTGGCCTTCGTAATACTTGTGTTTACTGCACTAGAGATCTAGTGGTGATTTGCAGGGTGGGGGGAAAGAAGAAAATGAAAACAGGAGAGTTTTGTTATTTGTGTGTGAAGGAGTGTTCCTCAAATACAGAGTCTGGAAGAATAGGCAGGGTAACATGATGTTTGAGCATGTAGTCATCACCCAGATAGTTTCTAGAACAAAAGCAATTCTCTTGTGCTCTTAAAGGCAGCCATGGGTAGGAAGGGTGTGCATTCATATGTGATTGTCTGATTATACCTGTATACTTATGTGTATCTTAAACTATGCTCTATGCAATAATAGACCCATCCAGCATGATGTCTTTGGTCTGGTTTACTCTTGTGCAAGATTTGACTATTCCCACAGATTCTCAAGGAAACCCTGTTGTCACTCATTTACATTTGGGATCAGGATTCTTCCAGTACTATGTGAATTCATAGAGCTAAAACACATGGTATGTGTATATGATTTTTTACTACTGATTTTGGAAAAAAAGGGTTTATTTTCTCATCCCCTGCAATACTAAGTATATTAATATACTATTTCTGTAAAGAACAAAATACTAAAATGTGCTTGAATGCTGCTCTTTCTTTAGTTCATGAAGAAGGTAACAAACCACTTGGGAAAAATATATCTACAGTTACAGTGAAAAAAGTATAGGATACATAATGTTTGCATTCTCAAATAGGTTTGTGGATAAAACAATGATAAAAACTCAGAAAATACCCACTCTTTTCAAAGACTAATAATTTACTCTTTTTAAATACTGCTCAATTCATTTTGGACAAATATTGACCTGCTTTTAAATTCTTAGCTCCATCACAGTGTGCAGCAATAGTTTATTCCGACTTTGCCCATATAACTGTCTCTGCCACTGACAAGTACCGTTCAAGAAGTTGTGACTGGACAGATCATCAAGAATATTGCCAGTCAACAGAAAACCATCCAGAGGTTGGATTAGCCCTGGTGGTTCTAGCCTTAAAAACTGCCATGTCAGGATACAGTAGCGAGGGTGAAGATGAAGAGGTGAGCAGTTCCTCAGGTGGGCGTGGGTGGAGTCCCAGTTTATGAAGATGGGGGACCAGGCTCCAGAGTTGAAGAATTTTTCAGGAAATCGAGCAGTTCCAGGAAAGGAACAGCTACAATGAACACCATCATCTGCAGGGTGTTACCAGGGGTCTGCAGGGTGTCACCAGGGGTCTGGAGGTGAAGGAGCTGAGGTGGCCTTTACCTGTACTTCTGTGTTCCCTGACACACAGCAAGGACTGTGTCCATGCCAATACTCTGTTATGACCAGCAGCACTCTCTGTTTCGGAGTTCAACTGCAGTTGTAAAGGCAAAGATTTACAGTGGATGTGGATGAATTAGTGAAAGAACAGAAACCAATTTCTACTTGATTCTGTTTCTTGAAGGTGAAGATATTAGAAATATCTATCAAGAAATTTTAATTATTTTGTCAAATAATAATAATGTTTTATGTTTTCAAAGCACAAGGGTGCTTTTTTTTTTATGCCATTAAGGAATTGTACAGACAAATAATTGATAATCACCATTAATTATTAAATAGTCCAGTATAGTCAAGAGTGAAAATGGCACTTCTAATAAACTAAATGATAGGCAGTTGAAGGATATTGTGGTGATCCAAGTATTGATTGGTTGTTAAAAGATATTTTATTAATGTTAATGCTAACCTAACCATTATGCACAGCCCTAGAAAGACAGAGTAAATTACAATCAATATTGCTAACACAAAGAAAAAATAATTTATTTTCTGCTATGACAGATTTCCTACCTTGAGACAACCTTGGTTAAAGAGATACAAAAAATGTAGCCATGTTTTTGAAAATAGATTTTGAAGGGGAAAATATTACATTCTAGGTGTCTTTGACATAAAGTGAAAAATATAAAGAAGAAATTATTTCAAATATTCAACTTAAGCTTGATAGTTTCATGCAAGCCAACCTTTTCTCAACAGGATATTTTCTTAAAATGTATCTTCACCATAGGAAAATCATGAAAAAATAAACATTCTTTTATTTGATCAGGGAAAAAGGATTTCAGCATTTGAAGATATGTTTAAGAAAGATTTGATAAAGTTGTTTTTACAAACTGTTTGAATAAAGGCCTTTGTGGACCACAAATGAGGGATATCTGTTCCTGAGATAATATCTAAATTACGTATTTATGTACAGCATTCTGTAGACAATTGGATCTTGGGGCAAACAAGGATGTAATATAGTTCTAAAAGACCTGATTTAAAGGCAGCTGCTAGTGCTGAGTACTCTCACTTTACACATTTTTAATATGTATTTGAAAACTACTCTTCAGTCAATCAAAATTGGAAGCTTTTGTAGTTTCTTTATTACCCCAGCTTCATGTAGGAAAAGTGACTTGTGGTTTTAAATTAATTTACCAAATATTTGCCATTTTCTTCCAGTATGTCCCTTGATATTTTATTGCTATGAAGCTGGTCAAGCCTCAGATTTATCTTCAGTAAAAAGATATTAAAAATAAACCCTAAACAGCAATTCTGTATATGGCTCAAATACCTGTCTTACAGCCTGTGGTGGTTTAGTTTTCTTGGTTTTGGTCTGGGCCTTCCCTAGTAACCAGGTTATAACTAAGGAAGTATTCCACACCATTCCTTCATGTAATCAGAGGTATATAAGATTGGGGAGTTGCCTCCCTCTCGCTCTCTTCCTTTCGTGTGCTGGGGAGGACATCAGGTCTCTGTGCTGGCTCAGCTCTTATCTGTGTGAGCTGAGGCCTCTCGGAGACACTGGTGCCTCACTCGTCCAGAGGTGGAGATCTCTACTGCTTCTCTTAAGAGAAGTTATTTTTTGTGAGATTTTATTGTATTAGTTACTTATTGAGCTTTTCCCCTGAGTTTACGAGTGTGTGTATATCTGTTTTTGTTTGGTTCTTACCCATTTTTGTCCCATTTCCCTTTCCCTTCCCCCTTTTCCCTTTTGGAGTTGTTTGGGGTTCTTATTCTGTAGATTCATAGTGTTTGATTGGATATATTTGTAATATATGTGAATATATATATACTTTTACTACAATTCTCTTTTGGTTCTTTTTTTTCCCTTTCTCCTGGGGGCGGGGGAAGCCGTGTGGCTGCTGTTGGGTTTTGGCAGGGAGCCAACTCAAACCTCCACACAGCCCCTTAAAATTCTCCTATTTTAACGTTTATCACCACTTACCAACCTCAGCCTGGTAGGAAGGACAATATTTCATAGAGTTTCATTTGAATTCCTGTAAGTTCATTAAAATCATTGATTAAATCTCAGACTTGAGCAAAATTCATATCCATAGGCTTGAATAAAGTCATGTAAAACTGGATTCCTTGCAAGTGAGAGATATAGAACTAAGCGCTGTTACTGCAAGGTTTCATGTTAATCAGCTTTGTAAGAGAATGTATCTTCATGACAAGAAAAGAAAAAGTGTCAAAATATTTTTGATAAATGCAATACCAAAGTCCTAAGCATAAATATATATACAGTTGAGAAATCACATTATAAGGGTTTTCAATTCAGGAGAAGGGAAGAAAGGAGTTATTCATATAATAGCTCCAGGTGGTTCACAACATGTCAACTCTTCCTGAAGTCTAATGAAGGAATCTTTGTGCTTAGTTCTTCAAATAATCACAATGCTATTTTGTCATGTATTAGGAACATCTACTATTAATGCAGTACTATGTAGTTTGTATTTAATTGAAATAACAGTGATTATTATTGAAATCAAAACTTTCCAGGGTTCCATTTATTAGTCTCCATGTTTTAAATAAAGACTATACCACCTAAAGTAAGTACATTTTAAAATATCTCTATTTCTGTTTTAAACTCTCTTATCATATTCTCATAAGAAATCATCTATGACTTCTTTTTCAAATGCTAGAGTATATTTCTCTATCTTCCACTCACCTGTAATGTTTCTCTTTTTTTTGATTCTTTGCTATCATTTTACAAAAATCTGAAATAACTTCATAGGTTTTGACACAGTTTGGTAAACACTAACTTCATATGTGACAACTAATGAAACTTAACATCATTAGTCTGTATTTCAATTGGATTTTTTCTAAATTTCATCATGGACTGCTTCATAAATCATCTTCACTGAAAGCAATTTGTTTTCCTGGAAAACAACCTCCCATTGGCCTATATTTTCTCACATTAACTGCACTGTACATTCATCTAATGTATGTCAGAGCTGCTCTCCATGTGTTTTGCAATGATATGCAAGTTAAAATGTATAATTGTAACTCTGGGTAGGTAGTCCTTGAATGACAATAGAGATGTCTCCAAGGGGAATTACTTTTTTTTTTCTTTTTAGCTTCCACGACTAGTAGTGGAAACACAGGGTAATTCTTTAATAAAGTGTGAACCCATGCAAAGGAATGTTTAAAATGCAGAAAATAACTTGTAAAACTTGATGAAGTGGTTGTTTTAACAGCACAATAATAGGACTACAAAAATTCTTCTACCATTTAGTGTAAGAAAGTTGCCATATAGTTGTATATTTATAAAATTCGAGACAGATAAAGTACTGTAAATGTACTCGTAATTCAATGTATTTTCCAAAATTACAATTTTTTTTCTTCCACAGTGACTGTTTCTTTACTGTTTATAATATTTTTCTAAACTGATATCTCTACTATTACATATAGGCAGGAAAAACTCTCCAAATCTTATGAGGAGGCATATCCATATGAAATATATAGAATATGATACAGAGCACACGAAAACATATTTAAGAATTATTTACAACCATACTTATGGTCTGCATCAGTACTTCAGCCACACTCATATCCTGACTCACTGCAGTCCACTCTTCAATTATTGCATTGGATAAATAGTGGTACTTTTCCCCACAATATTTCAGTGCATAGGATATAGCATTATATAGGATATATTCTGACCCATGCTGAATAGGATTTAGGTGAGGATTTTAATGGCTTTGTTTTCATGTTTATTTTTCTAATGTAGATCATTGGATTTTCTATTAATCGATCACACAGGAGATTTTTAATTGAATTTCTGGTAAAGAAAGTGAAAAAGCACAGTAAGAAAATGATCCTTAGTGAAAAAAAGTCTTCTTATTTCAAGGCTAGTCTGAACTGGATGCTCAAATTTTCACTGTTTGAAGAGCTTGTGTTTTAAAGGGTTTTCACTTAGCTCATCAAATCTCTTTTAGGTCTTTACATTTTTTGAGGTCCTTTTCTCCAGTTACCATAATGTGTTTATTTCACATTTTATTCCTTTTCATGCTAGTTATCAGCCATCTCTGAAGTTCTGATGCAGAAGCCCCCTTAAATATAGTACAAGTGTTTAACAAAAAGGATAGATGTACAAACACCAAGGAAGCAAAAAAAGCCGCATAAAAATTGAGAGAAGTTACAGATGCTTCTAAGTCTATCGATATGATCTTGTTTTTCTACAGCAAAAGGTCAATAACCCCTCATAATTAAATAAATATTGATAAAAGATATTTCTTTGAGCATGCCATGTTTAATTTTGAGTGAGCTGATGTCCTGCGCTTATCCCAAGATAAGATGCAAACCATGGATTTAAGAATGAAAACACCATTTCAAATCTTCAGCAGGGTTTTAGGCAATGAAATTCAGTGACCATTCTGTGTATGTTTGTCTCCACAAATGTGTTTTAACTTTTTCAGCCATTTTCTGCCAAGCAAAGTAAAAGTGCTTAGGTCTGAAAAACGTCAAATTTCTTCAGATGTGGCTGAAACTGAGATGCAGCTGAGAGAGACTTTGAGTCTCTAGTTCAATAGAGAGCTACATATGAACCTCTGGAACCTGTACAGAAAAGTGGAGTGCTCAGCTTCGGGAGACAAATCTCTTTCTTCAGGTGCACATGGAGAACTTTCCTAAGCCAAATCTCTATCTTCTGGGGGATGATTTTTCTAAGCAAATAAATGTTTAGAGAAATGTCTGATTTCACACCCCTATTGGTTAAGACATCAGGATGTTTGTGAGTTATGGAATTCCCACACTTCTGTTTGAGGAAGACTGGTCCTTTCAAACTTAGGACCCAAAGGACTTTAGAAGGTTGAGCACAACACCAGAGAAAATTGATAGAAAGCAATATGTTTGTGAATGACCATTTAAAGTCATTATTAATAAGGTCCTGTTGTAGAATTTAATGTTCAATAATTGGGCTAATGATTAATGGATTTTGATTAGATTGACCTTATTAAAAATGTATGTATATATATAAATATGTATATGGTTTGTTTCCTTCTTGCCCTTAATGAAATATTGAGTATAATACTTCCACTAATTGAAGGTTATAAAAGCACTTCTGATCTTAGGCAAAACAATCGTGTCATGTCCTTTCTATCATCCCAGTGAAACAGAAAGAATTGCATATACACAACCACAGGCCCATGTAGGCTTCCAAAGAGGCTGGGTTAGAAGTCTGATCGGAAGCTGCCCAGTTCTTGAGCTTGTCCGGGTGCCCCTGGATGGCATCCTGTCCTGCAGGTATGTCAACAGCACCACTCAGCTTGGTGTCATCTGCAAGTTTGCTGATGGTGCATTCGACCCTAGAGTAATTAGAGCAATTTTCACTGTATCAGACACATAAGCTGTCAAAGTATTTTTAAAGTCTGATATTAAATAAATACAGATATTCTGTAACTGTTGTTCAATAATATTCATAATTTTATTTTTTTTTTGCCACACTGCAGACATCAGAATGAGCATTTTCTGAAAGAACTGCTTCTCCTCTAAACTCTAAAAATGTCTGCTGTTTCTTTGTCTACTAATTATACTGGGACATTGACGACATGGGATTTGTGCAAGGTAGATCCCAAGTTCCACAGAGAGAGCCCTGGATTCATTGATTCACTCACTTGTTTGGCAAGGTTGTCAAAATACAACAATATTGCCAATGGAGAAACTGAAATATGCTGATTAATTTTTTTTTCAAATAACTGGTCTTTTTCCTGCTTTCACATCAGAAACAGTGTAATTCAACTGTCTTGACTCAAACTTCTACTGATTCACATTAACCTACAGCTGGTATGTTGATGAATTATGTAGCACATTATAGACACTCCGTTGAATATTACATTTCACGAGGAGACATCCTTTCAAACCAAGCTATTTCAGTCAGTTTTCTGATTCACTCATTGTTTGATGTAACTCAGGCAATTTTATTTTATTGTTATAGGAAAACGTGGGAAAACACAGTTGAAAATCTTTTATAGTAAATATTGAATTGCAGTTAGTAAAAGTTGTAGAAGAATAATGAAGTAACAGAGTATTATTGACTCAAAATCTTGACGGATTTCTAGTCACAGAGTATGTTTTTCAGAGTCAGTGTTAGCTCCTTATTATTTTTACTTTAAAGAAAGGTAATGAGCTGAGTAGTAAAAAAAAAGATTATTACACTTATGACCTTCTCACAGGACTCCACTCTATATTGCAGAAGCTACAATGACTTAAAAAGGGATGAATTTCTGAACCAAAATTTTGATGAAGTAATTCCAAATATTTCTATATACATACATGTATTTTAACCCCATGGTAGAATGATGACTCACCAAAACATAAGCATTGAGAATTAAATTAATTGTTTTCCCTATTGCCCATTTAGATACGAAGGAAAGAACAATTGTAGTGCTTATTAACCTTCTCTTTTCCTTCTGTCAGAAAAAAAAAATCACAAAGTTTAGAAAACAATCTACCAAAAATATACATATTTTTATGAATAAACTTTCAGCATATTTCTCTTTCAGAATATATTCTCCTTAGCATTTTTCAAATTATTGCTATCTGTATCTTTGAGTGTTGTTCAACAAGATAATGTGTTTGTGAGCCTATCATTGTTTACTTCTCTTGACAATAAATCTGATTCACATTATGATTGTTAGTTTGTATGAAAAACGTGTATTATGATAATACTTATTTATCTAGTATTTTCTATCTGAAGATCTCAAGTGGTTTACAAAGGCGATGAATATCATAATCCCTATTTTACATAGGGACATATTTCTGTGAGAACTATTTAGCTCCAGAAAATTGCATAAAGGATGTTTTTGATTGCTTATTAGAAGGATGACAGAGGGGAAGAAGAGCAGAAGAATCAATTACAAATGTATTGCACTTCATACTGAAACCTGGAAAGTCTCCCAGGACTAATATTGGAGGAGTTGGAAGTTAAAAGGTTTTTAATTTACACGTTGGGACAGCAACTCAGAACACTTCATAAGGAAACAAAATAGAAAATAGATACATATATGGGAAAATTTTTTGGACTTATTACCTCCCAAAAAAGCCATTAGGGAAAGCTTTGAAATTGATCTTCATGAATTTAGACCATAATAAATCTATGAAAAATATGTATGAACATACCAGGCAAATAAATCACAGTAAGGAATCATTCATTCTCTCAGATTCTTTCTCTCTTCCAGGCCAGTTTCCTGATTGGAATAAAAGCTGCTGAGAGTATTTCTCCTAGTTTGCAAAATAGAATAATGATTAAAAAATAATGGATCTTGTCATTTACCTCTCATTAAGCGCTAACAAGACTCTAATTGACACAGAGCATAGGTCTATAAGAAAATAAGAAGACTCTGACAAAACACAGAATTTTGCTGTTCGTCAGCGTTCCCACAGCCTCTCATGGCCATATATAATTTACTTGTAAGAACTGGAACAGGAAATGTTTTTCCTGCTACATGTCTTCTGAGGCTGCTGCAACAATAGAAGGAATTTCATATGAGTTAAACATAGCCTAGTAAAAGTTTTGACAGCCAGTTCCTCAGCTTTTGACTATCTGGACAGTCCAAAATAATCTTTATTGCCATCCAGGTGAACTGTATCAGTAGAATAACCCTTCAGTGTGTGAGTCCAAAGGGAATCCAATTGGCCATGGTGTTGACTTGAAGCACATGAGTTCTGAATTAGGTTTTGTTTCTACATGTAGAAACTCTGCTTTTAAAGTCAGGAAAGAGTAAGCCAAGAGATAAAGTCACAGCGTTCCCTTGAAAGGAATTTTCTCTTTCCTTCCTTTCAGCACTATACTCCCCAGAACTAGCTGTTAAAACTATTCTCTCACAGGCTCATTCAAAAAAGCAGTGGTTCACAGCTGTAAAAAAGGATTAAAATGTACATGATTAGCCTCCAAGTTTACAGGATGTGCTATAATTAGTGAATGGAATTCATACTATATAAATTAATTAGTTGTTACTAATTGTCTGCAGTTACACTCATGCCTTTCTGTACTGGCTTGTCAGTACCTTAGAAACATTTTGTGAAAGGTCTGAGACCCTGCATGTTTAGAAGCTAAATTGAAGTTAAGGTCCTGTGAGGTGTTAAATCACAGAATCATAGAATTGTTTAGGTTGGAAAAGACCTTTAAAAAGATTTCTGCTTGCACTATTAAAAATATATTTCTTTTAAAAAATAATTTCAGGGAAATAATATGTGTTCCTTATCTCATCTTGAAAGTTTTTGAGTGTTCAAGACAGAGGAGAAAATTAATTCTGAACAAAGTAAAAATGGACTTGTCTGCTGTGTAACTAAGCTTCCTTACTTATCAATTGGCATTTCTATGCTTCTCTGTACGTCATGTTCAAGAGAAAAATGAAATCTGCTTCCAGATATGCCAAATACCAGTTTAATATTTTTGATTCCATTAAATTTCTCTCCACAATGAAATTAATAATAAATTCTATAATGTGAAAGATACCCTTTCCTTACAGTAGAAATTTTATCCCTAGTTAGGTCTTTACAGTTTTGTCTTGGAGTTGGGATCTCACTCCAGGTGTTTATTCACAAATTGCACATACGTGTTTGAAAGAAAAACATAAAATCCCACTTTAGTAAAAGCCGTAACTTTTTCATGCTGAATTTCTGGAAAATATCACAGAAATATTTATAAAACAAATTAAATGAACAACAGCAAGTAATGTTTTCTGAAATTATACTTAGGATCTTCTTAAGATTATGACAAGAACTTTAAGGACTAATCTCTTAAACCACATAACAGATGTGGGGGGAAAAAAAGTGGATAAGAGATTTCCTAGTTTAAATCAGTCAAATAGTGTACATAAAACATATTTTTATGGCATTATATGGTTTTCCTCAATGCCTTATTCCTAGTTTTTACGAGTTTTAAGAACAATTAACTACAAACTGAGTTCTGAATGTTCACAAACATTTGTCCTGTTCTGACATAAAAATCATGCTCTTGTAAACTATTTATAGTTTACCAGTGTTTTATAGCAAAAAGATATTAGTGTGAAACTTTTCATTTTCTTTTATCTTCAAATCAATTTGTAGCAAGTGGATTGCTAGCTTTTAATTCCAATGAAATTGTTTAAGAGTCTAGCAAGAAAAAAAGAAAAATCCTGAAAAGGAGAATAAAGGGGAAAAATATACTCAGAAAAGCATGCATGCAGCAGAAACTGCTTCAGAGAATTATTTATGTTCCACCACAGTGGGAAAATGTTGGACCATCCAAAAGGCAAGTATTTACTTTCCTATCTGTAATAAACTTGAAAAGAGTTAAAATTTGTCAAAAAAAAAGTTTTTTAAGTGTGTTTACATTTTTATCTGGCATTTAGAAAGCAGTAGCAAGATAAAAATATTCAGCAAGCTGTGCTACTTAGAGGCTTACTTTGCCTTTCTGATTTATACAAGATAATACTTCATTCCAATACTCCAAATTATTTTTTGGGAATTATGTAGAGCAAATTCATTTCACATTGTCTTCTGGTTTCAGTGACTTTCTGTTCTTGTTATCCATTAACAATATCAATTAAAAAAAATAAAGGAACTGTCTAAAATAACAATTGGTAAAATCTGCAAGTTCTTCAGGAATGAGGATATCTTAAATCACGTTTCACTGAAGTCACGATAATACAACATGTGAATTCATTTATTGTATTCAAAGCAGTCAACACAAAAACTTGAGCTATATGGTTGAAGAAATGGAAGAAATCAGGTCACCTTATAGATGAAGATTACATCAGCAAAGTCTCTTTTCCTCATCCAACCATGTTGCTATTTCCTTCTAGATGATCATATAGGTTTCAGAGATTTCTCATGCTTTCTCTGCTATACCAGGATTTTGATAGCCAAGTCCTCTTGTAGGCTGGGGAGGAGAGAATACATCAATATATTCTTATACCCAGAACTTGCTCAGTTCTCCCCCTTTGCTGGGGATTGTCATGTCAGGCTTTTCATTAACATTGAAGCTCTTCCGTACATATGTAAGCATTCCTTTGTTATACTAGAGCCCCCCTCTTGCATTTAAGTGGTTTTTAAACAAATCCTTCACTAATGTAGTGCAAAACTCTTCTCCCTTCCTTTGTTGTATATCTTGCATTCTGAGGAATGTACCTTTCATGTATCAGTTTATATTAAAAACATATGACATAACTATCTAAATAGATTTATTGTATGTGTCTCATTATGGGCTCTTAGACGTGAAAATAATTAATCACTTCAGGGTGGATTCATCTCACTGAGGATTCTTTCAGGTTGCTCTTCAAATTAATTAGTGTTAGTAGACATTTTTCTACAATTAAATTTCTGGATCAAAAAGAACTTCGGAAATTTGAAAGTTATGCTGAACAAACAATTGTTAATCAGAAAAAGAAAAGTAATTGGTTTGTAAAAGTGGGCAAAAAGAACAGGGAGAACACAGCTTGACTTCAGTGGTAGGCCAGAACTTTATCTTGGCAAATATATTAAACAGTCATAATTATAATCAGAGCTAGTATGTATCCAGTATATTTACATGACCTTTAATACATGTGCATGCAGATATCCCCTACCACGGAGAGTAACAGATTTACTTGATCCATTTAGGATCTGCCTCACAGGAAAAGGATATGAACTCTTTGGAGACGAGTCCCTCTACACGTTTCAATGAAGCTCAATTTTCTCTGCCTTCCTGTTTGTGTCTTTTTCCTCTGAGGAATACCTATACACTGCATTTGTTTGAATTTCCTAACTTCTACTTGATCCACTTCCAGTGAAGACTCTAAATGGTCCTGAACAACTTTGCTTTCAAGAGAGATTCTTTTACCTTGTTTCCCACCAAATGAGCTGTGCCATGCTATAACTGTCTTCTTTGCCCATGTGCTGAACGTCAATTTATTCAGCCTTCTTCAAAGTCTGCAGCTATCCTAGGAAATTAAATAGAACCACAAGCTAGGTTTGCATGCAGGCACATGGCTAAGTTCAATGCTAACACATTGCCAGATTTTGGCTTGATACCATTCAGTCTACTCCCAAAAGTTAAAAATATTTATAATCCTTCTTTTCTGACCATTTCTTGTATTTGTCTTGCTCTTGCACTTACAAATCAAGGGTGGCTGTGAACCATACTGGGGAGGGCTATTCCTTTCATGTCCTGTTGTAGTAATTTAAATAGAGATTTAAAAGGTGAAATCCTTGCAGATTTCCCCCTTTTATATATTTCTATCTTTCAAATAGTACTTTTCATGTCTCTCAAATCCTGTGTTGCTAGGGACAACAGAAAGTAAAATCAAGATATTGAAGCTTTTAGAGAAGAGTTACTGAAATGTTTTCTATATTATAAAGAAAACTGCATTTTAAACATATTTCAACTTCACATATACTGGCCCCTGAATTGTTGTAATTGTCTGAAGTAAAATAAAATGATAGATTTAGATTATTCAGGTTGACAACTATTGTTGCTTAGTGAAACTGAATCTCATTCTAGAAGTTGCGCAATAAACTTATCACATTTTAATGTGTTCTCATCCTAGATGGATCATATTGTGTGTTTCCAGGCTATTTCAAAGTCATTCTGGGATGGGGATGGGGTAGGGAGAGGGGAAGAAAATGGACTGAAAAGTAAGTGTGCTACATTAGTGTTAATACAGGAATATTAGTGTTAATATAGGAACAAAAATAAGAGACTTGAAGCAAACCTAAAACTTATGCTTGTGAAATTGTGCTAAGAAAAACATAGACTATTTCTTCTTGATTTTAATATCAATCATCTTAATAACAAAGATGAATTCTTTGTTCCAGGGCTAACGCTTAGGCATGTCACCTGGCACAACACATCCACCAGCTTTTATGTGGAAATTTGTGTTGAGAAACACTTCAGTTTTCTATTCACACCCTATTTTTCTGCTCGTCAACCACGTGTTCCCCTTAAGAAAGCTGCGGAACCAACGTACAGACTGTGCTGACTGTGAATCATTCAGAAGTATTTTCATGTCAGGGGAAAGCAAGGTAGCCAGTCAAGCCATGTTTTGCTGTCTGTGAGATTGCTGAGTCAGAGGATGATGTTCAGTCCATTTTCAAACACATCCCTCGATCACTTTATGTTGGAGAAGAACTCTGGTTCATTCATCAGCAAAATAAATTTAGCTTCAGGTAAAATCCAAAGAGAAAAGCCAGAAATCAAAATTTCAAAGTGCGTTGGGTTGACCCTGACTGGATGCCAGGTGCCCACTAAAGCTACTCCATTCCTCCCCTGATCAGCTGGACAGGGGAGAGAAAATATAGCAAATGTTGAGGTTGAGGTAAAGGGCAGGGCGAGATCACTCACTGGTTACCATCACAGGCAAAACAGACTCAGTTTGATGAAATTAGTTTTATTACCAGTCAAATCAGAGTAGGTTAAAGAGAAATAAAATCATATCTTAAAAACACCTTCCCCCACCCCCTGCTTCTTCCTGATTTCTCCACTGCCTTCCCTCCAGCAGCACAGAGAGGTGGGCAAGAGAGGCTGTGGTCTGTTCGTCACACCTTGTCTCTGCCACTGCTTCCTCCTCAGGGGAGAGGACTGCTGACACTCATCCCCTGCTCCAGTGTGGGGGTCCCTCCTACGGGAAACAGTCTTCCACAAACTTCTCCAACATGAGTCCTTTTCAGGGGCTGCAGTTCTTCATGAACTGCTCCAGCTGGCTCCCCTGAAGTCCTGCCAGCAAACCTGCTCCAGCATGGGCTCCTCTGTCCATGCATCTTCCGGTCCCTGCCATGAGTCTGCTTCATCATGGGCTTCCCAGAGGGTCACAGCCTGAGCATCCAGCTGCTCCAGCATGGGATCCTTCAAGGGTTGCAGGTGGATCTCTGCTCCTCCATGGACCTCCATATGCTGCAGGGCACAGCTGCCTCACCATGGGCTGCACCATGGGCTGCAGAGGAATCTCTGCTCCAGCACCTGGAGCACTTCCTGCCTCTCCTCCACTGTCCTGGGTGTCTACAGGGCTGTTTCTCTCATATATTCTCACTCCACTATTCTCTGACTGCAGTTATGCCTGTGAAATCACTTTTTCCCCTTCCTTAAATCTGTTATCCCTGAAGGAGCATCCTCTGTTACTGATGGGCTCAGCAGCCAGAATTTTTTTAATATGTGAATGAAAATTTAAACTGCAGATAAAAACTTTTGTTGAAATGTGACACACTGAATAGTCTTAGGACCCTGTGAATGGCTCTTTGTTGGTATAAATGCAAATCTTCAAACAATTTCTACTGCTTGGAGGTCAGCATTTTAAATGCATGTCTGAAACATGCCAATTTGAAAACTGATAGGAATAAGGAATTTTTATTAAATCCCATTATTTCTGAATACAGTCTATAGTATGTCCTGCTGTTAAGATCAGATCCCAAGACTAATTGCTTCAGAAATTTTGTACTCTTAGCATCCAAAGATAAGAAGATAGTACTGAATTTGTATCTAGGCCTACATCAAGGAGGAACAATGAACTTCAATTATTTCAATAAAAATCTCCTTAATTTATTCATCAGAACAAAAGAATCTGTAAGTGCAGATTTAATTTACATGCACTGCCTTCTGATTAATTAAATTTTTGGCTTATATAGCTAATATGGATTTGGTTTATAGCTGATTTTTTGCTCTTCTAAGAGGACAATCAAAATATATCTCTATTGTTCTGGTCAGTATTTAACATAATACAGTGTCAGTGTTTTGTAAATGTATAACCAAGACTGCTTGGATTTGTACTCCTTACTTAAGAGAATATACTTAGCTGTACTCTGTTGCCTGTACGATTAAAAACAAGTATTAATTTTATGGCCAATGTAAAAATAGGGTATATTCTTCATTATAGATTTTCTAATATTGCTGTGATTGAACAGAATTTTGCATGAGCATATTTCCATAATTTAGAAGCTCTACCAAGAGTTTTTCCCTGCCAGTTCTTTGCGTCTCCGTCCTGTGACACACCAGACCAGTTGTGGCTGGGTCAGAACCACCTTGTGTGTATATGTGTGTGTGTGTGTGTCTGTCTGCCAGTCTGTGTGTGTGCAGGCCTCCATTGTGGGCCTGGCTTGCTCTCCTTGAAGCTGTCAATATGTGACCTTCTGAGTGATAACTGTGTTCTTGCCTCCCTCTTTTTCTCTCTTTACACTTTCTTCTCTTAATCTCTCTTCCTTTATTCTTTTCTTCCTCTTGTGGGTAACCTAAACATAATTTCTGTATTTAAGTAGCAAGCACCTCACTTTAAATAGCACTTTAAGGGGTTTGTGTTTGCTGAGTGTAACTAAGGTAGTCTATAGCAATGCTTGCTAATTCTGGTAACTTGCAATGCATCGTGAAGTTGCATGTTTATCTTTGTAAAACCTTTTTTGGCAAAATACCTATTTTCTCACCAAATTAAAAGAAATCTCTTAGGAAAAAAAGGTGTAGTTATTCTCTGAGTGTTAATTCAAGGTACCAAAGAAGCAAGGGCTTTACAAGAGTTTGTGTAAGCAAAATTTCTTGAAGCTTGAAATTAAGATGGTAAAGTTGGACCAAGTTGTAACACCCTCCTTTTGAATCCATGTGGAAAAAAAATCTTTACACTCTGAGATCTACAATAGCTAGCAATGGTAACTGCAACAATCTATAAAATTTCTGGGTTTGGTTAAATGGTTTATCACCAACATTGAAAATACAAAAATCATAAGGTAGCTGTCATGGATTAATGTTGGCCACCTCCCAGATGTTCACCCATTACCTCTTACAGAGGTTGAGATAATTCAGGACTTTTCAAACTGCAAACAAACAAAAAAATCTTTCTGGTTGCAGGCATCGCTCTAGATGGTGGGAGAAGTAGGTAATTTAAGCAACTGGTCTGCTTTAAAGTATTGAAAATATTGAAATTATGGAAGCACATTATTACTGCTCCACTCCTAGTTAAACAAAGGTAAATTTGAGCATCGACCTATTTTTTTTTTTGATGGACATCAAGAAATGGGATTGTGCAGGATTTTTGATGTATTGTCTTTGACTTAGTGACTTAGTGAAATGGTATCAAGACTAACTATTCACAGAGTTTATAAGACCACATCATGGAAATATACCCTAATAAATTTTAAAAAGAATAAAAAGATTATTTAGATGACTATATTTTAAATATCTAAATTCTCATAGACAAATGTCACCACAATCTTCTCAGCAGTTTGAATTTGGACATGAGAATTGTGGCTGAGTGCCTTGGGAATTATACTGCAAATACTTCATTTATTGGCATTCTTGAAGGAACTTTACCGTGCACCTTAAAGATGCCCATGGAAGCCTGAATTGTAGAGATGTGGCCTCACCAGAATGCCATCTTCATGGAGAGGGAAAAAAAAAAAAAAGATATCTCTTACGCTATGTATTTGAAGGCTTCTCTGTCCAATATTTTTTCTGAGTTTTTCTTCTCAGCTTCAAATCACTTTTTTACTTTGTTCCAGTGTTATTTACTTTGATATGTCTTGTTAGTGTAATGGCCTACATCTGATATAAACATATGAGAAATTTGGGGTTGTTTGAGAGTTTGGGTTATTCAGCCTGCAGAAGAAAAGGCTTGAGGAGATCTTATTGCATCTTTATATGAAAGATAGGACAGAGTTTTTAATATGGCCTTTGGAGATGGGACAAAGGGTAATGGTTTTAAACTGGAGGGTTGATTTAGATTGATATCAGGAAAAAACTTTTTGATGATGAGGGTAGTGAAACACTGGAACAGGTTGCCCAGAATGGTTTTAGGTGCCCCATCCCTGGAACCATTCAAGGTCAGGTTGAACTGGGCTCTGAGCAACCTGATCTGGTTGTCTCATTGCAGGGGGGCTGGACCAGACAGTTTTTAAAGGTCCCTTCTATCTCAAACCATTTTGTGATTCTCTGAAGAGCACTTATTATCGAGGTCAACAACTGCAGATTTAACAAGAGAACACAATACAAAGGAGCTAAAACAGAGAAAAAATATTGCATGGAAACAGATAGTGTTTGCATAGCAAAGTTTTGGTAGCGGGGGCTACACGGATGACTTCTGTCAGAAGCTGCCAGAAACTTCCCTCATGTCTGATGAGAAAAGGTGGAGAAATTGTGAGTAAAGTTGAACATGGGAAGGAAGGGGTGGGGAGAAGGTATTTTAACGTTTTATTTCATTTCTCATTATGCTACTCTGACTTGATTGGTAATAGTTCAACTAATTTCCTCAAGTCAAATCTTTGTTGCCCATCACAGTAAATGGTGAAAGATGTCTTCCTGCCTTTATCTCAACCCATGCATCTTTCATCATATTTTCACCACATCTCCAGGAGGAGAAGGACTGATTAGAGCAGCTTTGGTGGTCTCCTACTGTCCCTCCAAGGTCAACCCACCATAGTCCTTCTTTGCACCCAACATGGTATATGAGGAATTCAAGATAAAGATAGTAATTGAAAGAGGTAATGGGCAAAGCATGGACTGGACACTGCTAAGAGCAAGGAGCAGAACAGCTGTAGGGAATTTTTGTTGTAATTGTGGTGAAAGAATAAGAGGTGAAGTGTGTGCAAATTACCCTCTTTTATCAGTGTTGTGATGGTGTCATTCACATTCTGGTATGGAGAACTCTTTTGGTTGTTGTAAGTGAAGTTTGTGGATTGCGTGATGAGTACATATTTTAATGATGATTCTTAAATATGTGCTTCTCAGAGATGAGTGGTAGAACAGAGAAAATTAGTGTTATTTTCAGAGCCATCAGAATATTGTCAACTTTTTCAATCATATAATATATATGTGGATAATATAAATATATATTTAATAATTATAAATATATATTTTACATTATTATATCATATATAATGATACATATCAAAATATATAATAAATAGATGATAATTCTAAATATAATATAAATAATAGATAATAATAGATAATAATAAAATATATGTAGATAATATAAAATAAATATAAAATGTGGAAAGAAGTAGGAGAATCACCTGAATCTGAAGACCTCAGTGAATATGTTTTCATCATCATCACAATAATAGGAATTTTCAATTTAAACCTATTTCCATTAAGCAGTTGGACTTCTAAGTATAAATTCTGCCTTCAATTTGTTGTTAGTTTCTTATGATTTCCCTGGTTCATTGTCATGCAACTAATAGAATAATTACAGAATTTTTCCTACAGTGAATGTTGTGTTATCCATTGAAAAATATTGTGTTATTGCAGTATGAAATGTGAATAGAAAATTACTTTTTCTGCAAAATTAAGCTTACATTTTAAAATTTCAGCAGGGTGCAACTGTTTTGTAAATAAATATAGCTGTTTTTAATATTTAGTTCTCATGGCAAAAACATCATGAACCTAACTGACAAAACATTGACTCCCTGCAGCCATTATATATTCTCACTTCAGCTTCCCAGGCAGAAGCAGTGCAGGGAATTGACATTTCATTATTGACAGAAAGAGTTGAATGTTCATGAACTATTACTGATTTGAACAGGTTCTAAATTGCCATCCTTCATTCTAAGTGTCTTAGGAAAATGCAAGCAAAAATTTACTTCAAATTAGATGCACATGTACACAGTGGAGAATTTGAACTTCTGTATAAAAAGAATGCACGCAGCAATTAACTGATTAAATATGTGTGTTGGTTTTGGTTGGAGTAGAGTTAATTTTTTTTCACGGTGGCTGGTATGCGACTGTGTTTTGGATTTGTGCTGAAAACGGAGTTTTTGACAGAGATGATTTTGTTGCTGAGCAGTGCTTTCCCAGCATCAAGGCCTTTTATGTTTTTACTGTCATGCTGGTGAGGATGTTGGGGATACATGGGAAATTGGGAGGAGACATAGCTGGGATAAGTGACCCCAACTGATCAAAAGGATTTTCCAGACCATATGATATCATGCTCAATATATAAAGTTGGGAAGAAGAAGGAAGAAGTGGAGGGATGTTTAGAGAGATGACTATGCTTTCCCAAATCACCATTATACCTGACGAGGTCCTGCTCTCATGGGGATAGCTGAACACCTGCTTGCCCATAAGAAGAAGTGAATTAATTTCTGGTTTTGCTTTTGCCTATATGTGTGACTTTCGCCTTCCCTATTAAACTGCCTTTTTCTCAACGCACAAGTTTTCTCACTTTTATCCTGATTCTCTCCCCGATCCTGCTTGCAGGGGTGTGAATGAGTGGCTGTGTGGGGCTTGGTTGTTGGCATGAGTTAAAACATGAAAATATGAATGAAAATAATGGATGAGGCTAGAACTGGGTTTTCCTTCTACCTAATGAAAACTTTACTAGTAATGCTGTGTTGCAACAAAGGAGTTTGGGGCAAAGTCCCCAAAGTTCACAGGTACTAGCCAAACTAGGGTCTAGTGGACCCCACTGCTGTCTATGGCAAGGGGTTGAAAATAGATGATCTTTAAATTCCCTTTCAACTCAAACCATTCTGTGATTCTATGATGCTATGACACAATAAAAAATATGACTTAGCCCTTCAGACTTTTATAATAAAGACTTGGCCTTCCAAAGACGGCAGAGTGAATATAACATTGTCAGCTTGGATTAGTTTCTGTGTGAATAGTAGAAGACACGCACAGCAGCATTTCATGAAGGAATAGTGCTGCTTGTGTTTGCAGTGACTCTGGCGGCTCATGTTCCTGTAGTCTGCTCACCCTAAAAGCTGAATAAGGCTCTTGGCAGGTCAACATCGGCCAAAAGTTCTTCCCTGGACAGTGGAAGTGCAGAGCTCCACTGAAGGCAGCATTTTGCAGCTATATTAGGAATCTATTCTCATCACAGCACCTTCCCTGGTGCAGAAGTGTCTCTCCAAGGACACTGTCCACAGTAAGCAAAAGGAGTATGGGAAATCAACTGTTTTCAAGTTTGCCACAGGATGTACTCCATGTAGCATGGACTTGTAATTTTGTCTTTAATTTCTCTTTTATGACTTAAAAATCACTGAAGAACAGCTTACCCCAGCTGAACTCAAGTTGCAAAGACTTTATTTAGTCAAGAGGAGCAAAATTTCCCTTCTTGTACAGTAGTTCATTTTCACTCTGACATTGATGAATGAGTGACAGTTATTATAGGTTTATTTTTTTACACTGAACAGAATGATTCTGGCACTAGGCAGTTAGGTTTCTGCCATTAAATAATGTGCACAGAAATATTTTAAATCTCAAATCAAATCCCAGAGGATGACAGAGATGCATTAGGCCTACCCAGCTCAGAACAGAGTGTGGTTCTTCAGCTGTTGTGTCTCAAGGACCATGTACCCTGTGGCTGTACCTGTGCTGCAAAACAGGAATTAAAAGAGCTGCCTGAGCAAAACCTCCTTTGAGAGCCAACACTAACTGCAATATCAGTGAGTGAAAATTCTATATAACTGAAATCTGCAAATCATGGATGGGTTATCTGTTTTATTGCAAACAAGGTAGATTTCTCAAATAAACTTCTGACTATTTTCTATTTATGTGGTCTGTACCATTGACCTTTTATTTCAATAGAAATAACACTTGAATCTGCAATGTAATCAGAAATCAGCTTATGGGGTAGAAAATCTCTTTAAATGATAACGAGAAGGCAGGTGATAGTTCAACAGGGTTTACAGTACTTCCTAGAAGCTGAATACAGAGAGAAATTAGGTAGATAAAACATATCATTGCAGGTTATAGCATCATTGCATAACATCAAGGGAAAGTGTTTAAATGAGCATCTCTTTGCAAAGGTGAAGACAGACAAAAACCCACTGTCATAATTTCTGGAGTCACTTTAATTGAACACTGAAATTGGCTTGAGTCCTCATTCAGAAGTTTGAGAATAACATTTGTAAATTCTTTCCTTGGTGTTCTTAGCATGCTGAATTTTCTCCCTACATCCAACACTTTGAATCGATGACCAAAGGATCTCTGTTACATAGAACAGAATACAGCAACTAGAAAAAAAAAAACAACAACAAAAAAACAACAAGCAAAAAACAAACAAACAAAAAAACCCCCAACCTGTACTGTAAAATTGCATATTGATTTGAAAATATGGGGATTTCAATAGCCTTGGTAGCTGTCTCAGAAAATGCAAAAAACCAAGAAATTTGCCCTTTTTTTCTCCATTCCCAGTGGTGTAACCAAAGCACTACATTGGGTTATTCAGATGAAGGTACAAGTACTGATATCTTTAATATAAGCTTAAAAGAATTTTTCTGGGTCTTTCTAATTATGCTAACAAATATTTTCAGTGAAGTGTCAAGAAAAGTTGAAGTAGAAAAGTACCTGTGTCCAGTAAATACGAAATAAGGGTAAATATCCTTTTTGTCACCCTCAGAGTGAAGGCTTATCTGGTGGTGAGTCGTAAAAACCCCATGTTTTGTAGAATCATATTCTTTCTCAATCTCTGGGGGTTTTTTTGTTGGTTCGTGGGTTTTTTTTTCTTTTTTCTCTAGAGCATGAATTGCTTCTCATGCTCTAGATACAAGCAACTCATGTATTATTGGCCTTTCCAAACCAGTCTTTTGAAAGTGTGTTGTAGGCTTCCCTTGTAGATCAGGATGCAGAAAACGGATGGAAACATAATTTGTGAAAACTAATTCTCCAGACAAAACTGCATGTGCTACATTCATGGAAAGAGCCACTTGAGAGTTGCAGAAGTGTTTAATTTCACCTGTTAGAAAAGACCTTTTGGTTCCAGGCTGCTACATGACATTCAGGGCTGCCGGACCCATCAGTTTTGATTGTTCCTGTGATCATAGTTCCCCTGACAAGAAAATTGAAGGTGCGGTCCCTGTGGTTCATACCAGTAAATTCTCAGGTTCCTCTGAGAGGAAGGAAGGATTGGTAAAGGGTAATGACTTTGTCAATCTCTTTCTGGTATTTACTTGTCTGACCTCAGTAACTGGAAGACCTTGAGATCTGCTGGTAAATGGCAAAATTAAATGCTATTGACCAGAATGAGAAGTTAATATAACTATATGTTATTTTTGCATACAAAATGCTATGTGACTTTTAATTAATTTTTAAGAGCAACTCATGTATTATTGGCCTTTTCTTGCCCTATGCAGTTTCCTTCTAAAGTCTTTAATCTACAGTTTCAAATAGATAGTAGTCTTCTAAAAAGTATTTTTCATTCATTTGTAGGAACATGTACATACTGGCCTTTTTCTCTGTAAGAAAAATGCATGAATTTCTGCCAAAATATTTTGTCTATATGTCTCACCATTAAAGTTTTTAATGAGGCTCCAGGAATACATTGTAGTTATCATATGGCACTGGGAAATATTATACTGACTCAGGGAGCAACAGCCAGAGAAGATTTTTAATGTGCCATTAAGCAGTAAACTCACAGCTGCATGATAGTGTCTAAGTAATGGTTGAGTATAATCATTTAAAAACATGTCCAGAATAAAAGAAAAAATGTATAAAAAAAGGAAAGGGCAGTGGCTTATATTTTCTAATTCTATTTTGTTCACATTAAAAGTGTTCTTTAGACAAAGGAATTAATGTACTGTTTAGTCAAAGGGAAAATTTGTTAAGAAGTGTTTAAAGGAGGTGAGAAGGATTGAGTGGGTACAACAGTTTCTAATGCTGACTGAAGCATTAGGGTAAAACCAAGCAGTTCCTACCATCAAAAACACATTATATATTAAAGAGAACGTGGTAAAAAGCAGAGCATTTTGCACACAATGCAATAATACTAATGCTCAATTACCATTTGTAATCATGTTAGAATCTTTTAGGAGAATAAACCACAATGAACAATCAAGTGATGTTTTCCATTTCTAGAAAAAAAAGGAGCGGGAGGCAAGCATAGAAACATCATCGTGTAAGTCTAAAAGAACCTGAATTTGAAATGACTTAATTTTCTTTTTTTCCATTATCTAAAACAGGTGGCTCGTCTGGGTTTAGAAAATCATTCAAAAATTGTTGGAATTCAATACAATAGCAAAATCTTGGCTTTATACAAAAATATTATGAAAAGAGGTCTTGTAAGTATAAACTGGTTGAAAAGATATCCTCGGCTTTTCCCAGTCACTGAGATACAGTTTGAAAACATATGGAGAAAGACATTATCCTGATGAGATAGAAATGTATGAGAGACATAATACAAATTTTCACATTCATAACCTCTGATTCTAGAGGCAACTCTCGATAAATAGATAATTTTTTTTCATGGGAACAGAGTGGGCTGTGCACAACTTTAGTATGAGAATTTAGAACTGGAGAAGGAACAAAGAAAATGCTTTGACCTACTTTGCAACACATATACATATTCTATTACTTGTAGTTCACAGTCACTTTATAAAGAGAAGATGATGTCACCAGTCAGCAAAATATTTTTTAAAAAATCTGAATAGGAACCAAGGGAGAACAATCAACTAAATCTTGGACTATTCCTGTGTGATTAAAGATTAGCACATACATAAATACTAGGCTGTTTGATAGAGAAGTCAGAGCTATACAAAACTGGTGAGAAAACTGTGGAACAAAGGAGTGGGAAGTTTCAGCCTGAAGACTATATTTTTTAGAGAATATATTCTCTTTTCAATGACACTGTAGTCTGGAATATTCAATTGAATTGTTTATTTCTCCACAGTCTATTTCAGCCTGTTTTTTAAAATTTATTATATATTTGTGCTGTAGTAAGGGTTATAGTATTTCCCTCTGTTACAGGAAGCATTTTTGGTATAATAAAAGATATTTGCTTTTTTTTTTTTAATTTTGTCCTCATATTTCTATTTTTATGTATTTTTATGCAACTATTTATTGTTATTGTCTTCATTTGAAGAATTTGACGTATAGATGACATCACTCAGTTAATTTCAAGGACACAAGTTTTTTATACATTATATTTAAAAAAGTCTGAAGTGGATTTTTTTTTTTTTCCATTTTATGTTCTGTTTCTGCACCGTTTAAATTCTAATAGACCCAATTTTCTTTCTAATCCCAAGGTACCCGTTTTGTTATAGTGACTTCTGGGTTTTTTGTCCATAGAAGCAATTTTTTTTCTGTATTTTGTTTTGATATATTCCGGTATATGCTTTTCAGGTGGCTAATAAATATGTGAAATGAAAAATAAAGCAGAGAAGTGAATAGCTACTTAAAAATTTCAAGCCAAAATTTAAACACTTGATTTCTTCTCCTTTCTGGGTTACTTTATATATTGAAATGAGGAAAAATAAAGCATTGCCACAGGTAATAGTGTTTTTTCTTTTCCCTTTATTTGTATATAAAAGGGTAAAACAGCCTTTTTGATTTTAAATCATTTTTTGAATATGAACAATGACATACTTACTTTTGAGAAAAGTGCACAAAGCTACATAAAGTGGGCTTAGACAAATAAGCACCAAATACTGTCATAAACAAGCCCCCAAGAACGATTAAGAGATGAACATTTAATACTCTTATTTTGTTGCCACCTGCAATACTTGCTGATGATAAGTAATGTTATTATAACTGTTAAATATGAGGAAGAAGCAATACTCTTCTAAAATATATTGGAATGTTTTTCTCTTTCTGTGATCTTTGCATGTTTGTGGCAGGGAATGGATTTTTTTATTAAAAAAAAAAAATTCTCCTTGTGACTTCCTCTGGATATTTAACCTATCGTAGATAAAATTGAGCCCTTTAGTTTACAGAAATGCAAATGCAGTTAAATTCTTTATATAAAATTATCAATGTGAAGTACATAGACTTGGTGAAGTTTGTTGATTTTCCCAATAACAGGTTTTTCAACCAGGCATGTTCAATATTCAAACCTTCAGCTGCCTGCCTCTGATGCCAATAACAGACAGACAGAGATTTGAGGTGGGGTTACTTAGAGGTCTCCTATGAAAAGCTCCTCAAAAAAGGCCAAAAGGCTTTTAAAACTAGAGTAATGAAGCTTTTTAAAACTCTGACTGACAAGATCTGACATGGATAAAAATGGTGTGTGTTTATCTACATAATTTCTCAGATTCTGTCTGCCATAGAAGGCAAGTCTTTGCTTCTCAGTTTGGTTTCAACCAAGTGAATAGGCTCCCACATCCCAGTGAAATCTTTGCAGCAGCTTTCTCTTATGGAACCTCCTTATCTACATTGGTTTACAGTTCAGATTAGCAGGGCATTTTGTAGTAAATCTCCCTTTTGTCATTACATAACTGGATCTTACATGTTATGAAAAGAATTAAAACAGTGCAATGAAAATGAATATAAAAGTCTGGGAGTCTAAAACATGTGCTGACCTTGACTTGGGTCATTTTTCACCAGTATAAAGAATTCAAGTAATTCTCATGGCAATTTTTCAATTAATTTGTTTGAAACATCCTTGTGGTTCTATTTAACTGCTTTTTAGCATGTACCTGAGTTTACCAAGTACAAGAGTTCATGGGAGGTCAAATTGCAAGTTCATTCTCTTAAATTCGACATCAGTGAAAACATACTTTTAGAACAACTTTTTGTAGCAACTGGCAATGCATATCTGTTAAAAGGAATTGTAGTGCCAGTGATACATTTCTTTCACATAATGTCATTGTATATTTCAAATTTCTAAAAAAAAGGTCCATGTTTCAAAATTTCTATAATTTATTTCTTCTATTTTCTCAAGAATCATAGTCCAACACTTCTTCATCAAATAGTATTGTACTATTGTACTCTCAGAATAAGTCTAAAACAAAGTCACTCTTTGAATGTCACACGTTTTCTCCTCTAATACTAAAATTTAAAATTACATTTTCTCTATTTATTTTCCATGAGATAATTTCCACCAGGGCAAGTTTACAGAAGCTTAATCCTAGCTGTCATTTCTAGGGATGAATCCAGATTGTAAAGAACGCAGGGTTTTATAAGATCATTCATTTCTATATTTTTAAGAGGCTGGTGTATGTGTTTATTTTCCAAATAAAATTGTGTTTATTTTCCAGGATGTCAGGAATATTTCTACACTTGCAAATTATAAATGTTCACATGGCTGGCTTTGAATTTAATGCAAATATACTGAAGGCATATTGGGGTAGAAAGGGCTTTTTCAAGCTTAGGAAATGCCTGATTTAAGATACCATGTTCAGTGTCAACTCACTTGTATTTGCACATAATGATACAGTTTTTTGAAGCACGGCAAGTATTTGAATGATGGAGGAAAAGGAATTACATTCACAGCTATGGTTTTTCTTCAAAGAACTTCATAATTTCATCCCTTTATGAAATAAAAATATTACTTACCTCATCTGACCTCCCCAAAAAGTATCAGGATAGAAGAAGAACAAGTACATTCTCTGCCTGTATTCAAACACTGGTGAGGTCATAACTTGAATCCTGTGTTCAGCTTTAGGCCTCTCACTGCAAGAAAGACATTGAAGGGATGGAGCATGTCCAGAGAGGGGCAATGATGCTGGGGAAGGGTCTGGCGCACAAATGTGATGAAGAATTATAGAGGGAGCTGGGATTGTTAAACCAGGAAATGAGGTGGCTCATGAGGAACCACATTACTTCCTAAAACTCCCTGAAAGGAGGTTGTAGCCAGTTGGGGATTGGTCTCTTCTTCCAGGTAACAAGAAATGGGATGAAAAAAATGACCTCAAGTGGCACCAGGGATTGATTACTAGGAAAAACATCTTCACTGAAAAGGTTGTCAGGAATTGGAACAGGCTGCCCAGGGAAGTGGTAGAATCCCTGTGAATGTGACATTTTTGGATGTGGTTTAGTGGTGAACACGGTGGTGCTAGCTTACTGATTAGACTCAATGACCCTGGAGGTCTTTTCCAACATTAATCATTGTATGATTCTGTGATTCTACACAATGCATTTCACCACAAAAAGGTGTAAAAATGGTGATATCTGGATAACTGGAGTGCTAGAGTCCCTGAATAGACCCTTCATATGGTAACAGAGATTGAAGCCTTAAAAGGTATAAGTCAGCCCATGAGCAAGTGGGCAGGATGATGAGAGCTGGCACTGACTGGTTTCAGGGAAGGAACAGGAAGAAGTCCAAAATTAGCGGAGTTGTGTCTTCAGATTGAAATAAGGATATGAATTACCTCACATTATCATATGGGAAAGGACTAACTACTGTTGAGAAAGGAAGAAAAGAAAACAAAAGTTTTCACATTGAAGTGGAAAACTATCTGCTTACAGTTGTGCATATGGGATCATTTTGGCTTTTGTTTAAATGTCACTCAGATGGCCACGGAAAGTGGGAGAAGAAGATTGAGTGGCAAAATTAAGACATTATTTGTCTGAGTCAATATTTTTGCTAGCAGGATTTCAATCAAGTGTGATTGTACAGGAAAAGGCAAATAGAAAAGATACGGTTGAAATTATCATTTGTATTATATGTAACGCAGTAGAGATTACAGTCCCATTGTGCCAGATCTCAAACGTGAACAAACATGTCATCTGTCATGGAGAGAATATAACAAAAGCAGAAAAGACATGCCTAATTTGAAAGAAAAGTAAAAAGACAGAGAGATACACAAGTGACAAAATGATCTGAATAAAGTTGTAGAAGTCCTATGTAATTCAATGCTACATTTGGAATCCCAGATGAGCCTGTTAAGCGTTTCTCTAAATGACATCTAAGAACAAGAATTGAAAGGAAATAGTATAGCAGGTATGCACACTTTTATTTATCATCTTACATAATTATTATTAATTATATTTATTTTTTCCATTGGAGTGGCAAGTATTGAAAAAGCAATTTTAAGTCTGTTTCATATAATAGACTTTTTGTGATGTGACCACATGTTGTATTATAATGCTCCTAGCATATTCAAAGGTGTTTCTGTAACTTATCCTTCTTTCTTCCATAATGCAGTGATAAAATATATCAATTCTCTCTTACGAATCAGGGCATAATAGAAGCACTGACACTGCTAAATACTTTCATATGAATTGGAAGACTTATCTCTAGAATGAAAGTGTAGTGTGGGTTTTTTTGTGGGTTTGTTTTTTTTGGGGTTTTTTGGTTGGTTTTTTTTTTGATATCTCTGCTTTGTAGCTGTCTGTTAACAACAGCCACGTTCCCATTTATTTGACAGGTACTTGCTTTGAAGAGCTGAGGTTACAGACCATGCTAGTAATATCTTCCCTGCCATATGCATTAGATGCCTTCTTTCCATTACTTCAAATTCCTTTTCAAAAATGTTTTCCAGTCATTGCTCTGTTATTTTTTTCACTAGAGCTGCCCTTTTCCCTTCATTTCATGACCTTTTTTTACAAACAGATGCCTGTAGATGTCCATTCACCCTGCTGCTGTCATGAGTTGTCCCTAAATATCATTGTCAATGTTGAATAATGTTTAAGCATCTGTTTCCACAGTGCCATTTATTTGCCTGGATGCAGAACTGACCCGTGTAGTTTCCAGATCAGAAATAGCTGGCATTTGGCAAACTTTACTTATAGCTACAGAAAAAACATGTCTATTCACACTTGCCTATGAAGACAACTTTGTTGTTTGATGTGCTTCAGGTGTAAATGAAGCTCCTCCAGGCAAAAGAAGAAATTATTACTTGATCAATTTTCTGTTCCAAACTGGTTCACTGAATTCCTCATTTATATTTTCCTTTTTAAGCATTAATTTTAGAAACAGTTTATTGTCTTCAATGCATTTGCATTAATAACCAAATCACACTCACTAAATCCTGATCATGCACATTTTTGGTAGAGAGACACATCTTGGAGGCACTAGAGAGCTTGGACAGACAGCAGGTTTTGAAAGCTTAGTATTAAGAAAAATTGTGGTGTGCTGCAATTTGCCAGTTTCCAGAGGTGAGGCGCAGTTGATAAATTCACTTGTTCTTAAATGACATTTGGAGATTGAAGGACCCACTCTGCAGACTGAAGGCTCCTTTTTATTGTTTTCTGTCTTTCAAAACAAATGAATGAAGAAGAAAGCAGTGTCTGTGCAGGAGATTCAGAAACGAGCAGAGTAATTGGAGAAGGTCTACCACTGCAGTTATGAGAACAGGCTAGAGACAAACTTGAGAGTAGATCTAATACAATGACTACTGGGCAAAATATTTAGACTTTCCTTGCATTTTTTTCAGGAGAACATTGGAGCAATCAATGAGATCTGAAACCTGCAGCACGGTGATCAAGAGCCAGGAGCCTGCCCTTCAGCAGTGCTCAGGACTTGGTGTGGCCATTGTGTCTACCTGCTTTACAAGGTGAAGATGACAGGGGTCTCTCCTAGTAATAAATATCTACAGGCATATTTCTGAGGAAAATGTGTGAGCAATTTTATTGGGGAGGAGAGGGAGGAACTAAATCCCTAATGTATGTCATGGCTAAGATGTAATTTTCTGGCTTTCTATGCCATAATAAGGAACAAAGAGACACTTTTAAAGTTGCTTCACATTGAGATATCCCAAAGCAATACTGAAGTAATAAACTGAAGATGTTTTTCTGTACACCCTCTCTAAATGATACAACTGAGACATGAAGGTAGAGCTTCCAATGAGCCAGGAGGAGTCACCCAGATTCATTATGATTTTTGAATCCGGAAGGTTTCATCACCTGGGATTTAGCTAACAGTCAATCTAGTAGAAAAGCGTTTTGCATTCGGCAATGTTTCATTAAGCCAGAGATGTCAAAATGAAACATTTCTACCTTGATAATTAAGTGCCTGCCTCAGTAGGAGCATTAGCCTTAAATTTGTTTCTGTGGACAAGTCGTGCCCTGGCATACCAACAAGACTAAGTCCTTTGGAAACTTGTCTTCTGGATAAGAATCAGGGATTCCAATAGGCATGTGCTGAGATACTTGAGATTTTTAAGCCCTCAATACTGTGTTAGTTTAGAAGGATGCGTCTGATGAGTTTCATTTTTTCAGTTTTGTGCAAGTGTAGCCATTTTGGTCCTTCTGTAGGGTCTTCCCCTAGAAGTTCAGGTGTAAGGACTGAATATGATCTAAGCCACAGCTACTTTAAACATTTAATAAAACTTTTTCTGTGCATTTAAGTGAACAAAAATTAAAACACCAAATGGAAACTCATCTTTTTATTGAATATCTTGGGCTAATTATTTTCCATTTTCACTAATTTTGTGGAATTTCAGTTCTTGTTCCTCTAAATCAGCCAAACTTTTCTTTCTAAATAAATAAACAACAAAAAATACTGATAAAGAACATAAACTCTGTGTTTAAATTTGTTCAAATTTTCACTGAAATGTTAGTAAACTATGCAATCTATGTCATAATAACCACTACCTAAATGGGACAGCATCTTAGATATACAATTATATCTAACACATAAGGAAATTCAAATGCTCTAAATAATTTCTGTAGTAGGAAAAAAAAAGTACATTCTAATATTAAAAAATGCTCCATATCACACTCAGCAGGTAAGACTTTTTATCAGTACCCTGAAAACAAGGATGCCATTGTGAAACAAGCTGGCAGAGCAGGCTGGATTTCGCCCAAGACAGAGAACTTAATAAGTGCTGTCATGCATTCTTTTGGTATTAGTCCAATCCATTTTGAAAGACTTCAGTCCATGAAAATATGACCTTTTCAGAACTATGCAGTTGACTAATGTGGCTGAAGTGTTTTTTTGTTTGGTTGGGTTTTTTGTTTGTTTTTGTTTTTTTTTGGTTTGGGGTTTTTCGTTTGTTTTTGGTTGGTTGGTTGGTTTTTGTTTGTCTGTTTGTTTGTTTTCCCCATGATTCTCTGGGCAAATAGGAGATGAATTTTCTATTGGGGGAATAAGGAAAAAAAAGGGTTTTTTAAAAAATTAAAATAATTCATCAGATTCCACACATTAACATGTCAGTCACACAGGCAGACACATCTAGATAAAATTGCCACATCTTGACCAGATGTATCACAAGGAATTAATATTGCAAAGCCTTTGAGACATGGACGGTCTGGTTTTACATATACGTACAGTTAATATATAAAACACATATATTGGGCTATTTGGGAAGCCTTTAAACATCAATGATAGTTTAAAAAATGCAGCATTTTTAATATCTTCCAAAATACCTTAAGCTTTATGTGTTCATATTTATGTAGTTTTTTACATTTTACATTATTAATAATATACAGTCGAAAAATACTTTATTAATATTTATTTATTTTAGAAGATGTTTTTAGAAAGGAGTCAGTCCCACTATGTACATAAGATCTTGAAACAATGACCTAGGAAAGCTTTTTTGATGCAAGATTGAGTCCTGAATTTGTTCCTGAATACAGAACATGTGAGTTAAGTGTTTTCATTCCATTTCTTAAAGACAACTGCTGGTCACATCTGCACTAACTTACATTTTCCCTGCCAGTGTCTAAAAGGATATCAGTGGATTGTTATGAGTATTAAAGCTGACTTCACAACTTTAGATTTTGTCTCTGGGCCAAAGCTGTGTCATGTGTAGCCAGCAGAACCCTGCCACAATCTCCCATTGCCCTGGATCTTTTTTTACTTTTCCAGAATTTAAACTCAAACTGGCATTTCATTTCAGGCAGATTCTCTTCTCCTTCAGGCTTCTTTCCAAAATAAGAAAGTTAAGTGATGTTAGAGGAAAACTGGGCAAATACTTGAAATTATAATTTTTGCTTTCTGCCTTTAGATGCCTGTTGGTCTTGCTCCAAGTTATGTACAAACAGGCTTAGAGCTAAAAAATAAAGGCATGCATTTGAGTACTATGTTTTGTTTAATATTCAGGGTTTATTCCTTAATTTTAATTGACCTTTTCCTACCTATACAAGGTTTGAAGTTCATATTAAGAGAGCGAGTTTGTTCACAGAATTTGAAAGTCATGCTTTGAGCATTTCTGGATTTGAGTTTGGAGTTTTTTCCTCCTTAAATGTCTGTAATGAATTCACCCTGTTCCTTTGAGAATTTTTAAAAATAAGTATATATCTGTTCTATGTTTTTACTGAAGAATGTTTCCTGGAGTTTAAACAGCAGTGGGGAATATAGTTAGTTCTGATTTTCCAGACTCTGTAAAGCTGAACATCAGTTTTGTTTCTTAGCTTGCAAATAAATATGAATATATTCTGCCTACTATTATATGTTATGTGTATACTATTATATGTTATGTGTAATGTTTTCCTCTGTTACTAACACTACAGATTTATATCAACACAACCCTGAAGCCCTGATACTCATGGGTTTGTACTTAGAATGTAGTTGCTTTCCCTGGTCAGTCACTGAGAGAGACAATCTTATTTGAGGACTGCATTGAAAATAATTTTTGAACTTGTACAGAAAACTGGAAGAAAAAAATCTCAGTAGAATTTCATCTTCTCTTCTTTGTGATCTCATTTTTCAATTTTTCTTACAACCTGTGTTCTCTGACTAGGACATTTTAATTAGTGTCTGTGCCTTTTCAGTAGACATCTATTTCCAAATGTTGCATTCAAGAACGCTATGAAAACACAGGAAGAGAAGGGAAAAAAAATCATCAAATGTAGCCAAAAAATGGAAGGGCCAAAAGTTGTTTACATTTGGCATCTGATACAAAATATATGCAGAAACTACAAACCAGGAGACTTCATCTTGTGGCAGGGACAAGGGGCAGAGAACCAGTGCTGCTGTGAGAAACTAGGACCAACCACAGGTGTGAGAGCAACATTCATGGGATGCAGAAGTGGCACCTGGTAGGTACAGGGACAGTAAGAACTACCATGACTGGTTGGCAATTTTCTTCCATTGCAATTTGTTTTCTTCCCTTGATCAGGATAAATGGCAACAGTATTATAGATCATTTTTGTAGGAAAAATTCTACAGAACTGAATGACAGAAGATATATGAATCCTATTCTCTCCAGTAGGAGAGAGAGGATAGTGATAGAGTGGGAAAGAAGAAACTTGCTTATCTGGATTACTTGGCACAGACTTAAAGAATTTGTCAATGAGCCTTTCTTATTTTCTAACTACTACAAATTATGCAGATTACAGTAAAAATTTCCTAAAAAAGCAAGTGGCATAAAGGTTAATAACTCACACTGGAAAGAAACTAATAAGGTAAGGTCCTATCTAACATTTGTTCTTTTAAAACTGTTGTCCTTTTGACTGCTTTCCTATTTTTAAGGTCTACTTGTGAGTTACTTTGCAACAATTGCCATTTCTTTTGTGGCAAGTGCTTTGCTGACTTGAATTTCCTGTAGGAATATCCTCTGTAATAATCCTTTTCACAGTTATCCTGCTGTCAGTAGTACCTCTCCAAGAAGAATGTACAGGGTCTTTCCCAATCCCACACTGAGAAGTTCAGTTTCTCAAAACAGTGACTCTTCAATGGCACCTGGCAGGGAGATGCTGCAATGTGGTCCCTCTGACCTGTGGCAGATGAAAGGCTGGAGTTTTGCCTGTGTTATTTGTTTGTTTTAGACAGGTCCATTAGTTCCTGAAAACTTCTGTCAAGTTAAGAAACTGAAAAAAAAATTTGATAATCAACAGGCAAGGCAATTTATAACATACCAATTTCATAAGGAGAGAAAAAGCAGGCTCCTTCTCAAGCAATCCATATTCTGTCACAACTCCTTTGTCAAATTAGCTGTAATCAAAGTTCTCTTAGGTCCTATAGCTGTACTTGTGTAACATTTTTCTTAACTTCTGAATTACTGCTGAGCACAGATGTTTATTGAAATCCTGTTTCTGTTAGAGATTACTACAAAATTGCTGTTAATTCACACAAATTTTGCTTGGTGTCTTTAATGAGTGTGGATCAGACATTCCCCAGTGCCTAACATTTACTAAATTCAGAAGAAAGGCAAGATGTTCAAATGGTGGTAGGTCCTGAAGGGTTGTTGGCATAGCTACTGTATACCAGTTATGTGTCAAAAAATCTCAGTCTTTGAAGTTGCACAGGGATCTTTCCTGCCTCCTTGCACTTCCTTAGCGTTTCAGAAAGGAAACAGACAGAAAGGATTTGCTCTTAGATGATTTGCTTTTTTGCCTGTTAGTTTCTACAGTGCTATTGGAAGAAGCAATAAGTAGTTTAATTGCAGTCATACCCATTTGCTTGACAGCAGAAGTGCAGGACCTGCAGAGGGCATATATTATTCACAAAGAATAGAGGAGGAGCAGGGTATAAGAAGAAGAAAATAGATGACACATGGGACCTGGGCAGAATTTTGTCAGATCACATCCCCACATGGGAAGCCTGAAGTTTGTGCCTGGGTTGCTCAAGACAAACCAAGCCCTGGGAGCCTGACTGCATTGTCCTGGAGCAATCCCATAGAGGTGGATATGCTCTGAAAAAACAAAACAGAAAAAGCAACAACAATAACAAAAACCCCAAACAAACAACAACAAAAAAACCCAAACACAACACTCAAAAGTGAAGCATTCTTTGTACAGGGAATAAGAGCCATGAATGCAGGTCAGGGCTCAGGCAGAGGATGAATGAGCATCCTGAAGCCCTTCATCACCACTGAGAAACCTCTCTGAAAGCACTGCACTCACACCAACACAGCAAGATCAGAGCTCGTGCCCTGGTGAGGCCTCACCCCACAGCTGGGATGCATCATCATCATCTCAGCAGTGTCATGAAGGTGCCAAGCGCAGGAAAATCTTTGTTAAAAACACACTCACTGCCTAATCCACTCTGTCCTTGCCTATTTATTTCATTTATGTTTTGTTTGTCTTTTTTAGGCAATAAAACTCATGGAGTGTATTATTCTTATATCTGTTTTCTGACTACCACATTATAAACATGGCTATAATTTAAGATGAAAATTTTTCCTATACTTTCAATATAATTTTCTTTACAAACAAGATTTGTATTAAAACTGAGAGGCATATAGTTTGTTCAGTATTATAAACACACAGTAGTGCCTCAGTGCTCATACTGCAGTTATCTGTGAATATTCCAGTAGACAGAATGACAGCAATATTTTAAGTTTTATTGAGTTGCTACCAAAATTGAGATGTTTTAAACTTTAGAAACCTCATCCTGTTTCACTAATATTTTCTGCTTTATTTTCCTAAACCCTTGATACAATGGAGCATAATTTGAATTAGGTTGCCAATAATATTTCCACTGTTGGTTGAACAGATAAAGGAAATGATTACTATTTCACTGTAATAACAGTTAAGAAATAATTATTTTTTAAAATTAAGCTTTGTAGAGTCTGTCAAATAAAACTCTACAATTCAATCCCTAAAGTGTAAAATAATCCTACTTAGTCTTTGGAATGGCTGAACAGAATAATTATTTTGGTAGACAGAAATAACACAATACTTAAGTATTGCTTGTCAAATATTAATTAATCCCATTGACATGCAATTATTGCCCTAATTTTTTTTTCCTGAATAAATTGCTGAACAGTGTTTTAGAAATGTTTTTGCTTTGGCCCTGTTCTTAAACTAAATTAGCAGCAAACAGCTGACATCTTCATAAGTTTGTGGTGCTGATAATAGGGATAGTAATAATGAAGTTCTGTTGGTTGCTACAGATTCAAATTGTGATTTTTGAGGTAATAATAAAGTGCTTGAACATCTTGTTACTTTACATGTTTCAGAATCTGACTCAGTGCTCTACATATATAGGAGTTTGCCTCATAGAGAAAACTGTAATGTTGGAGGTTCCACAATTTACCAAGGAAATATGTGGGAAGCCAGTGATAGACTCAGAATTATTACTTAATTTAAGGTGAGGGGTTACTAAAGAAGAAATGCTTGTTGGCTTGTTTTGTGAAATTGGCTTGGCCTCATTTCTTGACTTCTGTTGAGATCCAGAACTGAGAGATCAGTGAGAAAAGGGTCCTGAGCTTCTAAATTATGTTGAAAAATGTCACTGATTTAGGAAAGGATGTTAAGGAGAGGGATGATCATGAATAAAAAGTGAAGATGTGAAGTGTGATAAAGTTTGCAAGTTTGTCCAAAAGTGTTTGTTTTAACACAACCAAACCGCTTCTGATTATCTCTACAAATTATTCAATTCGTAAGAGGAGATGACTTCTCATATATTTCTTGCATTTTATGAAGGCCTTAACTGTACTTGTGTAGTTACACTATTTGTCATGCAAACAGGTATTTGGGTTTATATTTATTGTTTTTTTATTTATTTTAATAACAAGTATTTGCTTGTCCAAAGCTACAATCAGACTTCTGTGTAGTGTTGTTGTAGACTCCTCTAAAGTCCCAGGCAGATTGACAAAAACACTTCTGTCTGAAGTGGCAAAATCATAAAAATCAAGGATATTTTGGTTGATTGCTTCTTCCGTGTTTTTGTGTTTATCTGTCTAAGTGTGTACGTGAGATTCATATATATAATTTTCGATATATGAATCTCTGTCCTGATAGTTTAAGGTGAGGAGCTACATAATGTGGTTTTTGGAAAGCAGACTGAGGAGTTTCCCAAATGCCTTCCCCCTTGGGCCAGTTTGTATCTACCTCTCCACAGATAAAAAATGAGACATTTTGTGGACAATTTGACTCAAAATTCTCTTGATATATCACAATTATAGAAACATCTGTGCTAAATAACATAGTGGAAATTCACTGGGAATATTCATAGTATTAACTAGGTCTACAATTTACCATTTCTTTCTCGATCACTTTAAAATATATGAAAAGTGATACATGAAAAAAATAAAATTCCAAAACCATAAAAATCTACATCTGTGACCACAAAGATAAAGACATTTCAATTTTCTAAGTAAATACTATATATTTAACTGAAACAAATGTTCTTATAATTTTTAAGGAATGTATTAAGACAGCTGCTGTACAGAAGTTTGTTTCATATGTAGTCTGACAATTATATCTATTTTAAAGCCAGGTTTCAAGCAAAGAGATAACAGTCATATGTGACAAAATAAGAGATTTAAAACCATCACTCATAAAAAGATATGCATTCCTAAAGATAATTTGATTTTCTGAATATTTTGCTTCAGAACTGTGCATTCTTTCAGTGTGGTTTATGAAGAAACAATTTTATTAGTATCACAGTTATGCTATTTCTCACTGAAATGGATTTCTAGGGAGCACTGCTGAGGCCACTGCCCAGGATTAGGAGGTCCACATAGTTCACATGATTTTGCCCCTCAGATCTCACGTGCCTTCTTTATAGGCAGGGGGATGGAAACTTGTCTCTCCAGCATCTCCACTGACATAAAGGTCTCATGCTGCATAAAGGTGCCCACCAATACCCACAATGCAGGGGGTTCCTGCAGCCTGAGGTAGTCTCTCACATGCCAGGTGACGTGTTCTGCTTCAGTAAATACCTGCTGAGCTGTCCTTGAAATCTCTGGAAAGTAAGTGATAGAGATAACTTTGGTCTCAAACTCTGCCTCCAGGACACCCCTGAATTACCCAGTAGCTGTAGACAATGTGAACAAGTGTCTTCAATAAGGAAGAAGAAACGAATTAACAGATCTCTGGGCTGGATTACTGATTGGGAAGTGGGACAGACATATTCCAGTAATTTATTTCAGATCTACTGTATGTGGAAGGGTTGTATAACAGGAGAAATTTAACAACAACCTTACTGAGAATTCTGAATGGAAATGCAATGACAAGAGTGCCAGCATCATATGGAAGTGAGAAAATGTTTTCAGGAATATTGTATTTGCTGTCTTCTCTGTGCCAGTGTGAAAATTTATTTTATGAGTAAAATAAAACTATCTGTTTATTAATCTGGTGAATATGAACTTGACCTGTGCTGTAACAGGCAGTGTTTATGAATTCCTGAGAATTTTTTCAAAGCTAAAAATGTATTTTACATGTTCTAAAAGACAACATAAGTTGCATATGTGACACAGTTATACCAGAAGAAAAGGAATAAAATAGAAGGAAATGAAATCTTAGTACCTGACATAAACCTGTGTGCAATGTGTATGTCCTTAAACATCCAAAGAACGGATAATTTGTTTTAGATATTTATTTTCTAGGTAAGCAAACAACCCATATCTTAGATCCCTGAAAATGATTGGACTCAGTTTACCTATGAAACACGTTTTTTTTTGGTGAGGCAATATAAAAGCCTGAAATATATTGTCTACATTTTTTTTCTTCTATGAAACATTATACAAAATTCCATAATTTTCTAATCTAAGGATGGAAAGCTTCATTTTCATTATCTCTGCTTGCAGTGGAATGTTAGGTGAAAGAAACAGCCAGATTTTTTATTGTTATTTTTATGATAACAGAAAAGATTATTTGCTGTAGGCCTCTTTCAAAGAGGAACTTGATTAGAGGGCAGTTATATAGATTATTTTATGTCATATTATCATAAACTAATCTTTTTGAGGAACTTGAGATTTCTGAAGTGGGTTTTTTTTCAACATACAGAGAACGGACCTTTAGAAGGTAAAGAGATCTCACGTCCCTGTCACCAAATCTGTCTTTTAGAAAGTCAAGGATTGAATGTGATAGAAAGAAGAAAGATACATTAAGTGTAAAGATAGGTGATAAAATGCCAGCACTACAAAAAATATCAATAAGTGTGTAAACAGTATTCTATTTCCT
The DNA here is from genome assembly GCA_013396755.1 of Sclerurus mexicanus. Classification (NCBI taxonomy): domain Eukaryota; kingdom Metazoa; phylum Chordata; class Aves; order Passeriformes; family Furnariidae; genus Sclerurus; species Sclerurus mexicanus. The sequence continues at coordinate 25,513 of VWZF01002606.1, read as the reverse complement.
ATGTGTATATATTTCTATGGATTAGCAGGATGGATGCAATTTTGCAGAATACAGGTCATGGTTAATTTTCTTGAAAACAGCAACATTAGCAGAATCTGGTGTTGGGGACCTGGTTTATTCTTGGATCTGCCCAGCTGCGAGAATTTGCTCAATTTTTTGCATTATTATCTCTATTCCATTTTTCTCTCTCTCCTTTATGATCTGTAAGTCCCTTGGTGCAGAAACTCTGTATTTCTCTGTGTGTTTTCAGTACCTATGCTCGTATCTTTGCCTGGACGCTTAAATGCACTTGTAATACGAAAATGGAAGTATAATTGCCTCAGTGAACCATAGTGAATTCTGTGTAATATCTGAAAGTAAAAGGTATCATGCAAATTGCAATTACTGCAGCTAATAGATGAGATGTTCTCTTCACACCAGCACATTTTGGTTTCACTGACAATGATTTTAATGATAACACTGCTGCCCACAATTTAAGAAAAGTACTTCTGAATTTTCTTTGGGTAGTACCAGAACTCCCTAGTTGTGGTATCTGTCAGCATGGATTGTAGTTTAAATGTCTGGGAAAAAAAACCCCAAACAAACCAGTGCTAAAAAGCTTTTTATAAGAAACCACACTAAAATAAATGACATATTTAAAATTCTATTTTGGTCAGTGTTATGTTATGAATGTACTTAATGAAGAAGTTGTATAAGGTATAAAACCCCACAAACATATATGCCTGAAGCAACTCGAGCCATTACAATTCTCTCAATTCAGATTGCCTTTATGGCTTTGAATACTATAGCTGTAATTCATCTTTCCACTAAGCTATATCAGCTTTTCCTCTTTCAATGAGGCAAGACTTGAGTTTTTTAACTGAAATCAGAATTTTTGTCACTTCTGCAGAGAAATAGTGGCAAACACCCATGCCTGATATTGTAGGAAAAAGAAAAAAATCTATTTGAGCCTAATGCATTGTCAAAATTGGCTAAGAACACTTCACTGCTGTGAAAATAATTTTTGTGTATTACTCCTAATGCTGGCAAGGTTAAGTGTTGTCTTGGGTCACTACCATCTAATCTTCAATCAATCATTCCAATCTGCGTTAAAACTGGACAGATGTATCAAGGAAGAAAAAAATTAAGAGTATAGCAATTTTGGATTTGCTTTTTTACCTGATAGGAGCATTAAATGTTTTTATACTGAAATCAGACTATGTAAATGAAGATTCTGGAATGCATCAAAGTCAGTCAAGTGTTGAGAAATACTACTTATGTGTGATGTGGCTGGAGAGTATTTTGTGGTGAACTCTGATAGCATTTTTTAGTGTAGATTTTCTGGACATATGTTGCAAATAGGGCAGAAAGCAAATAACTTATTTGAGAGGTAAAATTTACATCTGTCTTTATTGACTAAAATAAGTTTTTTAATTCTTTATGGAAACTGAAATACAGAAATATTTCAGAGGTAGAGTTGGAATAACATTCAGTTCCAAAATAGAGCTGAATAAAAATGTTATGCATTATGATTAATGTTTATAAAGCAGTTAGAATAGACAACCAGTCAGCCCACTGATGAAATTCAGGCATCTGTGGAATTGTCTTCCCATTAACTTTGAAAATAACAAGCTATAGATTTTACTATTTCTCACACTGACAACACGGATGTTCAGTACTTACTTCTGGTAAGAATTCAGAGAATATCAATATATGTACAGATAATAATTTAGAAAATTAACACAGAACTTTGAATAAATGTTCTAAATTCATAAAATACCTTCCATCATGTATTAATTTAGGAAAATCAAAATCTTGCTTAAATGTAGAAAAACTGTCAACATTCCTCAATCTGCAATTAAAATTCAAATACTAAGTTTTAATTAAAAAGGTTTTACTACATAAGAACACCAGTGAATTAACTTTTCTTTGACCTTAACAGATAGTTTAAGAAGGATTATCTATAAAAATGACTAAATTGGAACTAACTTGATTTTATCTTTTTGAAATACCACCGTAGATTTTTTTACCTGGTACCATGTAGCCTTGTTTAAAGGGGCGTGGGGTTCCTGATGCATTACAAGTTGAACATGAGTCAGGCAAATGGGATTTTGGGCTTCACCAGCAGAGCCATTGTTAGCAGAGATAGAGATGTGATTATCCCACCCTACTCAGCACTGGTCAGGCCACACCAGGAGTGGCGTGTCCAGTTCTGCTTCCTACACTACAGAAAAGGCTTGGACAGATGCGAGAGAGTCCAAAGGAGGGACAGGAAGGTGATCAAAGGGCTGAAGAAGCTTCCCTCTAAGGAAGGATGGAAGACATTAAGTCTTTTCAATCTGTAGAGGAGAAGTCTTGGAGGAAGCTCATCACAGTTTTCCAGTACTTAAAGACAGGCTGTTGTGACATACTCAGTAAGGGCACGATGGTTATTGTAAATTCTTGTCAGGCTGAACAAAGACATAAGGCACGTATCAAAGAACTGTTATGTTTTCATTGTATAGTTGCCTTAACTCGGTTATCCAACCCGCTGCTTAGTCCTGAGAATGTTGACTAACAAGCTCCTAATTTTACAATACATTTCAACAAACTCCCAAATCCCACAATAAACTTCAGTATGGAGTATGGGGTAGAATATGATATCCACACTGCCCAGTCAAAGCAAGGGAGGAGAGAAATAAAGGAGGAATGGGTGTAAGTTGCACCAGAAAAGATCTCATCTTGATAAAAGAAAGTTTTTTACGGCAAGAAAAATCATTCACTGCAAAAAGCTCCCGAGGGATGTGTCGGACTCCCCATTATTGAAGTTTCCCAAAATGCTATGGGACATGGTGCCAGATATTCTCATCTAGGCTCCCTTTCCCACAAAAGGTTGAACCATATGATCTTTTAAGTCTATTTCAACCTGAGCTATTCTATGATTTCATGACTTGGAAAAGTAACATGAAACAATACCTTCATTTCTAATTGTTTTTATTTCTATGGGCTCATTCTGAAAGAATAAGGAAATACAGGACAGGAGGAAGCTGTTGAAGTTCCCATAAGACAATTGACTGGAGTATAGTTCAGAAGAAAAAAGTGTAGAAACAGTCTGAATGTAAAATTGTTCCTGACTACCTCTTTTCTTTCCCTTTTCTTCTCAAATAGACTTTTCAGTCTCTGACAGTTTACTCAGGCATTAGGAACAAGGCAGATAAACTGCTTGCCTAAACTGTGCAATGGAAGATGATAACAGATGCAATTTTTCCCAGGGTTAAGGAATAATTGCAGGGTTACTGAGTGGTTATTCCTGACCACAGAGTACTGTGATAAACTCTGGGTGCAGAACTGAGATGCAGATGAGAACCTTAGACAAGGAGCAGATGTTCTGATGCAATGGTCAAAAACTTTGGTGAGCATTGAAGAGGAATTTAAATTCAAGACAGAAGCCTGGACTTGCTCTTGCATTCTCTCAGCCTTTGGCATGGGATAGGTCTATGAAGCTGTTGGACTAAACCCTGTGTAAGGGTCTGGCCCTACAGGGACAACAGGTGATGCCTTACATCCTGCAGTTGCACCTGCAGAGCAGAAGAGTTGGCTTACAGAGGTAAACAGTATTGTCCACAAATTCCCCTGGACATCCTCCACCTCTGGGTAATCCTACCCAGGTTATTATGTGGATTCTGTACTGAAACCTCTTTAGAAATTGAAGGTCTGGCTTTTGTATGTCTTACCTTACTACAATAGGAATAGGATCCTTTATCCATATTCACTGCATTTTGAGCAGTAAAAAGAGGAGTTGGCTTCACTGCTCCTCAAGCCTCCCCACTGATTTTAACCCTTGCCATGTTGTCTCTTCTTCAGCCAGAAAGAAATAAATGTTTAGATTTAATGAGATGTGTCTCATTTATATACTAATGACAAAATTCCTGGCTGCCACCGTTGCTTTTTTTTGTTTTTCTAATCCATGTTTTGGTGCATGTGGATAACTCAAAGCCAGAGACACAGGTCTAGGCTTGCCATCTTTGTTTCAGTGGGGATTTTTTTGTACTTCATACCCTGCCTCAATTCATGTATATCACTTATTTTCAGAATATAATCGGTCTGAATTGAATTTATTTAAAGTCAGGTTAAACCACAAGAGTGATATTTATTGAAGACTTAATTTTACCAACCCAAAAGCTTGGCTCGGTGATTTAACCTTCGAGTAATCTCTCCTTTCTAGGGGGAATTAAAATTAATGACTTCATAATAGCTGGATCTTATAATTCACAGATGTAGGTCCCATGCTATTCAGGAAACTTACAACAAAAAATCAGGATGATATTAATGATCAAGCAGAAAGGACTTTAGACTAATCTTTCAAGTCTTTGATGAAAACAGTTTTCACTGTCACATCCTTCCAAATTTACATGCAAAAGCAAACACTCATGACATTATTAATCATAAGTAAATCACCAAAAAAAGACGAGTTTGACTTTGAGTTTACAAAGTCAAATTGCTACAATAGACTTACATGTGTGTAAAGATAAGTTGTTGTATTTAAAGCCTCTATGTAACCTGTAATACACACTCCATTTCACCAGTGAAGTTTGTATATGTATTTAATCATTAATATTAAATATGGCATGACATCTAAACACACATTTGGGGAGAACTGATGGCTTAGCTGTAGTTCTAAAAATAAATATGCTTGATTTTTTTCAGAAATACAGCTCCATAGTGAGATGCAAGGACACATAAAGTTATCTATTTCTAGATGTGAGGGATTCATTACAATTATACACACATAAAATAATTTTACCTATAGTAAACCCCCATTATATATACATATATATATATATATATATGTATCTTTTACACTGTACTAGTTGCAGTGCTCAGAACTAAATTTCTGACTCTTTACCACAGCTTTAGTATTAAGGGCTGCCAGGAATATCTTGGCATAAGCTCCATTGGTGGTCATTCCATCATATGAAACAGTTATTGCCCACTCATAATTCACTGCAAAATAACTCATTATGTTAATGCAAAACTGTTATATAAACAAAAAAAAAATTGCTGCAGACCTTATCAATATTTTTTTTCTTCTGAATACTGTAGGAATTATTTACAAATAAGACCTTACTCATCAAATTTAATGTTTGAGTTCCAGATAACATGTTCAGTTAAAGCTATTTTGCATTATAAATACTAATAAAGGGCATGTGTAAATATGAGCCAGAGGTGAGAGTTGTTTGCATTTTTCCTATCGCATATGCAGCATATTAAGTTAGTAAAACTGGTTAATGTTTGCACTGAAAGAATTCCAAATTATTCTGAGTGCAGTTGTTCTAGACTAGTTCTATTTGGGATCTATTTAAGGCAAGTACAGAGGAATAAAAGAGGTAGGACTGGAGGGAAAAAGACTAAACTTTATGTGTTCTTTGAAGGAAATTCTATTAAAAAAAATTAAAACAAAGTGGAAAGAAGCTTATATATAACAGGGCACAAATGGTAAAGCTGAGATAAATAAACCACTCCAGTATAGTGTTTTGTCCTTTAATCTCTTGACCACTACAGGGAAATCAATCCAAGACAAACTAGCACTGCAAAAGAAATGTGTACTTTGTAAAGTGGAATCCAGCAGCTTGTAAAGAATTAATGTAAAATTTAGGGCCAGCTACTTCAGAAAAAAAGAAAAATTAAGAACATTCACCAAAATCAAGAGTTAATATTTTCTCTAAAATTAATGCTACCAGAAATTAAATTAGAATATACTCCCAAATTAGAAAGAAGGGCAAAGACAGGTCAATTTGGATGGACCTAGATGAGCTTGCTTTTCCCACAAAATGTCATGGCATTAAAAAAAAAAAATACTAGTGATCTGAGTTAAAGAATTACAGGACAAAGTCATGAAGTGCCAAATGGAAAGAAAATTTAACAACATTTCATTAGTTTTCCTTGATAATTTCTCCATATATAATTATTGAGAAGTAATTTAGGAAGATCTGTGTGTCTATTCTTAAAAAAAAAAATTATATTCCTCCAGTAGACATGCACACAAATTCATCTTTTGCTGTAGGTGTATCCTTTTGTTACAATGCTAAAATCAATTAAAATTTACCATGGTGAAGATAGACATGAAAAAAAAATATGTTAAATATTTAGATTTTTTCCACATTTATAATCTTGGTAGCACTAAGAGATAACTGGTTAGGAGGACAGAAATATGTCCAACTAAGTATTTCATTGTACTTTAATGAACACTCAAACTTTTCAAAGTGATCACAGACTTTGCCTTCACACAACTGTATTTATTTTTAAAGCAATCCCTTCTTTCTGGCTTTGCTATGAGGTTCCATTGGCTTTGGCATTTCCTAGAACATGCATGTGAAAAGTTAATTTTCAGAGAGAGTTGTGAGTCCTTAGAGTACTCTTGTAAGACTGCGGAGTTCAGTCCCTACCTCCATAGCACATTTTTCACAAGACTTAACGGCTTAAGTGCATCTACAACACAATTCCCCTCTGCATTCTGAGTTATAATTGTGGCTTCTCTGGACCATCACATTTTGCAGTTACATCTTTAGTAGCAGTCTGGACACTGCAGTGTATTCACACACTGTCTATGTATCCATCTGTTAATGACTCAAAGCCTTTTCTGTAAAAACAGAAATAAACTTATCATAGAATCTTAGAACAGCTTGCATTGGAAAGGGACCTTAAAGATCATCTTGTTCCAATCTCCTTGCCTGAGCGGGGACACCTTCCACTAGACCAGGTTGCTTAGAGCTCCATCTAGCCTGGCCTTGAACTTCCAGGAATGAGACATCCACAGCTTCTCTGGGCAGCCTGTGCCAGTGCCTCACCACCCTCACAGGGAAGAATTTCTTCCTAATATCCAATCTAAGCCTACTCTCTGTCAGTTTGAAGTTATTCCTTCTTGTCCTGTCTCCCTGGGCCCTTGTAAACAGTCTCTCTCCATCTTTCCTGTAGGCTCCCTTCAGGTGCTGGAAGGCCACAATTAGGTCACCCTAAAGCCTTCTCTTTTCAGTGACAGACTGAACAATCCCAATTCTCTCAGCCTTTCCTCATAGCAGAGGTGATCCATCCCTCTGATCAACTCAGTGGTCTCCTCTGGACTTGCTCCAACAAGTCCATTTCCTTCTTGTGCTGGGACCCCAGAGCTGGATGAGGTATAACCTCATCCACGGTATCATGTTTCTTTGTTTGTTTGTTTGGGGGTTTTTCGTAATTTTTCTTCAATAGTGACGACGTAGCAAGAATACAAGCTTTTCACCAGAGGAAAAAATCAACACAGAAATATGCATTAATATTCCAGAACACAGGAAAATTTCTTTGATATGAATATAAAAGGAGGCAGGAGCTGCCTTGATTGGAGAGTAAGGCTGTTGCCCACAAATGAGAATAACCCCTACTACTTATACATCACTTTACAGGGAATGACAAATTTAAACTTCCTTTAAGAGTGACATGTTTTCTCTGTTGAAAATTGCAAAGAGAATTCTGTATCAGCTACACACACTAGGAAGATGCCAGCTTTGCTCTGTACCCTAGAGATTTGAAAGAACAAGGAAACGAAGTTGTTCCAGGCTTGCAGATGAACTATCTATTTTACAGGAAAAAAAAAAATGTATTGAAACCCAATTTACAAAAGATTATCATTCTGTGAATGAAACCAACCTTCAGCACTGCTTCAAAAATCCTAAAATTGATTATAATTTCTTTTTTATTTGATGACAATAAAATACACAGTGAAAACTCCTAACCTCTTATTCCATGCTTGATAAAGGTCAAAGATGAAAAAAGAGAGGTAAAGGAGAAACTGAAAATGTGGCATATGAAAAATGAAAAAATCAGAGAAGCAATTAAATACAAACTTTAATAACCTGCTTGACTGGGAATACTACTCTCAGTGGAAATACAGCCTTGTGCTACTCCTTTGTCTACCTCCCTATTCAGGAGAATGTATTTTAATTTCCCTGTCCGGATAGCCAAATTTTTCAGATCAGAGCTGACAGTCAAAGAATGATGGTAGTGAAGGGGAGTGGGGTGCGGTGGGAGGGAACAAAGAAGAAAGTAAGGGCTGTGAAAGGGAAATCAAGATTGAAAATTCTTTGTTTATAAGGCAGCAATTTGTAGCAGTGAGGTATTTAGCCTAAAGACATGTTCATTAGAATTACAGCACTGAATGAGATAAAAAGAATAACTAAAAGAAGCTGAAGTTTATGACAGTGTCCAGATCTCCAATGACAAACTCAACAAGACATATTAAAATAGTTAAAAAATGTTAAATGGAAAATTTGTAACATGGCAGTAAGCTCTTTTTTGAATCTTTCTGAAGAAGTCAGACTGCACTGACTACAGAGGATGGAAATAACTTTAAAAAGGATCAAGCCAATGAAGTTCTCTATTTTAGAGATTAAATTACTGAATCAGGTACTTTGAAAGGCACTTACAGATTTGGGCAAAGGATTTTCTAAAAGAGATTGAGTGCAAGAATTATTTGCAGGCCAAGAGAGGTACAAGATTGTGTGCGTTTTAGGGAGAGAGTTAAGAAAGTGAATACATAAAGGAAGAGTAGAAATATATGGACTCCCTTCATCTTTGCCATTGTTACCTGTGCAGTGATTCCTGCCTTTTTTATATCATCCCAGAACTCCATGAAAGAAAAACCTTATAGGTCAAAGACTCATTATGAATAGTAGCAAAAGGAAAAAAAAAACTAAAAGAAAACAACTGAATATGACTTTCTTTACACTCCAGTGAATATCATGTACAAATGTGTCACTGAGATAAGTGACAATGATTTAAGAAAAATTAAATGTCCTTTAGTTTTGTTCACTTACATGCACCAACAGACAGTAAGACACATAGAAAGAGATGGAAGGACATTTAGAGCAAAATTCACATGATACCTGACAAGTACATGTAAAGCAAATGTTTCCTGATGCTCCCCAGGGAATCATAAAAATCACTGATCAGAGATATTTGATGTTTGAGAGTCCTGGTGTGATCAACCTGCCAGCAACCTCTGGTAGGTACATAGACACTGAGTATCTGTGCACACTGAAGGGGATTGTGGTGGCAGGGCAGCAGGATGCCTCTATGGATGCCAGTCCTGGGAAGACCCAATGCCAAGATGTGCTCTCACAGTGTCACTGCTCCTACTGCCATCATTGGGAGAGAAAGAGTCAAAACAACAAAGTGGAATGGTCAAGACAATCTACTGAGCTACTGATTTGAGGATCTCAGGGTGATAGTGCTCTCTGCTGCTCGCTTAGGAAGAAGCAAACAACAAGAGGGTGGCCTGGCACAGATAGGGACTCGCTGGGCAGCCAGAATTTGAGCTTGGGAAAAGACACAAATGGATGTTTTTCACACACCTTTTTTCCAGATTTTTCATGGATTTATAAGAAAGAATACAAAATCTTAATGAAACCTGCTTTATACCAAATTATCATTTCCTAATCTGTTATAATAATCAGTTATATATTATAAATGCTTTGTTTATTCCAGCTAAAGAGAGGCACAAACATAGGCACAGACAATTAGAACATCTGCTGCATAAATCTGAGGAACATGATACTTCAGTGAGGAAATGACTGAAGAACAGCTCCACAGGAGAGGGTTGGGAAGGTTGTCAAGGTGGTGTCACTCTGGTTCTCTAAACTGTGTTTTTAAAAAGAAGTGGGATTGTTGGAATGGAGCTTTCTTCAGGCAGAGTCCAATCTAATATGAGATTTCTTTTTATCAACTTTGTAGCTGAAGGTCAATCCATAGAGTCTGCACTTCTGAGGATAGAGACTATGATTGGGCCAGGCTATGAAAACACTAAATTCAGGGAGATAATGGCCAGGAATATAAAGAAATCTATGTGTTCGTGATGACTCCTAAAAAAATAGTAACAAGGAATGCAAAAAAAAAAGAAAAGAAAAAATAGTGAACAAAGTTGATAATCACAGTCTCCAGGTGTTCTAGGCTTTTTTTTCTTCTTCTTACATTGGTGCCATGCTTGGTTTTGCTTTCAGTAAAATAGGGAAAGTTAAATTAGAGCTTTAGTATAGCTAAGGATATAAGAAGCAAGGTAGGCTGTGCTGTCTCAGCTGTTAAGGCACTCTTGTATATGACTGAAGGGTACAGTGATAACATCTCTTTGTAAGCTTTACCACAGAAATCTATTTATGAACTACTCTTTCATTCTGGCTTTTCTTGATAGTAAGAAAGTGAGTTATCTCCCTTGAATGACAGGTTATATAGTTGAGGAGCTCTTATGTATTAAGTGTGGATTTCTCTATTTTCATAAGTGGGGCTCAGATGTATGTAGCTGTATAACAAGCTGCTGCTGGCAGTGGAAATGAAGCTAGTATTCCTCTTTTCCTTATTTAATTATGTAATTTCCTTCCTATACTTCAGAGAAAGACAGCAAGGCATCCAGGAGCAAGAACCAGGAAGTAGTGGGAAATCAATCAAATAATGAAATACTTAGTGGAGCTGGAAAAGTAAAATCCATAGATGTTTACGAAATTGACCTTAATAACAGCCAACAGGGAGACATATGTCATCTTTCCTGCACATTAACAAGGCACTTGAAGCCCGCTGGGGCACAGGCTACAAACAACTGCATTAGTGTGGTAAAGTCTATTCTCTGAACACCGTGTCATGTATTGTTTTGCACTGCCAAGGCTGATGGATATGTGCCAATAAATATGAAAAGGGGGCACAGCACTAATTTAGGAAACAGTACTGAGCTGTGCACCCAGGAAGCCTATCCCAGGACTCAGAGTCTCATCATGGCTGACACAGCCTGCGCAATGACGGCGAAGACATGAGTTTTTCTCTATTTGTTTTGACTAAATATCACTTCAAAATGAACACCAAGAATGGGGTTTGGAGGAGGTTTGTTGTTTTTTTTTTATAATCCAACAAACTGCCATAGCATTAAAAATGACTGTGACTCATAGTCTTAATAAGAGAACAATTACAGTGGCAATGTAAATATCATGTTAAATTAACTCCCTCTCATCATCCTCCAAGCTCCAGCCCAAATTTTTTTACCCCTCAAATCAATATGCAGAAACTGAAGTTCAGCTGTGACACAAGATCCATCTGTCTGACTTTTATTTCTCACAGGTTGCTGGTTGTGGACTAATTACTTAACTCATTGAGGCCAGCAGAGGTTGTCCCAGATGCTAACAGGAGCTAACTAGACAAGTGTTCAGATCATCAGATCTACCAGCAGCTGTGTTCACATCCAAGCTATATAGGATGTGATGGGCAGGTAGCCACAGGCAATAGGTAGGTCTGGGTGTGCTGGCTCAGTCCCATGCCACACTAAGTGTAGGGAGCATTCCTGCACTGCCTTTGGCATTCTCTGACAGTTTTCTATAAAGTAGAGGAAATTTATTTTTCATCTATTATTAACTGCTGCTCCCTGAGGTATCACAGTTCTATTTACACTGTTTCTCAACTACTACAATTTCTTATGGGAAGAAGAAGTGTCCTGGTAGATGTTCTACCACTGTCCTGCGCAATTTGTGTTAACACAAAGTGAGCACCACTTGCTGCATGATCCTGTTAAGCACTCTAGATTTCCTTTCTGCTACCCTAAATGACAATAAAGATCACAGCAATGATGAATGGAGCAAATGGGAGGAATTAAAGATGCATTTCATAAAAAATGAAGAATGTCAGCTGGGACAAGAGACATGACCTCTTTTAATTAGTACTTGTTAAGTCACTTTAATCTTTGGATTTTCATGATGATGACTGGTTTTGCCTATCTGGGCATAAGGAAGAGGTTTCTTATTTTTCTGCTGAAGCTCTGCTGCCAGCAGTAAAAAATTCTAGATTACGTTTGCAGTGCCCAAAATAGCAAGTTGCAGAGTTCCCTGAATTGCCTTCTAGTAAGACAGTTGTGGAATCCAACACTGGTGTAACTTCTTTATGGTTCTTCATGAGACCAGTGGTTAGTCCAGAGGCGGTGCTCTGCTCAGGCAGCTGTATCATAGTCTCTGAGCTGTGCTAGTGTGCCTGTGGTTCATTTGCTTTTCCAGATCCATGTAAAGAATCACTTCTTACCAATTTCATTTCCCTGAGCAGACAGAAGCAGCTCAAAGCTCACGCTCTGTCTTTTCAGTCCTGAATATACTTCTCATCTCTTAAAAATCCTAAACATGCAAATACGAGGAACATCTATTGCTATGTCTCTCTGTAGACCTGAAAGTTTAGTTCACAGAATCACAAAATCACAGAATCATTAATGTTGGAAGAGATGTCCAAGATCATAGAGCTCAACCTTTGATGAAACCTTGTTAACTAGACCATGGCATGAGTGCCCCTGGCTAGTTGTTTCTTCAACATGTGCAGGGATGGTGACTCCACTACCTCCTTGGGCTGCACATTCCAATGCTTGACAACCCTTTCCATGGAGAGATCCTTTCTGATGTCCAACTTGAACCTTCCTGATGCAGCTTGAGGCCATTTCCTCTTGTCTTGTGTTCCTGTGGTCATGTGTTCAATGCTGGTATGTGAAAGCACACACGTGCACACATACACATTCCCTCCTTTGCCTCCCATCTCAGCTTATCTCCAGGAAAAACACATCTCCAGCTAAATTTGCAAAGGAGTATGGACTTATTTATTTGTTTTACTTGCTGACAAGCCCTTTGTTAAATTGTTCTTCCTGCATTATCCATGTTTGCCTTCTCTGCCTCTGGAGTTATTTTCTATGAGTTAAATGAATCTTTTCCTAAGGATTTTATACATTGAAGGTCACACATCAGCATAATTGTATACAGGACTCTCAATGTTAATGCAACCCTCCATAACAGATTTTGAAACGAGTCAGTGAGCCATCAGCAGGATTGTTCACCCAGAATGGCTGTAAACAGTGCTAAATCAAAGTTATATCAGAAGATATGAATCACCTGTGGGTGGGGGAAAATGTGGCATAAATTGAAAATAATTAAACAAATGTTTTCTGTTGTGAACAGATTAGACTGTTTTTACAATCTGGAAGTTTTTAGTACGTGTTGCTGTCCATCAGTATGCTGTGACTAATCACGCAGAATAAAACACATAAGCCATAAAATTTTATTTACTTAAAACCATCAATCTTTACATCTTTTAGCCTCAGTTCCAACTAGAGTTGGAAAACATTTTTTTTCTGTCAGTTTTCAATAAAGTTTTGCAAAGTGCTGTTTCACAGCAAAAGAAACACAGAAGCTCAGGAATTTAGAACAGTCAGGTGAAGGCAACTCTTTGTTCATATATTCCGTATAATACAAAACTGTCCCAGAAAACTTCACTGCATATATTCAAAGCCAGATGTTATTCAAGAGCTTTGGGGTAATTTCAGTTACTGACTAGAAAGGCTTTTGGATCAAATCCTTCATTTTCATTACTCAGATTCAGATGTAAACGGCATGACTTGAAACTTTATCAGAACACTTTCATGTGTATTTTGAAGTATTTAATTAAGTTTTCAATTAATCATTATTTGAATGTTGGCCCTCCTGCTGCTCAAATATATTTGATTAAGAATTAGGCCACGTTTAAACCTACATTAGTAAATGTACATTAAGCTTTTAATAAAAGCAAACTCCACAAGCATTGAGTTCAGACCCTGCACAGGAGATGAAAAAGACTCCTCAGATTAGGTGATTCTATTTAGGAGAGCTCCATTTCAATTTAGTTAAATTCAATTATAGTTATGTTGAATCTAGGTGAATATTATGCCATGCAAAGTGAACTGAAATCAAGGAAAACTCTTTCTTCTTTGCAGGCACTGTGTATTCCTTCATATACATACTAAAATACATAGAATGAATTCTAAGAAAACATTGCTTTCAACAAAGAGTAATCTACATGATTTACTCTGAAGTTGTGATCTGGGCAAATACAGTGTCTAATCTCTTATTATTGAGATGCTTTGCAATTAAATACAGCACATGATGGGAATGTCTTAAAATTAGAGAACTTCAGCATTTTAGTGTGTGCCAATTTCCCCCATGAGGAACATCCTTAGAGGAGAGATGTAAGAAAGAGTGAAAATTATACTCATATTCAGATAGTCTTTACAATAATGTGAGAAAAATTACCTGAGACTATTGTACCAAAAGCAATCACAGTTACGCCCATCAAATAAGAAGGAAAAAACATGAAATTAAAAAACATATCTCTGGTAGGGAAAATTCCAGAACTGATCTAGAAGGTTAGTAACACCTGAAGACAAACTCCAAAGACTTCTCTGGGTTTCATATAATTTTGACGGTTTTTTGGTTTTTTCTCCTTATAATGTTCTTTTAGCAAAACTCCACATAATTAAAATTTAAATAAGAAAAACTTCTTCAAATGTTGCCAAATATGTAGCTGAGTGGAGTGAAAAAGCCAGTGGAGGCCTAGAAGAGCATAAAGACATATCCTCATGGATCCTTATAGGGCTTATATTGAAGGATGTGCCCAAACTTACATCTGCAAAGGAGAGGGTAAGTGGTATTTTGCAGACAAGTGATTGGAACCAGTTCCACTACGCTGCTTTCAACCAGTTTGGCAAAAGATGTGTTTGAAGAGTTTTTCATGTGAGACTAAGTTCACAGTAACATAATTGGTATTACATTACATTCATCAAAGTTCTGAGCATCACAGAGGGTTCAAATTGCTTATTACAGGTTCTAATCTTGATTAAAATGTAAAGATACTTCTAGAAAAACAAAAAATAGAAGAAAAAAATGCAACCCATCAATATGGTAACTGGACAAAAATAAACTGTTTACGTTTGCTATAGCTCATTTTTTCATTCCCAGAGGCTTTTCTCATTGCTATAACAGAGTTAAGCAATTTAGAATACTAGCTAGAAAAATTGTGAGTATGACTGTGACAAAATTGAAAAGGCAACAAGCAGTATGGTAAATATGTGACTATGAAGAAAGTTCATCCTTGTCTTTTTTTTTTATAATCTTCTAAAATATGTTTTTCAACACAACAAGGTGTTATTCTCAAGGTTATGAAAAGAAAGAATATATGCAGGATATTATATAAACTGTAATTTTGGTACCTTTTAGCTAGTTGTTACTATGTTCATATTAATTAATACTAATTTTTCTGAAGAGTATGAGGATTCAACTCAAGCAGAGGAGTCGTAAGACTCCCTGCACTCTCATGTAAACACTGGAAAACTGCACAGTGTGAATTCTTAAAGATTTTGAATGTACTTCATGTTGCTGCAGCCTAATGCCTGTAGGCAATTCATGATCACTTTCTTTGTTTGCTCATTTCATAATAATTCTGTAGTATGCTGGTGAACATTCCAAGTGAAATCAGAATCCATCAGGTGAATGTATTTGAATAAAGTTATGTTAAGATACTCATGAATAAAGTTATGTTAAGATACTCATAAACAAGTGTAATTTGGAGTTTGAGGACGTGATTATTTTCTGTATAGATAATGCAGTTTTTTATTTCTCATTTAAACCTGATCATCCTTATAGTTCAAGATATTAGTTCTGCTGATTATCATAAATATATTCCTTGATGAAGAAAAGCAATGCTTCAAGAAGAAAACTAACTTATGAAATATTTGTAGCTGTTAAGACATCTCCTGTACCCTGAAATACTTGAACACAGATTCATAGATTAAGAATATGATGCCACAGCTTGTTTAATTCATTCTGATATGATGCCACAGCTTGCCACAGCTTGTTTAATTCATTCTTGGAGAGTGAAATTGTCCAAGATTTTCTGCATCATTCTTTAAACCCAAAGGCATTCTCTGTGCAGGGTATGAGAAAGGAGAAGGTGTTATCATTCTTACCAGAAATCTCAGATCAGAAGAAATTTGGATTTTACTTTATTTAGGATCTGTTTTTATTCTAGTAGTCAGACACACCACGGTCAAAAGGGCTATAGTTTCTGATTATGATCATCTGTGTTTTCTAAGATGGAAATGGAAGTCAGTCAAGCAAAGATACGTTTTTCAGTAATGACAAGACCACAGCTGAGATAAAAATGGATACATTGGCAAAAAAAAAATTATAAACAAACAATCTAGTTTTATATTTCTATTGTTGTACTGAACTAATGTGTGTAGTATGAAATTAAGTCAGTGAAAATAGGTCTAAGCTGTCTATTGAGTTCTGTTGAAATTTATTAGATGAAGAGTTTTTGTTTAGAAAAGCTAAAGTTGGTACTGGTTCATCTCTCAACTGGTCAGAATAAACAGTTTATTTCACCCTACTTCCTCCTTCTTCCTACTCTTAGAAATTGGAAACAAAGTGATATTCTGTCTGGTGCCATTTGAAGCTGAATCTGCATACTCTGTGCTGGGTGTACTGTTGATGTTATTTTACCTTGTGTTAATCATTAAGCATTCTCTGAAATGGTATCAGGACTCTAACCTTGCTCATTCATAGCAATTTTCATTTTGAATAATCTTCTTTAAAATCAACATCAGATTTAGAAACTTCAAAGGCCTTGTTGGATGTAATTTTATTCTTTTTTTTTTCTTTAATACAATATAAGAAAAAAAACAGGACAGTGGAGTATGAAGCAGTTCAGGATGCGCTACAACCTCCAGATGGACATTTTCCTTCTGCTTGTTTTTTGTTGGTTGTTGTTGTTGTTGTTGTTGTGTTTTGTTTTGTTTTGTTTTTTACTGACCAGCAAGATGAAGGTCTGTTTCTTTGGCTGGTTTCTGGAAAGTCACCTTCCTCCTTTGATAGGATTTACAGAAGTATCACTTGGCTTGGTGTATCTCAGTTTTTGTTTCTGTGCTATTTAATTTAACTGCTGAATGGAAAAAAAGTAATTTAAACAGTCCTCCTGGTGAAGGACATATTCCCACAGTTAATTGAACGTACTCCCACAATGCCAAACCAATACACATTCAGGTAATGAGACAAGAAATATTTCCTAATCTTTAATCACAGTTTCCTGTACTTCAGTCTGGGTTTCAGGCAATTCGTGTCCATTTCATGTGATGCTACCACTGAGAAAGGCCTGCATTCCTCTCTTTCATTCCATCCCCTCAGTTATTTATACAGATCTACAAGGTTTCTCTGAACCTTCCCTGCTCCAGACTGAATAATCCCACCCTTTCCTCACATGTGAGATGCTCCAGTCCCTGTACCATTTTAGTGGCCTTTTGCTGGACTCCCTGTCTCTCTTGTGCTGGGGACCCATGAACCGGACACAGACCACAAGTCGGGTCTAAAAATACCCACCTATGGTTTTGGTTTACCTCCCAAAGGACTAAATAGATCTCTTATGGTTGAACCAGTGACATCAAAAAGCTGGGAAAGGAATAGAGGAGAGAGGGGTGAATCCTACTTACAATGGCTAATCCTTGGATTTTTTTGGATGACTGAATGCTTTGCATGAAGGATATTTTTCTATTCTTTTATAAACACACAGAAAAATTCTCATCCAGTCACTTCTAGATTTGATTAAATCTTGGATTAGTGTTTTAATACACTGAAAAGAATTAATGGAAAAGGTGAGCTCGTATAATATGACATAAAGTATTTCTAAGCAGTACATTTTCCCCTAGGAAAGGGTTGAAAGTACTTGATTATTTAAAAGAGATAAAAAACACTCTGAGAGTCATGAAAGAGAATATGAAGAAAGATTTTGCTTCAAATAAGGATGGGAGTAATTGAGCCATTACAAGTGTCTGCTTTCTTCACTCAGATCAGTTTACATTCCACTCTTTTATTCTTCAAAAATACTGTTTAAACTGTGAAGTGTAGGACTCCGAATCTGCTGTGTTAGCTGTACTGGGTACACATTGAGGATGCAGATGCTGTAGGTCAGATAGAGAGTAATCTAAACATTAGATGAGTTTTGGTAGCCAAAAGGTTTCCTTCTTGGCAGGGAATCCTGCTGGATTATCAGTGCCTTCAGCAGCAGAGAATGCAATTATATACTGAGTATACACCAGCTGGTCTTTGTGCCAGTGGTAGGTCCACCAAACACTTGCTATGAGAGGCTTCATTTCTATGTGTGATAGGATATGATGGGCTTCAAAGACAGAACTCCCACACCCCGAGTTCCTGATCTGCCTATGCTTCTGCCATGGCATGGGGCTTAATTCTGAATAAAAGCTGTGGTAAACAACTCTGCTTTCCTTCTGCTAAAAGAGGCCTTTGCATTTCTCTCAGTCTGTTGTCTGAGTAACAAATATGTGGAAACTGAGTAGAAGGTATGCACATACATCTGTTCCATTTGCTGCAGACCTTCTATAATACCACTTTAATTCAGTAAACAGCTTGAGGCATCTGATTAATTGCCTGATATTTACTTCTAGGTTCACAGGCCTGCTGAAATTTTCCTACAGGTACTAACGTTAGTTGCTGGGATACTATTGGCTTCTAATGGGAGGTAGACTTCCACAATACGTTTGTGCCCTGTGTTGTTGCATTAATCACTTAGTCTAAAAGTTACTAAAAAAATAGTCAACTGACCAGTTAACTGATGGCAATTGAAAATATTCTTTTGGAAGTGTGGATGAGATGACAAATTTATGAAGGAGAGAGCTCTGCAAGAAAACAGCCAAATGAACTACTTTTACTCCTCACAGGTAAATGTTTCTCTTTTAGAAGACAAGCAGTGCACTGTGAATGCAAGACCCTCACTACGCCACACTATTTCAGACAACAGGATCAAGATGTGACCCGAGGGTTTTTCCAGTTGAAAGCACTGCAATAAACAGGAATAGGGCAAACTAAGATGTATATTCAGTTGTGCACCTGTACTGTGAAAGTCAGAAGATGGCAGTCTTTGCTCACTGTTGAAACTGATGCATAGCTAACCCTAATGATGTGGACACATGAGAAGTGAAGAATAAAATTAACATGCATCTTCCCTTGTATTTTCAGTTGTTAAATTTTAATTTCAAGTGCATCTTGATAATGCAAAAATGTCAGCTCTTTATTTTTTCTCAGAAATCATTCTTCTTGATGGCAACCAAAATATCAGTTAATAGTCTCTACTTCAAACAAGACAAGAAAAACATTTTCAGTGTGAAAAAACTTCTAAAACCTGTCTAAAACATCTTAAAAAGGCATAGGTGAGCATAGACAAACGTGTCCAAAAGGAGGATTGACAGAGACTACTCAGTAACTGCCTGGAGGCATCTAAACTTCAGTATCTGATTGCTTCTGCTTTTATTCATGTCAAAAGTCTCCTCATGTAAGCAGCAAGGAATTTATTACTGTTTCAAGCCACACTGGGATCCAGGAATTAGAAAGAAATGGGTCACCATTCCCTGAAGTCCTGATCCAAAAGTTAAATGTTGAACATGCCTGGTATGCACAGTAGGGTTATGCAATGTTGTCTTCCAGTTATATCCCAGGATATATCCATGTGCAAATTTAGTCTTAAGTCACCCTGACGCCAAGAGAAACTGAGCTTTTACTTTACCTGCTTCAGCCTGCAATGAAGTGAAGCGAAAATAGTTCTACCCATGCTGGTAAAGGCACTCAGTAGGAATTTTTCTTCTGAGCTCTTCTCACAAGAAGTGAAAACAAAACAGCTTCTGAATATAGAAAATTCTTATTTTGATGAAACAAAATGCATAAACTTCTTGCAACAGATTTTTGAAAGTAAGAAACCACTCTACCACCTGAGGACCTTCTCCAGTAGGACATACAGACACAGTGATTTTTTAACTCTCTTTCTGGCACAGACATTTTGAATGCTTTCTTTGCAGGTGGTGTGGTTTAACCAAATCAAAACACAAATCCATAGTAGCCACTGTGAAGAAAATTAACTCTACCCCCGCCAAATCCAGCAGCAGGCAGCAAGGTGTATCCTAGCCTAGAGTAGTGGATAGTCTCTCATAATACAAGGGATCCAGATGGGGAGAGACTAGAATTTGGATGTCTTGTATTTTGGTGAGTGCCCTGAACATGTCTGCTGCAGCCCACTGTTCCCTCTTACCATCCTGCCAAGCTTTTATCAGCTATATATACAAAACTCTTCACTCTTAATGAAAGGACTGAGAGTTTGAACACTGGGGGACTATGTGAAGCCCTTGCAACAGACTCATTGTTTGGCTCACTAGTGATTTAGTGTTGGAGGGTTCCTTTTATGCAAAAATTAATTTGGTATATGTACTGGGACTCTCACAGTACCTCTTTGAGGACACCATGGGTGGACTTTAAGCAACTTCCTTCCCAGAGAAATCAAGGTTGAAGGGATCCTTGTCCTCATAAAGCATAGAAGGGACATGTCAGAGGGCCCTACTTAGAGCAGGAAAGTAAATGTCTTCCTCAGCCACCCGTCCAAACACGTACCGTGGGTGCGTGGGACTGTCAGTGCTTCACTGATGGTCAAGATGGGAGGTGGATGTGGGGCCCTGGGATCACTGTGAGCCAAATCACATTCAACTTTGGAACTTCCTCTTGTGCCTCACCTGTCAGTGAGCAACCTGGCAGTTGCTTTTTGGCTCTTTCTCTCAAGCATTTTAGTCTCAGCTAGTTTGCTTTCTATCCATTATACAGAACATTTATTTTCACATTACTGACATATATAAAGGCAAACAGAAAGAGTGTACAGACAAGCTCTTGGTTTTATATTCCTTTCTGGCATCTGAGCATTTAAACTTAGGCTTAAAAAGGTCTAAATTTGAAAATGTTGATTCTGGTCCTAGTTAATATGAAGGAAATGGCAATATCTCTATTTTTAACTTGTATCTTCATTTCTATAAAGACGTGATTAGAATCTTGGCTTTAAATACAGGAAGACTTCTCACATGCTAAGTTAAATGGGCTACATGAACAGGTTTAGCTAAATTTTTTGGCCTTCCCCAAGCTCACAGCCTCCAATTTGCTCTTTTAGAAATAATGCATCAGATGAATAGCTATTGAAATTTTGTTCCATTAACTTCAGGAGAGGCACACTAATTTTAATCAACCAAAAATCCCAGATGTCAGATGATACAAGCTGGTTGGGTTTTTTATCAGTTTAATATTAAATATTATGCCAAATGTTGAGAAAATGAACAAGTATACCTTACTTTCAGTAATACTTTGATCATTAAAAGTACCTGTGGTAACTAATAATAGCACTATAGTTCTTAAGCAGATTTACCTTTGCTTGCAAATGAAGCTGGAAAGACAATAACTTTAGGTTTGAACAAATGTATGTTTATGTATAATTTTTTACTTTTAGTTAACTGTTTTATTGGAAGAAAAAGGTTACCTATTTAAAGGACAAAACCAAACCCCTAGATTTGCTTGATTAGGCAGTCTGGTACCATATTGGTAAACAGTGTATAAGCACAGTAATAGGTCTGAGATTAGGGAGATTGATTTAACTGTTCTTTGCTTAGGCTTGATGCTGGTGACACTCTAGTGATGTAATTGTTTTTTGTTTAGAAGTGGTGGGTATGTTGTAGGTGTTCAGGAGATCTGAATTCCAAGGTTTTTATTTCCTTTGAATTATTAGCTTATCCTTTGAAACCTCAGCACTCTGCAAAATATTCTTGTCTAATTTCAAAGAATGTCAAAGTACAGAAACCTGATTTTAGACAATGACAATTATCTTTCTGAGTGAAACTGAACTGACAGACTACTCTGCTGAGGGCTCTGACATCTTCTGTGTCACTTAAGCCCACAGAGTAGGCTGAGATGGAAACTGTGCAGAGGAACTGGTCTCAATTTCTCACAGTGAGAAGTGTGATATTTCTGCTTGTCCGTATATTTAACAGAAGAGGAAACGGTAGTTGCCATTTATGAAAGGAAACAGCTGAGCTGATATTGTCCATCAAGAGCCATGTTTTTCATAATTTAAAAGAAAGTTTCATGAAAAGTGCTGTTTCAAATCTTTCTGTGTTCCTTTTAACAGGTATTTTTCATAAATTTACACATGGTTTTACATACATTGATTTTAAAATTCCTTATTTGAGAAGAAAACCATTGCTTAAGTGCATGTCTCCAGTGATGAATATGTGATGACAGAGCAGACAGATGAAGAAGAGCACAGCTTTTCTCACTCATCTGTATAAGAAATGGCTATGCAATTATTACAAGTTGATTTGCAGTTGTCATTTGAGATGACCTGGTCCTCCAAGGCAGGTACAAATGCTTATTGTGACTTTGACCTACAAAAGTCGCACAGACAGAGAGAGGGCAGGTGAGGACTTCCAGAAACAGTTCACAGGTTAATGATTTTCTATAGTACTGGGAGCTGCATTGGTTGAGAGTTGGGTCAAAAGACCCCTCTCTGAGAGAGAAGAGCAGTGGAACTCCAAGCAGGACATGGGCATTGTTGCTATATTCAGCAGAAAAAAAATTGTCAAGGTTTAAGTAATATTTGACAAAAATTCTACCAATCAGTTCAGGCAACATACATAGGAAAGGTCAATCAACTAACATAAGATTTGTCTTGTATTTGTTAAAAAAAGAATAAAGTACCTATTAAAGTAGTTTTGAGTCAATATTTACAAATCTTAGCTTGTTCAAATGAAAGTAGCTTTGAAATTACCTGCCACTACATAATATCTTGAGTGGTTTTAATTTCAGAATTTGTATAACTTTTGTCCCTCAAAGTTTAGGACATGATTTAAAGCATGATACATAGTATTAAGCACAATTGCATAGTAACTACAGAAAGTCCACAATTACAATTCTCCCATTCTACTCTTCCTGATCTATTGTATCTTGATAAATTTCAAATGTGCTGATGTTAAAACCACAGCAATTAATATGCCTCTTTCTTTCAAAACAAATAGGATCTTCAATGCAGTGATATTTCCGTCTTCAGGTAATTGACCCATCTCTTGCCCATGCACTAAATTTAGCTCTCATTTGGTGGCATGCCAGAAGGGAACTTACCTTACCTACCGCAGCAGGAAGCGTTCTAAGTCTTATTCTAAGAGATAAGAAACAATCTTTCCAGTTCATCTGACTTCTCAATATTTTAACTTTCTTTCTGGTGCATTGGGGTGAAACTAAACATTGTTCTTTAATGTTGTTATTTATAGAAGCTTTTTGAATCTTGGCAAGTTTAGTGAGTGCAAAAGAGGGCAGTGATCAGTTGACTGGGCTTCATTTTTACAGAGTGATAAATAGCCTAATGGAGAAGTGATAGGTAGATATGCACCCAAACATGCATGCTACCAATTCCTCACATCCCCAGTGCCTACCTGAACGTTGTGTCTTCATTGAGGGAAAGGGTTTTCTACTCTGTAGAAATAAATAAATCCCATTTGAAAGCAGGACATAGAGCTACATTTTCCTGCCACTTTGAAGTTCTCAGACTTCTTGGCCTATGGTGTCATCCTCTTTCTGTCCTAGTAGGCATTTCATCAGGTACATAATACTGACAAGAAACAGGCAATTCAAATAATGAAATATGTCCACTACTTCTATGTCAATTTGCCCTTTTAATGAGTAGTTTCAGCAACTCAGTTTCCCAATTAGTTGTCCTTTTAAGCTAGGAATGTCATTAAAAAGTGTACATATAAAAAATTGTTCTTTTCCACTCCAAAAAGATCTACACCAAAACCCTCCTCAATGCCTCTAAAAATATGGCAAAAATAAGTGTTCTTAGCCAAAATGAATTTGAGAAATTCCATTTATCTTAAGAAGATCTCCAGATTCACATTACAGAAACTCAGTATACTTTTACTATCAATTTCCATTTGCAGCTTATGTTCTGGCTGTTACAGTGTTGTATAGTTAAATTATTTTTGTTTGTTTGTCTGATTTCTTCTTGGTGTTTGATACTATGAATTGTATGCCAGTAATACTTTGTAGCTGGCAGGTATGCATATCATCAGTTCCCCTGTTAAATTAAGTAGGTGTGTTACACAACTACTATGAAGAGAAACACACACAGAGCTCCTCAGACAATCTAGGACATGGCATCTCTTATTCAAAACAAAAATACAATCAACAAAGCTAAATATATATTTTAAACCCATAGATTAGTGTTATTTAGTACAATTTAGCTCTAAATGAAATTTGGAAAAACTACTGAGACACCACGTACCCATCTCTCTATGTTTATCAAAGTATGGAACATTTTATCTTCATTATTTTTTGACAGGTAACCATGTAAAATGAACAAAGAAAACAATTAAGTCATTGAATATCTTGCCCATTTCAAATAACTGAGAGGAATTTGGAGTTAACACAGTGTTTGGATCAACATTTTTAAATGATGTTGACATATGGAAAACTGATAAAATTATGACAAGAAATAATGAAGTTATACATGTGTGTATATGTACTTGCCTTCTCCATTGCCTTGTCACGGGGGAGAAGCTTGCGTGCCCTTATGAGGTTGCGAGCTGTGCTGGCGGTGGTACATGCCTCCAGTAGGGTCTCCCATGCTGGTCAGGTCTCAACTGCAGGGTCAAACTGTGTCCACGGGCAGGATGGGCTCACTAGCCCCTTGGCAACCATCCTAGGAGAAGGACAACTCTAACTTCAAACCCGGGCAGATGGAGCTTGCTTAGCCCTGTGTTGGGAAAGACTTCTGCCAGCGCACATGCAAAACAGAGACAGAGAATCATCCAGGCTACACATCATGGAAAGGGAAACTTCTGGAGACAAGGCCACCACTGTGACAATTTCCAAAGGACCAGAGACTTTATAATCCAGCATTACCTGCATCTTTTATGTACGGGTTTTCCCCTGTTTAGATTGTAACCCCTAGAACCCCACACATGTGAACATAGACTGTTCTTTCTTCCTGGGTATCCAGCCCCGCCCCCCTCCCGACCTTATTGGATGTCACCTGTCATTCCCTATTCCTGGGCTTCCACTGGGTTTGGTCCTCCTGCTCCCTTATTGGCCTCTGTGTCCCTCAAACCACACCACTCCCCCTGAAGCCTTATGCAATCACAACCTACCTCCCAAACCCCACACGAAGAATTTAAATACCCTTGAGTAAAGTAATTAAAGGCTTTTTCTACGACCTCACCACCTTGGAGTGCTGCCTATCCTTATTCTTGACCATGTGGAGATTTCACAATCCCTTCCATACTCCGGGAAGCCTGGGGAAATAGATGGCGCCGGCTCCCCTTCAAAGCTGTTAGCCCTGTAAGGCCATCCATCTTAGAGAAGGATACTCAAACCAAACCTGCATCCTGAGGACTTTGCTGTCACCGTCCAAGCTCACTTGGCCCTGGCAGATGAACCTTAGGAGTAAAGGGTGGGTCCAGTTCCACACACACTGCACCTCACCTAAAAAATCCATAGCACAGGCTCTAGGGCTTCTCTCACACTTGCAAAGCCCTGTAGCGACAGGTGAGGGATGAAATGGCAGGTCATAAGGTGCACTGGAAGCCACAGCCGCGACCCTGCATGCAGGCAGTTCAGGACATTGGTCACTCGAGACTGACCCAGAGATGACAGTCTGGTTCAGCAGCATCCTGAATGACCAAGCAGCCTTTTTCAAGGAGAGCACTGCTTGCCCCACATGGAGAGGGGCCTAGAAAAGGTGACCTAACCACAGCTCATCTCCCTCTTCACCCGGTTGGCTTGCCACAGCCAATGGGCATCTTTCTTGCAGTCAAACTAAACCAAAACTGAAAAGACAAAGGCAT
>VWZF01002605.1:5482070-5516306 GCA_013396755.1 Sclerurus mexicanus | reverse complement strand
TGCCATGTCTCCCCACCGAGGAACAGCCGCGGGGGCACGGCTGTCAGCTGGGCAGGTACTCGGGTGGCGAAAGGGAACGCTGGTGTGGTTACACGGACATNATGAGCTGTAGGGCACGATTTCTTTGGAAACGATCAGCGAAACTGCATGTTGTTGCAGGTATGCCTTCATATTTTATTCTTTCCAGTCCTAAGCGACAAGAGAGACAAAAAGGAGTTTGAAAAGCCAAGACCCTGGTCCCAGGTCAGAAACTGATTCAACTCGCTAAATGATTTTGATTTCTCTACTGTAACTTCAGTATTTGTTGATTTAGGACTATAAGTGTTATCTCAAAAGGAATGCTGTGAAGAATACTTGTTTGTACTTTGTTAGCTGCTGAGTTAAATATTCTTCTCTAAGCCCAGCTATCAAGATTTCAAGCACAGACAGGCAGAGATAGACAGATGTTTGCCATTTGGGCACTTTCCTTTCTTCTCCTGTTCACCTATTTGAAGTCTCCCCAGCTCCTCATTCTTCTATAATCGTGTAACAGCTCTAAAGCGAGCAGCCTGCTTAAGGAGAAATGTTGCTGTTTCACCTATTCAAACCACTATTGTAAAACAGGAGTGTTACTCTCACACCTCACAGTTCTTCACCTTTGCTTCCTCTGCCATTAGAAAGAAAAAGCAACTCTTGGTGTAATCACCCCTCTGGTTCTATTACCCTTGGAAACTCATCCTTGCTGCAAAATCCCATCCATTGCTCTCCAGAACAGAAGTCTTTTAGCCAGCATGTCCCCATGGCCTCGGTATCATTATGCTCTAGGGCTACTGTCCAATCACCACTCATTTCCAGTCACTGAAAAACTCTGATGTTTAAGGGTCTTGAGGACAGAACACCTCCGAGAATCTGGTCACCATGGAGGGACTTACTGGAGCACTTCAAAAGACAAATCAGTCTAGTGCACCTAAAGCAAGAAAATACTCTGACTAGCAGAAGTGTCAGAGCCAACTGCTTGTAAGTGACACTATTTGGATAAGATCTCAGTCTGTAGGTAGGTTAGCAGCTGAGGCTTGGCAGAACCTTTTCTGTTTCAGCCCAGATTACTTTAGATGCCAGAGGAGCATGGGTTTCCTCCACCTGATCTCTTCTCAATAGAGCTGAGAGGAAGGCTGGATTTGGATGTATATTGCACTTGATAAAAAGACTGAAAATTTCCCCGTGAAAACTTAACTGTCAAGATGGCATTGACCAGGTGGGATGAGCAGAGAGATCCCAGTCACATCTTCTCTGGCCTTACGGTGTACTACTGGAATTGAAACAGAATATGTCATGCCCAGGGACTCAGAAATATGAGCGAACATCTTGTAGAGATCCATCTAGCATTTAGGTTCCCTCTGGTTGCCTTATTCCCTCCCTCCTGACCTCTGATGTAGTGCCATTTCCTGTGCCTAACTCTAACTAGTTTTAGCTGAAGCCATTTATCTTTTTATGTTTATGGATAAAAAGCGTCATTTCACAACTATCTGCAGAAAATAGCAACACAAAAGCTATGTTCAGGCTGCCAAAGCTCATTGCAGACCCCTCTGCTCTGAGTTCACCTCCTTAGGACAACCAGGATTCCAGGACCACCTTAGTATCAGGCATGCCAGGAGTGGGGCATTACCACAGTACAGGCACCTGTTTACAACCAGTCTTTCAAGCACCAGACCTTTTTCAGTGGCCATTCACTCCTTCTTCCACATCACAGCACAATGCACAAAAGCTTTCCATCCTCCAGGCTTAAGCAAGCTGCACCATTTTGATTCCCCTCTCAAGATCTCATCTCTGAATATTCACCAGCCCAACCCAGATTCACTCCTTAACCTCATTCTCTCCTAGACTCTTAAATACAGGTTCATTCAGGAGTGCGAGCTAAAGCCTTGGTAGCTGGGAAGAACGTGGCTTCCTCATGAAACACGTTCAATCCACGCAGGATTTGGTACAACCTGGTGGGGTTTAGAGTTAAAGCGTTTTGGAGCATCCTTAGAAGCTAGGCAGGGGTTACACATAAGCAGGGAAGGTTTAACATCATCCAAAGAGAATTAATGTTGTCAGTGATGGAGAAATTCATATTCCCCTTCCACTAGGAACAGTTTAGGCACGGTCTGTAGCATTGTAGAAATCATATAGGCCACAGAAAGCACATTTGTCTGTATAACCTGCAATCAAATGTGTTAGAAAATACTGAAGGAGGGAGTGGTTCATTTAGCTGACCTGCCATCCCAATACCTATACAGATTCCAAATTAATGATTAACCAGCTAAGACACTCATTTAACCATATAAAATGCCAATATCTTATGAAAACAAGTGGTTGGTTTTTTTCTCACAGAAAAGCTTCATTACAACAAGGATGGCCCCAGGTATCTCATAATTTCAAACAAATCAGCATTTCCACATTTTAAAGAATAAAGGTGTTTGGAGAGCACTTTTTTAAATTGAGTTTCATTAAGGCCTATCAAGATTTAGCCATGCATTTTTCTTGCCTATCTCTGCTGTGCAAGACACAGCAAGTTTGTTCTTCTCTGCTTGCAGCTCCACCCGCTAGGGAAGCCCTGCACAATATATTCACTGTTTTCATGGAATTATCATTGAAGCAACAGTCCTGCTGTCACATTTTGCACACACCAGGGCAGTGCAGGATGGGGAGTACCACAGTCCAGTATCAGTAAATTTTAATGCAAACCCAGATGTTGAGTGAGCTACTATTTTTATTAACACTGCAAGCAGAGCAGGGCTGTCACTGTAAAATATCATTAACAACTGGGAACCACCATGACTTCAGTTCAAGTCCTGGCAATGAGTTTACAGTTTTTGTTGTTCAATGACGAGCTGTTAAATATAGAATGAAATACTTTCTGCAATGTATAATTCACTTTTTAGATAGAATGCTGAAGGCACCTACAGTTTGCTTGAAAAACAAAACACACACACCAAAAAAAATCCCCTGTAGAATTACATAGGCCAAAATACACCAGCTTCACTGACAGACACTGCTTTTAATCTTTTGCATGGCTCTACTTGACAAATATCTCAATCCGTACCAAACAACTTAGTTTAACTAGGAACGAATGTTTTTTCTTTTCGACAGCCCCTAAAGCTGCTCAAAGATCAGAAACTGTCACACAGGCTTTTGATTTAAGGCCTCTGCTACAGTCAAGTTTTCCAATGGGATGGCAATAGGTGGCATCTGAGATGAAACATTTTTTAGCAAAACCTCATGAGCTTGCGAGCTATAGGATGGGAGGAGGGAGAAGAATTTGAACAAAAAATCAGCAAAATTCATCTTTCCAAGAGAGCAGATCCAAGACAGGAGAAATATATTTGAAGGCTCTAGGACAGTTGCACTGCTGGAAACAGAACAGCACTCTGAGGAAGCACAGGGAACATGGGAGTCCTGCACAAAGGATCAGGAGTCCAGTGCTGCAAAACGCAGTATGTCTGCCAAGGGTTGTCATTCAAAAGGGACAGGGAGAAAACCACCCTGCCAGGCTCAGCAGATGAGCTGCAGTCTGTACGGGGCTGCAGAGACTGTACTTGTGCAGAATGTGCCTCCCATTCAGTGGCACAGCAACATCTAGATAGAGAGTGTTAATAGGTGGGATCGAGAGAAAACCAGAATAGCAGAACAGGAAAATATAAGTCTTAAAAGCACATAAGGCTGCCTTGTTAATAAGTTATTTGCAGCTACATTCTGGGGTATGTGAGAAGAATTTCTCACACCCAGAGACCCATTCAGACCTATGTTTAGGTATTAGATTTGAGATTACTATGCTCTTAAATGGGACCAGGCACAAGGGGGTGGAAGTTTCCATCCATATTCTAGACTACCAGGAATGCTGCAAGGGAAAATCTGCAAGTCCCCAGAAACAGGGTGTTCAGAGAAGCCTCCAGGGCAGGACGGAGGAGGCAGAAGACATTTCAAATAGACTCAAATACCCATATATATGCCAAAGATAATTTCTGGCTCAGCAGACAGCACATGCACATCAAGGTTGGCTTTGCAGCATCCACATATACATTTACACATGTGGCTTAGCTCTACCCTTTGCTCAGATGTGGAACAGCTGTTTGGGCAGGCATAGAGCAAGCTCTAATATCATGCCAAAGCCCTTGTTCCACCATCATCCCTGCTATTGTTATCCTGCCCCTCTGGATCTCAGCTGAAGAGGGAATGTCTACTCAGTTGCCATCTAGTCTCCTGCTTTCAGAACAAACATAAATTCCAATTTCCCCGAATTTGGACAGAAAGCTGAGCAATAATCATTCCTCTGCAGAAACATCACCCCACCCAGAAGAAAGCAATAGAAATTAGCCAGACAATTTCAAAACCAGTTTTTTATCAGTGTGGCAGTACACAGGTTTGCTAGTATCTGCAGACAGACAAATGTGTCTCTTCCATGAGTTTCAGAACTGCATTTGGCACTCTGGCCACAGGAGTTAAACTGAATTAGCAGCAAGCAGAACAGCTGCTGCATCCAAGAAGATACAGGTCTCAGTTAAGTTTGCAGGTACAAATCTGAAAGAGCTGATAGTGACTGAAAACCCTTTTCTCCCTGGTAACTATTTGGATACACTTGTTAGAAAAGTTGCTAATAGGTGCTAACGGATCACAGATTCTGTTGACTAATGAAATAAAATAAATAAATCTAATCACAAAGGCAGTATCCCTCAGCCAGGCTCTGTTTGTTACAGCAGGCTTGAAAAGAGAAGCTTGTGTTGGCCAAGTCTACACTGTACTTTTATGTACATACAGAACATCAGGCTTAAGTGCTGTTAAGTTGGAACATTTTATTCTAGCTAAGTTTCCTGCAAACATTTAATCCTGATCCTGAAATGTTGCCAGATTCTTAGCAATACTGAGCAGTACTTATTTACCAGGAGCTCCTCAACTCCAAGCAACATCCCAAGCAAGTTCTGCCCAGTGCAGAAAGAGTTACAGAACTAGACCAGAAAAAGGAAGTATTAAATATTGAAGTGTTTGGGGAAGAATGCAAAGGTACATAGTAGCTATTCAGAGAACCAATTTTAAAGTGTAGCATGCATTAAAATTAAACAGTGACTACTACTTTATTACCACAAGCATTCATTTCAGTGCACTTGTAGGATACTAATTTCACACATGGTTGGACATAAATACTAACTTGTTTTCCATTTCATCAGTATAAATTATTGTGAGAAAGAAGTTTCTTCCTGGGATAAAAGTAGTGGTGTTGTATGCAAAACCAGAAACAATGTGAGGCCAGTTCATTTATTTATTTTTTTACAAAGAGTTAGAAAACTAAGTTATTGGATCTCTAAATGTGCTATAATATTTAAGCTTTGGATTCTCCTAAGAAGCTCTAGTAAACTCAAAATTAATCAGCTAACACATTAAAAATATCCTTAGGACATCAAACAATTCATTTATCCGTTCTTACTGAAGGAGGTGGCAACCTTTCAAACTCCCCTACCTCTTTGCTACAAGGTACTCCATACAGTCCTCCAAAATCCTGAGAGCAATCCTCACAGCCCCTGTACCTCGCAGCTGTTCATCCTGCTTTGTGCTTCGCAATAGCTGTAACACTCAACATGTACATTTTGATATTCACACCAGACTCCCCACAGTAAGTGGAATGTTTTCCCATTAATTACCCAAATGAATAAAGTTAATCAAATATATTTCAGCAAACATCAGAGTATTGCTCATGTAATGTATTTGGATACGTTTTTATCTGCAGAGCCTCACTCAAGGAACTGTCAGAAGATACCCCTCAGTGGGGTATTTTTGTGACACTTTGGATTTTGTCAGTTTGGGGTTGTGATTGTTTTGTTTTTAAAAAACAGAATTAGTGTTTCTGAAGGCAGCAACCAGTAAATTACTGAGACCAAATCAGATGCACTGGAGTCATTTGGTGACCTTCAGTTTTCACCTACGCTCCTGCAAGCACACACAGCGATTCTTGCAGGTAGATCTCAAGGGCAGCCATCACTCTTCCTGACACAAGGAGCAGGGCTCAGTTATTCAGTGTCTCCCTCCTTTCCAGTAACTACTTCTCTCCTTTAAGAGAAGCTTTAAGAGTCTTGCTCAGCAGACTTCCTCTTTTGTCACTTTTCCCAGGTATATTTTCAGCCTGGCTTACAGCTATGGCTGGAAAGATTCCAGATGTTCTCCATTTATTGTCCTTTTGGCTTTTTCTGCCTAATAGCAGGTCTCCTTTCACTGCTGCCTATAAACAGAGGTTCACAAGGACAGAGTATCTCCCGTTCCTCCCAGCATTGCTTGTTACAGGTGAGTGTGATGGAGGGAAGGCATTGGGACACTGAGGGTACAAGAGAAGCACATGTGCCTGCAACCAGACTTGCTAGACAAGGAAGATGTGCCCAAGCAGCCACATCCTCGTGCTTCCCAGAGTCCCTGGGCTGAGGGCCAGCCTTCCACCCCTTCCCACAGTGATTCCGGAACTGGCACTGAGCTGCTTGCAGTGGTACTTCAGATCTCACACTTATCTCTGAACTTCAAAAGCAGGTCTCTACTGCCACCACATCTTGCTCATAGTATCTTACACTTCCCATGCATTAAAAAGTCAGGGATGGATTCCCACTGTTCACAAGGAGACATAGCCAGGCAGGGATGATAATGTACATATGGTATATTGAAAATTCTTGATGAGGCTTTTGCCCATTCCAACAGTTGCAAGTATGAATGTTTTTCACCCTAAAAGAGATGCTTCAGTGGCAGAACATTCAAGAAAGAACCTCTGTATATCTGTATAGTTTGGGTTTTCAGTACAAATTGCCACTTTGATATTTTTATTTTTAGTTCCAGTGCTGATGGGACCAAGATTCATGCAGAAGTGCAGATCTGGTGTGCTGACAGCTTAGAAGGAAACAAAGTTAGAAACCAGATGGGAAGTCACAGATGATACTGTTCTGCAGAAGGGGCCAGACCATATCCGAAGATACTATTTTCAAAACAATATGTTCCTAACCACTGTGACACTTGCTCTGAGAGGGAGGTCATTTATATAACAGCAGGTAAGACTGACATACTTTCTGCAGAAGAGCTGCCTTCAAGGTAGGTATTTCTACAGCCCCATCTGTCAGTCTGATAGAGGCTGGTATCAAAATTGACCTCCAGGGAAGTTGTGCTATAAATTCTTAAGGACCACACATGATTCTGAATATCTTTGAAAAGATAATGCCTCACAGCTGCTGGAGCTGAAGCACTGCCTTCCTTCAAAGGGTAAACCCTCAGTGGTCATCTGGATCTGTTTAAGAACACTGATATCTGCTAAAAAGAAGCTCTGTGTGTCACTCTGACTGATATAATGAATCTAGAAAGCGTACACAAGAATCAACCATCTTCCTTTCCTTGACTGTGTCATGTCAGCTCTCCCCTCTGCTCTGGTGAACATCTGGAAGAGACTGAGTCCATGCTATGCTAGCACGCTTTATTTCATAGCCAGCCCTAGACAGCTCATGATCCAGAGCTGCAAGAAGTCTGAGCTATGGGCCACAGGCCATCGAGCTACCAAGATCCAGGGTCTTTGGACCAAGGAGCTCTTTGGTCCTGGTAGAACAGGGTTTTTTACCAGCAGACCTGGTATATAACACAGACACAAGTCTACAAAAATCTTCGTACACCACCTTGCCAGTGATTAGAGAAAGTATAACTCATTTGATTAGGACTTACTTTCTTGGTAGAGCTGTCTGGGGCAAATTGACATATGACTATATATGAAAATGGTTGTGGGTTTATGTTTTTTTCCTTAGAGACATTTGTTTTAAATTGTTGGTGATTAAAGACAAGCCCAGTATACTGAAAGTGAAACCAGTACAGGGTGCCTGTGCAGCTTGAGCAGTGATGGCTACTGGAAACACTGAACCTGTGTACATGCAGCACCTGCTCAGTGATATTCAGTCCACTATGTAGCCAAATGAAATAAAAAATACTTTTACTCCAGTGAAAAAGCCAGAACAACAAATATATATTAGATAGAAACAAATATTGGAGTAAGGATTCTTAGATTCAAATCCAAGGTTTCTTTATGCTGTGAACTGTGATGTGCCAGAACAATTATCCTCTAAATAATAATTAACCTATCTGCAACAGGACTATAGTGTATTCTTGCCTTCAGGGAAAGGCTAAATTCATTATGGTTCAGTGAAATACTCTTAGACCCACAGCTGAATAACACACTACTTCAGGGTGAATTTTACTCCTATGAGAACCCCTGGAGGACCTTTTCCATAGAGATGATTTCCATGTTCCCATTCATGGTGGATGGCCTAGAGCTATGGCAGGATACTTTGGTGCCCAAGAACACACATTTCCCTTTCAGCCTCTCTGTCTACTCCTCCAGCTGGCACAGTCTGGGCAAGCCACACTGGTCCCTATTTGCTCACAGGAGCGACACCCAAAACCCAGCAATCCCTGCTCAAAGTCTGATGTTCTGCAAAAGCGAAACAATAACCAATTGCAAGTTCTGCCAGGAGAAGCTTTTATCTCAAAGATACATTTCTTCATCAGTTGTAAAATGGAACAGCACAACACAACAAATGAATTTAAGATTCAAATGTCAATGTTGCAAACATATGCAGCTTTCCTAGGCAACAGAAATAAACACTGCAGTCATTATTATCACTCACACAGTGAAATATAATTTGAAATCCATGATTCTGTATTTGTTTATATGTAATGGTATTTCAATCCTTTTATTTTAATCTCTTTTCAAGGCCATCCCTCCTGTTGCTTTTATATAGATGCATACTTGTGCTGAATCTTCCCCAGCAAATGGAAAGTCTCACACACTTTTCCTTTAATATATGTATTTTTTAAGTATGGGAAACCAAATTAAAACTAATTTTGGCAATGAAGATTAAACTTCTCTAATAAATAGTTTATTTACCAGTGACTGTTATCTTGTCTAACTTACTAGACCAAATATATTGTCTGTGCCTTGTATCTGCAACACTGGCACAACAGCAGCATTTAGTTTCAGTCAGTAGTGTACATAAGTGTCCTAAGTCTACTACTGACTTTAACTGTGGATCTTGAGTAAATTCCCTGGTCTGGTGAAATTAAAAGTCCCTCTAACATCAAGAAGACCACATTTCATCTGAATGCTTTTCAGTCTGCTCAGTATAAGATGTTTTTATTGCTAAAAACCCCAGGTTCAAATACTACTATCAGCACAACTCATTATCCATTTAGATTGTGGAACCAGAACTAATCCTAGAAAGTTTAGTCAGGAGCAATTTCTCTTACTTGAATTAAAAATCAACATTTTAGTGTACAATGTGCTTTCAGCAAAGCCCATTGTTCAGAAAATTATTCTTCCACCCTGTACTAATGTGATCCAGGATCTCCCCCACTACTTTCTTCTTCATCAGTTATTAGACCTCGCACTACCCTCGATAACACCAAGTCCTTACACTTGAGAAGTTGCAGCTAATTCAGAATACATCAGTGCACAGAAACAGCTTGAGTGATTTCCCCCAATGCGTTATCATGTGTTTATCTCCTCTGAATTCCATTTGCCATCATACTGCCCAATCATCCAGTTTATTAAATCCTTCAGGACACTCTCCCAGTCCTCCAGATTTTCTTGCTTGGTTTCACCACCTCATTATTCAATTAATATTCTAGATCATTATGGAGTGTATTGAAAGGTATATTCTCAACACTACATAGTAATTATTCTTAAGATTGAGTTGGATTTTGCTGTGATACACTTAGTGATGCAAGACACACAACCATGAAAGCAGTCGACAAGAAAAAATACTTCAACACATGTCCCTAAAGAAAACAAAAGCTAGATGGATTTCTTGTCCTCACCAGGGACAGAGTGGTTTGTTGTTCCAGGCCCAGTAACACCTTCTGTGGTTTACAGTATGCTAAGAAAACAGCACACACTTCTAATAGAGCCTGATGCTTTCAACCCCTGCAGTGCAAGGGAGGTGAACGTCCCCACTGCACCAGCAGTGGCTGCATTTGCTTTAGTGCTCCTTGTGCCTGGGAAGAGCACGATAAACCTGCTACTGCTCACTGACATGTTCTCCTTCCTTCTAGGAGCTCTTGCCATCTCCTGCAAACCCAGGTGCGGAGAGGGAGATAAGTGAAATGGAAAAGAGACGGAAAGCATCACCAGGAAAGCTGGGATCATGCCAAGAGCCCGGTAGACTTAAGCCTACTCCCATTAGAGTTCTGTAGACATTGAGTGCCAAATAATTTCCAGAATCCCTAAAGAAATGACTACATATGCCACAGTGCCAAAGCGTGGAGCTGCCTCCCTGCTGTGCTATGGTTTTGTCCATAACAGTGTAGGTGGACATTTTCAGACCCTAACACCAGGCAGAGGAGTTACCGACTCAGAATCTGCTGTGAACTTTCAACCTAAGAGAAATCAACTCCAAAGTCTCCTTCTGAAAAAGAGTTTTGTCACAGTCTCTGAGAAACTGATCCATGAAGAGTTCAGAAACCTCCTTCTGAGCCTACCCAACAGATGTTGCTTTCTGTTCACCCCACACCCAGAGACACCCACCTTTTCAAAGTCCAATATGATTGTCTTAGAAGTCAACAGAAAGGCAGTTCAAGTTCCAGGGCTGTCACTGCCTCATTCATTTTGGAAATACTCTCAGCTAAAGCAAAATTGCCATTGGCCTTCTCCCAAGATTTCAAACAGAGAAGAACTGCAGGGTTTGACTCTTATTTGTAGTTTCTGATTCTTTAGGGCAGTGCTTTCATTTTCCCTGCAATTGGCAGTTTTCTACCAATGTTTTTAGAAATCTCATTTTCCCATGTTTTTTCATTAAGATTATAGGGAAAAAAAGAAAGTATCTAAATAATAAACAGAGTTGGAGGTTGATCAGTAAAAGTCAACAATGTGTGACAGAGTTGTCAGGAGTAAGTGAAAGGCCTTGATGACTCTGAGGTTCCCTTTTGATTCTTTGCCTTCCAGTTACACTGTCCAGAAAGGAGAAACAGGGTAGAGTTGTTCAGGAGGAACACACTGAATATGAACACAGGGATCTGGGTTTCTTGCTTTTTGTTTTAAAGGTGCTTTGCCCTCTATAAGATTTTAAATACTACCATATTTTCATACAAAAAGCCTCAGGGTGACTTGCACACACAGAGGAATCTCTGGATCTTGTAACAATTCTGCTATGAATTTGCAAAACAACATCAAGCAATTCACAGTTCTGTACCTCTTTCTTACTTCTGTGAAATGGGTATAGTGACACTTATTTGCCTCCCAGGAGTGGCAAGGAGGCCTTGTTCCAGTTTATAGTGCTCCGAGATGCTCAAGGAGTACTATAGAAAAGTGGAGAGTTAATTGGTTCATAAATTGTCAACCTTGTAGTCATCCTCTAAGTTAAAAATAGCTTTAATACGTCAGTTCTTTTTGAGTTAACACAGAAAAAGGCAATTAATTATGACAAGGTAGGAAGTTTGGGGTTTTTTTTTGCTGAAATGTACCAAAATGCTAATTATTGTATAAACATTTATTACAAACTACCCCTCTCTCTAGAGGCCTGCAAACAGACTTCAGTATAAACCTAACAAGGTTTATAACAGCACAGACTACTATGCACACATCACATATACTTTTAATAACATATTATTGTAATATTAATTGCTTCAAGACATTATGATGTAATTACAACACTGTTGTGAAGAAAACAACAATGTTTCCATGGTTCTGTCATGATACCCAAACAATTCTAAGAGTCTATGTGAGAACGGAACCATCAGTGTGCACCTACAGAGGCAAGGCTGGGCTGTCAAAGTGAAATGAGAGGGTGATACTGGGATGGTTGAGAAACATTTAACAGGAAAATGGAAGTGACACCAACGTGATTTTGCAAAGATGGCATGATGTCCAAATTTAAACTAAATCAGAGACATTTCATTTAAATCATGTTATGAACAATCACAATGCATTAGTGATTCAGCTTTAGTCAGTGACAATAAATGACAACATTTTGACAATTCATCTTGAACAGCAAGAGGATCATCTGAACCACGAGCCTTCTTTCCTTCCCTCTCCACTTGCCTTTCTCTAATCACTTCTCAAAGTGACTATAAAGTGCATTTCTGGTAAGAACAGTATTTTCATAAAGACAACACTCTTGAGATCAATATTTATTCATTGTCAGTGACCACCAAAGGAAAGCTCTATTCCTACATTGGTTTTGCCTATAATGTTTCATTTTTATTGTAATAGCTAGAGAATGAGATAAGATCAGATCTTACTTGCCATGTACTATCTAGACCATATTTGCAGATAGTTCCTTGTTTGGAGACATTTGTAGTCTGAGTAATAGAACTCAGTAGGATGTTTCAATGTATTACATTTTAAGAAAAACGTTCTTCCAAATTTCAAATTTTCCCCATAGGAAAATCAGTGATTTGCTGACTTCCTTTTTTTTTCACCTGTTTTTATGATAGAAAAAAATCAAATTTTCTTTCTTCCTTCCAGGCCAAATTTCTCACCCCTTCATTTTTACCTAAGATTACTCCTCCAGCCTGAACCACGTACCTTCATGTGTCACATCTCTGCCCTACTTCAGACAACACATTTTGCAGGAGCGTCTATTAAAAAATCCCAACCATACAGGAGAAATATCCTCCCGTAAGTGCACTGAAGTGAACGTGGGGGAGAAGCTGCAATGCAGACCAGCGTTCAGGCATATTTCAGTTCTCAGCTGTGTCATCCAGACCTGTGCATCTGGAGAGGCACCAGCTCAAACCATACACTGATGTGTAGCCCCTGCATCCTCACACAAACTTCAGCTGACACATCCACGCCAAGCACCTTCTCCTACTCCTTTTCAAGAGACTCTTTAATGTAAAGAAATACATTGTTCTATACTGAAATCTTTCTTAAGTGACCACCCAAAGGATTAGTGAAAATGGGTTGCCCAGTAATGGCATTGATTTTTATTTGACCTGCAGTTAAAAGTCTGATCCAGGAAGGCTGATACTACAAATAGCCTGTAGGACTCACTGCACTGAATAGAAGTCTTAAGACATCCTGTATTAATATGCCTTTTCCCAAATAACTTCCTTATTTTTCTGACTGCCTTCCCCTTAAAAGGAAGTGCAGTTGAACAAAGAGATGCTGAACCACCATCACCTCTTCCACTCGCATGTGAGTGAGAAGAGGAGCCGGCCTGTGCATTCTGTAACCTCACAATTTCCATAGCAACACTAGAAGGGTCTTGTTAGCCACAGGTAGCATAAAACATTCACAAAGGTTTTAAACCATTCTGCAAGTTGGGGGAAAAAAGAAGGTACTAAATATGCTGATTATAATTTAAAATTCCTGATAAGAGCATAATTTTAAGGTAGCAATTGAAAAAGGAAATCTCTTTCAGGTGGAAACAGTGTTGCTGTTCCACTCATTCAACTGTATTGTAAGGCAATTCCATAAGCAAAATTTTTTGCTATTTATAAAAGAAAGTATTATTTCAATAGTTAATATGAATCATGAGGGCAACTTTACTACAGAAAAGAACACATCATTTCATCTCAGTAATTGTTGTTTTTCCATATATCTGCTGTATAAAGCTACAACAGAACTGACAGCCAAAGAGAAATAGAGCAGCAATGGGGCTATTGCTCCCTCTACTGTAAATATTCATGATTCCTTACTCCAGGTGATATGCTACAATCCAAGTCATTAAAAATAATTCAACTAACCAAAAAACCAGCAACAAAAGAAATCATGTTTTCAGA
This sequence comes from Sclerurus mexicanus, assembly GCA_013396755.1. Taxonomy (NCBI): domain Eukaryota; kingdom Metazoa; phylum Chordata; class Aves; order Passeriformes; family Furnariidae; genus Sclerurus; species Sclerurus mexicanus. Next base: position 5,502,563 of record VWZF01002605.1, on the reverse strand, counting down.
ATGGCATAAGCAAATCGTTATGTTCTCCAGCAATGCAGTGGAAAGAATATCCAATGAAATATGATGCTTTTTGTTTCTTTTTTCCAATGTATAAAAAACCAGCAACGCATCCATAGGTTTTAACTCCAGCAGTAGTCATAGACGAAAATTAACTTAAAAAAATAAACACGTGATTAGTGCCTGCCACTGATTGCACTCTTGCTTCCTTGTGGCAAAGGGAAAAGAGAAATAATAAGTGCCCAGCGAGAGGCATTTTGACCTTCTGAACAGCCTCCCATTATCAACATCAGCACTGAGGAAATCAGCGAATTAATCAGGGAGAGTGGAAAATAAACAAGAAGGTGATTCATGAGGAGATTTACGGGGCTGGATCGTACGTGCACGGGAAAGCAGATTATTGAATACCACAGAGCCTTCCGTTAGCAGAACCACCCTATTCCTCCGCGCAGCATCCGAAGGCACCCAGAGCCAAAGCGCTGGGCTGACACTGAGAGTCTTCAAACAAACCCCGAGTCTCTGTCAAAGACCAAAGAGGCTGAACACTTTATCCAAACCATCTGAAAATAGGTTCCTATTGAGCGGAGGACAGAAAGGAGTTGCCTCAGCACCAAATTGCTCTTCACAGGCTTTATTCCTTTGCAACTAGAGATTTGTAATTTAAGAAAAAAGCCTCTTCCATCCTTTCTGCAATATTATAGTAATGGAGAATGAGAGTGTAGCTGCTAGATTTTTAGTGCAAAATTCCTGCTGGGAGGCACTATGAAATTGCCTTCTCTTGTTCTCGGTCCCTGCTATGGCTCAAAGCAATCAGCAGCGAAGGGAGTCCAGTGAAGGAGGGGCTGAGGGGAGGCACATGCGGGAACATCACCCCTGGACCTGGATAGCATTGGCACAGACAGCATCTTGGACAAAGATTCCCAAGACCCATAGAACAGAAAAGACTCATACACCTCCAAACCTCCCAGCTAAATATTGCCCTTTTATCCTTTCTCTGAAACATTTTACAGGACAGAACGAGATAACTTCCATTTTTCTACTGATCTTAATTTCATAGGATAAGGTTCCTCAGCTGATTTGTTTTAACACAGCCCCCACTCTTCAGTTTGGGCAAAGTGGCTCATCTTGATTTGTCACAGATTAAAATCAATAGAAAAATCCTCACTTATTTCGGTGAGCGACGGATCAGACCTTTGTGCTCTGCAGCCCGTAAGGATCTGAAATCGTGACTGTATTTAAACACACAGATTTTTTTCTTTTGTACAAGAAAGCACGTGTTGGGCACGCTGGGGAGTGTCTTTCATGTGTCTTGTTCACTCTGGGCTCTCTGCTTGAGGAAGCATATGGCTCTTTGTGCTTGAAGCCCCATAAATCTGCGTTAGTTTAAAATATAGGAATGTGAGTTATTAGCCTAAGATTTCAGAGCCAGAAAAAGAGAATACAATTTCAATATCACTTCTAAGCATTTCTGAATTTGACATTATCTTGACTGAGAACAAGAAACAACCATAGCTGCATATTTAAAACATGTCACTGACCACTCTCAAGACGGCTTTTTCCAGTGATAAAAATTTCCCTCAAAGTTCAAAATTTTTTTTCTTTTGAATCTTCATGGACAATTACCTTGTGACGATTACATATCCAAAATAGCAACCCCATCACTTGCATTTATTTAAAACTGTTTGTCAGAAACATATTTTAAAATTCAATGAGACCTGTACAGCCAGCCTTGAGTTCAAACTGCAATTATCCTGCCCTGTGCATAATGGAAATCACAGGGATTAATGAGCACATAAAATTACAAATTTCTTTCCTCCACCCAGGTTTTCCATTTTAGAGGAAGAAAGAGTTAAGTCACTGAGGAAGACAATGAAAAATAAAAGTTGGGTGTTTCAGAACACACTGAAGAGAAAAGCATCCACAGAGAAGAAAAGGGGTTTTGGTGCAAAAGAAAGACATAGCCTAAATTTCAAATACCTACAAAACTTTTACTTCTAAACTGTTTTTCATGACCTGGCCAGAAAGACTTGGGATCCAGGTGTGTTTGTCTTCAGACACAAAGATTATTGTCTTAAATTAAAATTAAAAATTCTAGATGTTTAATCACTGACTGAATTAACAAAAACCATTTATATCAAGTAAAGAGAAAACACACATTAAAATACAAAGAGGCAAGATAAAATTCCTCTTTGATTCCTTCTTTCCACTTTGATTATTCCTTATCTAAAAGCAAGAAAAAATAAAAGCAAGATATAATGCCAAAGTGGTTTTTCACTACCTTAATGCACCTCCCACTTCAAGCTTTTACCAAACCTTGTGGCTGTTCCAGTACTTACTTTATGTTGAGTCACAAAAGACAGAACAGCTAGCAAACAGCAAGCTTTTACTAAAACTTCTCTCTCCCCCCATAATTTATTAACTCACCTGACATCTCTTCCATGGTAGATTAGAGGTGGGGCAGCAATGGGCTGCTCCAGCTGCTCCACATTATGGAAGATGAGCAGAACTAAACAGGATAAATTGCAAAGATCCTGTATCTTAAATCACACTGCTATCACAAAAAGAGACATGGTCTGCAAAGGCAAGGAAAATCTCTGAGTTCAGCAGGTATTACAGGGAACCACTAGATACGCTTTTGAGTGCATAACTCTTCCTTAAGGCCTTTCAAATACTTTTCCCTAAAGAGATGTACACATTCCCCAAAATACATCTGTTTTGCCCAGTAATACCACCTCATCTAAAGTATAGCATGTTTTGCTCTGTCGTTTGCCAGGCTTATACCTTACCGTGGAATCAGCACAGCTGCAACACTGCAGTGCTACATTGCTACGCGGCAAGATTGAACCCTACATTTCTTGGTAGCTCTGCGGCAGGCTGGGCAGGCACCAGTATCCTCTCATCTCTCAGAAATACTTCTCCAACAATAATCTTTAAGGATTTCTAGGCACAAAGAAGTCTGTGCTGCCAAGGAAAGGAACCTCCACGTGAGTCCCAAGGAGTCTGATGTAGGCATCACAAAAAGCTTTCCTTTTCACAAGCTTTTCATGGACTCTGGCTACAACTAAATTAACTAATCTGATTCAATCAATAAAGAATTTGTCCTTCAGTGGCATCATACACTTGCTACCCTTGCTTTTTCCTGAGGAGGTGCTCCTTTAAAGGCTTGATGGAAGATTCAGCTCACAGTACATAACATGCAGATATGCAGGTTCTTTATGTTTTCATAGCTTTCCCCCATATACATAATAAATGGTGCTTGAGTGGTGCGGGCAGTTATGCTAGTGACAACTTGTCTTTACAACAAATACCTCTATTTGGTGTAAGAAATCCAACCACTTATCAAAGCAAAAGGTGATAAAAAACAGACTGGTTGCAGCTAAGCTAAGCAACAGTAGTTTTGCTCCAACTTTCACTGCCAAGTAATTTCCTCCTGTGGTCATTATGTTTTTATTTGCACAGCAACAGCTGCTTCACAGGAGAAGTAGAAGACACTGCTGCTTTTGCCAGTGTCAGTAGGTGATGGGAGGAGCACATCTCAGACCTGAGGGGATGGACTCACACCAAGAGGCTTTGTGCAGGCATCTTTGATTGCCTTTCCGGTGCCAGAAGAGAAATCAGGAGCTCGTTTTCAAATGATCCAAAATAGAAAAGTGACAAATAACACAGGGCAGACAAAAGAAGGGCTGAGCTTTTTAACAACACGATTACATGATTCTCTAGTTTCACTGTGTATTCAAATACATCAGCTCTTTCTCTGAATTAAAGCTGTGATTTAGCAGCCTTCCTGAGTAACAAACAAAGCCTGTCTTTTATTTAAGTGTCAGTATTAGACTCTATCCTTTTCCCTTGTCAGCATCTGAAGGCCACTGTGGTGGCCTTTCTCTCTGCTACCACACCACTATCATACCAGGGCACCCTGGGCTCCTCTCCCAGCACTGCCTCCATCTCCCACTGGTCCCACAGCAACCTGCACCACTAGGCAGGCACCACCCTGACCTGCGTCTTCCTATAGGCCCCTTTCTTCCAGGGAATTGTAATTTAGACATAACACAAAACTTTAAAAAGAACCTTATTTGATTTTATCCTGTTTAGGCAAAGGAAGGAGAGACACTTTCTGCACTTAAAGGATTTATGATAAGTACCCAACTCAGTACTTTCATTACAATACTCTTCAAGTAATGAAAAGGCAAGGTTTTATTTTTCACTAAAAGGTTTGCAGCCATGTTGCATTTCTTCTTGCTTATTGAAGAAAAGCTCCAGAGTCTTTCTGAACCTTAATGACATTAAAATAACATGGTAACAATGAAATCAGTCTAATTTGCTCATTTACAATGACTTTTACCAAAATGAGCCCTGTGGCTAATTTGGAAAATAAACAGAGTGGGACTTCAACCTCACTGTCTTCTCCACTGTCCCGTAATATCTTTCCTCCCCCAGCATGGCAGAGCAAGAAACTCCTGTCTTGGCTGCAGAATTCTAGAGTTTTGAAACTGGGCAAAAAAGAATCATACTGGGTAAAATGCAGGGTAGTAAGGACACCTGAATTTCAGAAAAATAGTTTGCAAAGCTAGAAGTTGAAAACACAATATCCTACTTGCAGCCTGTCATGCAGAGTATACAAAACCCATGGATAAGGACCCAGGCTTAAACCCTGGCAAGAAGCTGCCAGCACCAAAGGGGTCACTGATGCCTGTGAGCAGCAGGATTGAACCTCAGATTGCTCTGACAGAGAACTTCCATTTGGGCCTTGCTAAAACTCACCAACTACTGCTCCCTTCTGGGCAGAAGGTGGCTCAAAGCCTTGGCTTTTTCATGCTCTGCCTCAGTCACCACTTGCTCACATCAACACACTATAAAACCTGCTACAGCATCCAGCAGCTCCGTGACAAGTTTCTATGCACCTTTTCCCTCCTGATGCTGATTAAGCTGGACCCATTTCAGAGCTCTTATTCATTAATGCATCTGCACGGGGACCTCATGTTCTCAGACAGGTACCTGACAGCTGGAGGTTAGCACAAAAAGGGGCCAAAAGGAGAAAATTAACAGGTTCTTTGTAAGTCAACAGGCTCTTTTTCAGTCTGCTAATGTATATCCATTAAGTATTTTGTCTGCTTATTCTTTTTCTGAGAGTAAATAACCAATTCTGTTCTTGGTTGTTGTGATACTGTTCTCTTCCACTTTCTTTGTACACATTCATGTACAAGCCTTCTACAAATTACTCTGCTGAGATGCCCAACAAGTGAAAATCATTGGAGTCATCACTGGAAAGGCATAACATCTCCTGCACACACATATAAATTCCTCGCATTTTATTGCCCATATTTACCATCAGGAAAGTCTGAGAATTTTTAGAAGGACAAGGAGTCAGACTATTATTTCCATCTCCCTTTCAGGATGCACAATTCTCCCCCATTTTTTTCCACTTTAATCAGTTTTTTTCTAAGTATCTCAAACAACTAGGTTTTCCCACGAAGCACATTCTGCTGCAATTTCATTACATTGGGCTATGTTCAAAATTGAGTCACACTCTTAAAAGAAAGTCCTGTGGAGATGCTGAAGAATCTTGTTCAAGATTTAACAAAATCACTGACTTTTTTTTCCTACCTCTAAGACCTTTTTGCAGCCTGTGTGCCAGATAATTTATTCTATCAAATTTTCAGTGTTTTGTGACTGAGGCTGATTTCAGTCCTTCTCTTACATATTTCCCTTGTTAGTGGACAAAACCCTGCAAGGAGAGAGGGTGAACTGGAGGTCTTCTGCCATTAATGTCACTAAAATTGCAAATATTAATATTGTTATTCAGTTCATTGAAAACAGGCTGGAATCCCATCAGTAATTATGATTTAGTGAACAGAACTTATTTTAAAACAATACATATTCTCTCTTGACACCCTCTTTCTTTTCTCCAGAGAAAACACTCTGTCTATGCCTGATTTTTCTGGATCGTTTTGTCTTCATCATAGAAATTAGAGGGAAGATCGCCCTATTTTGCTCTGCTGTGTTCTTGGCTTGAACCAAATCTAGAACAGGTGCTAAAAATCTTGATTGCTTGTTGACACAGTCTTGGAATAAAACCCTCACAAATCATTGTCACATAGTAGAGAATGGAGAAATAACTCTGAAAAATACAGTAGGAAAGTGGTAAGCAAAAGAAAACATATGCATAGCTAGTGTTTTTGCTGCAGCATTTTCAGCATAAATATGCAAAGAATCTAAGGAAACTATGGATTCCTCTGCAGGATCCCATGATAAAGAGCTCAAATCTCTTCACCACCTACAGAAAGACTGCAACAAATGCTGATACAGAAAAAGCTAGAGTCAGAAAATGAGAAAAGTCATTCTGATTCCCTCCCCTTCCCAACCGATAACCTTCCTGAAGGTGAATCCATTCCCACACCATGGTTATTCAGCCTCTGCCACCAAGCTCACTGAAGTCCTTAAAAGCAGGATCATATTTATCATTGGTTTCTCATTGGTTTCTTGATTTGTAACTTAATGCCCTGAAAGAAATGCTGGTGAGTATCATGTGTTAGCCAAAAAGAGGTGTAGCAGACCAGCATCCAAAGAAGGCTAACCCGGTCAGCTGTGCTAATTGCTTCCACCAGTTTGCTGAGGAGCCTCAGCAAATGTGATATGGAAAGCATATTTCTCTTTGCGGCACCGCAAAAGGATTTCCAACACCTCTCACTGAACAGCTGAAGCTGTCGCTGTTCTCGTGCCGCCATGCCTTCATACAGATGACAGAATGCTTCATTTAGCAGCCACTTTCATTTGCTCTTCTCTGCTTCTCTGTTTCCCCCACAAGTTCTGCCTTACTATAGTTCTTTGATTTAGTACCTTTCAATTTCCCTTTCTGACTGTGCACTAAGACTCCTCTATTCTTGTTTTCTCCCAAACTGTTGAAAATTATAATTCTTTCTTTTAGTACTTGGCTTCCTACCCTTTGATAATTTTTTTTCCTTCCTAGTAAGCCACCTGACCTTTTCATACTTCCTCCACTTCCTTTTTACCTCATTCACCTCCTTTTTTTCTCAACTGCTTTCATCTTTCTTCATCTTTGTGCTCTGGCTTCCCAGTTCATCTTCTCTTCAGCTAAAAATGTAAATTTTTTCCTAGAGACTGATAAAGCCCAGAAGTCAAAAACTTCATCTTTAATCTTATTTTCCAATTTTCAGTATGGATTCTATTGAAATGGAGTTGGGGCTTTCCATTTTACAGTATAGTGATGCAGCACTAACAGAGTTTCAGCTACGTGGTGAAGGACCAAAACAACTAAAGGTCAAAATAAAATTCAGATCCTTTAGATATTAGCTAAAATTGTGTATAGATGTACACACAGCATCTCCACCTTTCATTACGTACCAGTCTTTGTAACTCTGGTCTCTTTACATTAGCAATACCAATAAAACCTAGTTAAAGCAGACCAAAACAGGAGGTGTCTGCCCGAACTGGCAGATTTCCAGTGGCGGGCAAGGGACTGACTGAGCTGCACAATGGGAGAACAAGAGCCAGGAATGTAACGTTTCCAACGGCCTCCATCCCACAGGACGCACGTGGGTGCACACTGCACTTGGCTCCCAAGCGTCAGAGCAGCAGGTGGTTAGAGAGGCTCAGGGGTCATTTAGGATGAGTGACAGCACACTTTGCTTCAGCCATGGCCACATGCCATTCCTGTGTCATCCCACCTGCACCAGAGAATTAAGGAATGGAAAATTTGCAGCCTTAAGGAGATGCCCTAGTTAATTTTGCTGTCCTTGGATTGTCAGATTGGATGGCAAAAAAACATCAAACAGGGAACTTACAGTAAATAATTGATTTTGACCTCCCAGGCTTGCTGAAAAATGTATCCTTGGCTTGAGAATGGGAATATCTGAGTTTCAAAATGTATTCAGTATTCAAACCCCTCTACCTACATACATATTGCACCCTGCTAAGGTTCAAGAGCAGACAATATATGCAAGGCTGTGTGTGCAAGGCTGTTGTTTCCCTTGGCTACGGCTACAAATAGGGAAATAATAAACATTTTAATCTCTCCTCCCTATGTAAGGGTATGGTGATACAAAACCAGAAAGCTCCTCTTCATTGTCTTTCTCCCATATCTCTCACAGAACTTCTGTTCTTTCCGAAAGACAGGATGTAAGCACAGCATGTCTCCACTGGCCGGGCTGTTGGCTCTTATTTTGTTTCTGTCAAATGATCCCAGTGCTTCAACCCATGAAGGATTGATGAGCCTCTCTTCCTCTGCTCACCTTCTTATCAAAACATGGATTAAAGAAGGATGAACCACCAGGAACAAACTGGGGAAGAGTGTAAGCAGAGTTTCCTAAGGCTAGCACTGTGCATGTCCATGGCAGCTCCTGTGACTTGCTCCCAGCAGTGGGAATGGGGATACCATGCAGCACTTTCTGAGACAGTGCCTTGGCACACCTGCATCTGCTCATTAAGTCTAAGTGTTATTACACTTTTGATTTCATCATAAAATTACTGTGCTATGCTAAACCAAGAGTTCATGTCTCTCCTTAGATTAATTAAATATACTCCTATTTAAACAAGGCTTATGAACTATTCTGCATAGTAAGAAATTGTGGCAAAGAATAATAGAATATCAATATGAGTCATAACAAAATCATGTGGATTATTTAATCAAACCCCAATAAAACTTGCTTAATTTAATTTTCTCAAGGAGTAAGTCTCTATATTTGCAGTTTCTTGGATTGATTTAATTCATTCTCCATAAGCTTTGTTTCTGCTCTTACCAATCCACAGCAAAAAGGTTACTGTGCCCATGTTCTATTGCGTTTTCACCCTCTCAGCAGGAGTATAAATGTTATTAAGTTCCCTTGACAGTTTGTCCAATATTTAGATTATTGCTGTATTTTTTTCAAACTTGGGGCAATGCTGTATCACAAAATATCTTAAAGGAGACGCAGAATGAAACATGATGGTTTTGTCATTATATTCTGACTTATTACAACACACAAAACATGATTTAAAATTACCTGCCTGTTAAAGCTAGCTTAGGTAGCAGTAAGTTTAAAAACAAATATGTATATCTAGATAAAAATAATTACGTATCTGCAGTCCAGGTGAATATTTTCAGATGACTCTTAAATGGTTTCTGTGAATCCTGAAATTGAGGAACCACAAAGAAAACTGTTCATTTCCCAGGTGCTACGGGGAGTCTACAAAAGTGATAAAACCAGTTTTCTACTTTTAATTTATACCAAGCTTCTGTGCACTTTCGTTTAAGCAGTGTTTTGCCAACCTGGAGAGAACAAAGTCCAGCTGCTGCTGAGGCCAGTGTCTCTTGCAGATTGTTTACAAGTGTTCAAGAGACAGGAGTTCCCTGAGCCTTCAGTGCAGGGGGAAGGAGAAGTTGGCTTTCTACTATTTCTTTTCTGATGGAGGAATCTTGCTCTCATCTGTATTCCTCCCACAGAGTTTCCTACAAGGCAGCATGATACAGCCCTCAGTAATTATGTCCATCCTCTTCCCACAACTTTCAAGTACAAAAGCCTACCCTGACATCAACAGGAAAGAGAAAGTAATATTATTAGTGCTTAGTTGTTAGCAACAAATCTCTCTGGGACATATAAAGCCTACTCACAATGTGAAACAGTTACACAGGGGAAGACATAACTGAGCATGAGAACTTCATCAAGAATCCTCAGCAAGCCTGCAAACATTTCAGTGCAGACTTCAGCTGGCTAAAAGAAATATCCAGTTCATGGTTTGGGGAATGACAATTTAGCAACATTATTTAAGTTGTATCTGTGAAAAAAATAAAATAACTGCTTGAAAGAAGAGAATTGTATATCCCTGTTGTTTCACTGCTGTAAAACAGCAGGCCAACTCCCCGGCATTTCCTGACCTCCAAAGATATGCCTCGATGCAATTTTAGACAAAAACATCAGGAAGGGAGGAAAACTTTGCAAGCAGAAATAAAATAACCATTTCTATTTCATTTATAGACTAAAGTCACAGAAAGAAGTATTGCCAAATTCTCATGGAAGTTATTTAGGCTTCACCTTTGGACCACCCTCACTGCAGTCTACATACAGTACAGCTCCTGTCCCCTGAAACGAAGGCACCAGCCTCCCGTAAACTTGAAGGAAGAGTGCAGGAATGATACTATTCTGATATGAAACCTTTCAAGTTTTTCTACTGTAATAATTACAAAAATGTGCAAATTCTGTAGTTCTGCTCTGATTACTGAATGATCCCTTTTTCAGAGTAGTATTATTGACAGATCTCTTTTGGTTGATATCTGGTTTCTGTCTGCATCAATATATTTGTATCTGTTTTGTTATGTGCTGAGAGCATGTTATTCACAAAGTATGTAGTGTACTTCTTGACTCTAATTCTTCATCCTTTAATGTGTTTTGCATTTGAAGGTTGTTGACTAAAGCATCCAAACAATTTACAAAGACAATACACAATGAGTGGGAGGTACTCGTAGCATACTGATTCATTGGTTTTGAACTAATATTATGTACTGTTTCAGGGTAAATGGATAGGAACAAGGCCTGCCTTCCTTTGGAAAGCTTTTACATTTCAGTGCTCAGATGACCTCCTGGAGCTACTGATTTTAGGCTGTCTGCCTAAAACCATTCCACTTAAATCATGAATTTAAACAGGGGATTTGAGGAATACACAAACATTGGGAATATATACTTTAACATAAACTAGGGCCTAATTTAAATATAAAATTCTAGAAGGTGACAACAGAATTGGAAATTCAAACCCTACTGTGCTGGTGTCCCCTCAGAGTTGCACACAGGTCCACGTTCCCCTGAGAAACACACTTGCATACCGTTCTCCTTCGGTCTCAGTGGAGCCCTTGTCTCCCAGACACTGAGCTCCCCGAGCCCAGGGCCACTCTCTTTGTACCAGTGTGTTTGACAGTTCCCTGAACTAGTGAATGCACTGCCCCTGTCACCCCCCTGCATTTACACCCTCCGTGCCACCGTTAGGCATTTGGCAGCGCAGATGTGTTTAACCAGCACTTTGTTTATGCCAACCACAAAAGTATGTTGAGGCGACCACCATGAAGGGCTCAAATGCTCTGTTTTTTGCTGATTATGAACAGATCTTTTTCTGGAGCCCCAGAGACCTGTCCAAGCTCCCCAACTTCACCCTTCCTTGGGCAACACACAGCTGATGGGATCAGGGTGTTTGTGATTCACACAGGGATGCAGGGAAAGAAGAGCCTTACTCCTGCCAGTAGACTACAGCTGGGATCACAGAGGTGCTTCTAGAACCAGGTCCAATGTTTCTTCTCCTTAAGAGACCTGGCTAAGCTCCATGGAAAAAATCTGAGTCTCTGGTAATGATGGAAGATTGGGATGATCTTGGAAATGTGAACATGAGTAGTAACATCATATGGTCTGGTAATTTTTCAGCTATAGAAACAAAGATGGAGAAGGTCTGAAGGAGCTCAAGCTTTTGGGATGCCAATTTTTAGTGTGGCTTACAAATTTTAGGAAGTTAATACAATTTTCTTGGAATGATTTCTTGATCCACCACTTCCATTAGCATTGTGCACAGTTAGAATTCAACTCTGAAAGTGTTGCTTAATTTTACTGGTTTTGAGCTAACACTCCAAATCCTATTTTGTCTGTTAGTAATCACTTGGGAGATTAATATAACAATCTGTTTTCCATTCATTTAACTTTTAATCACAATGAACAGCAAAAGTAGATGAACAAATTTCAAGACTGTAAATAGTTTTTCAGTTTCAACCTCTGGTTCATATGCAGAAATATAATCCAAACACTAAATCAAATATTTAAAACCAGATCTGCCTTCCTGACTTCTTTTGTTGAAGAAATAGGACATCTCTTTAATATCAAGCTCTGGAAATATTTAGAAAAACCCTGCATTTTGAGCCTAAGGTGAATAGTATCAATTGAAGCACATTTTGTCTTTTCAAGGGTCTATCCCATAAATACTGAAGTGCTCACTAAGCTCACCATGTGACAGCACAGGTCACACTCCTCCCTGGAAGAGACCAAGTGGGACAGGAAGCAAGACACCAGCACTGACACTTGTAAGGGTAGATCCACCATAACTAAAGGGCCGACATTTTTGGTGCAAGAACAAGGCAAAGAAACTGGAAATAAATGAAGGGAGATGACAACTACTGTATTTGGAATGGCCATTATAGTTACAAGTGAAAGGAATTCAGTGGGAGACATCTTGACAGAAGCCAAATAGAGGGGGAAAAATATCCAATTTTTGCTCAAAATCCAGGACTCTGGATGTCAGGTCATCCACTGACCATCAGGTCACCTTAGCCAAATTCTGACCTGAGAAGGAGATCCTCATCCACCTGAGGCAAGGCTCACAGAGCTCACAAGACAGCCAGTCTCATGATACAACAACCATCACAAAAGATCTGTGTTTAAGTCAATATTGGCAATTTAAGCTGTTGGAGAAGTACAGCGGATATAGCCCTAAAGAAATTCTTATATATAGCTCCTCTATGTCTCTCCATATGGATATGCACAGGCACAACAGTTCAAGCTTCCCTTGCCTAAGCCAGGCAATGTCCCTCGGTAACACAACATAACTTACAGGAGAAAAGGAAAGACTGTTTTCAAGCCTCTGTATTTTTGGCCTTCTCTGCTGAGGGAGTCATGAATTATGCTAACATATTCACTAGCAAGCAGAGTGAGACCACTAAATCAATTTCTCATGAGACAACAGTTGTAAGATAGGAAAAGATCTCCAGTCACTTTCTGTACCAAGCTGAGCAAAATAGAAGTCAGTGAGAGCAAAATAGAAGTCAGTGATTTTTAGGTGATTTATGTAATATAGATTTTTTTTACATAAAAGAGATAGGACACAGATCCTGAGGAAGGTTTTGTAAGTATTTGCCCAAACATTTGTGGAAATATGATGAGGAGGATAGCATTGAAGGATTTACATGGCAATTCCACAAGTGGAAGTAAAAATGATTGCTTGAGAACTTTAGCTGAGAAATATTGATATGAAAGGGAAGATCAGAAACAGACTTTCCAAGTAAAGACTATGTTGGAGCTAGACAAGAAAAAGTGAAGGATAGTGTCCATCCTATAAAACACATTAGGAGAAGCCTGGTTTAGAGGATAAATGTTTTTCTGTGAGTAAGATCTGTTTTACATCAATAATTTCTCTTCTCCGAAAAGATAATTAAGGTGAGGATGATAATATTGATGATTTAATGCTCTTTAATTCTACTGAATAATTTAAGATGAAGACAACATTTTGCCTTCAAGTTGTTACTTGCATCCTTTGATGTAGTCCCAGGCCTAAGGAGACATATCTAACACATGATTATTTTCAGTCACTTCCTTATTGTTTCAAGGAGCGCATAATGACAGATTTTCAGCACTATTATTTGGTTTATAAAGGAAATAATCACAAGCCTACTATTAAACAAATAGTAAGTTTCCTAATAATTTCAAATTGTTTATGTTAATGTCCAAAAGGAGTAAAAAATATTTACAGCTCTGATAAGATCAGATTCTGAAAGCTCCCAGCAGTTAAACTGAGAATACTGGTCAGTTTCCTAGCCTGGGTCAAGGTGCTGATTACTCAGGACTTGCATGGATTTGCATCCATGGTGTATCTGGCCCAGCTGAGATCCATTTTAAATGGAGGGTACCATCAGGCCCATGTTTTACCTAATTCCCTAGAAACATAAAAAAAGCTCATAATTTTCACAGGCAGAAGAGTCTGGACTGGTTTTGGGTTTTGGTTTTTTTGGGTTTTTTAATATCATGGAATGCCTCAAACTGACAAAATAATATGCAATATTAATGTAAATGAAAATTATGTAAGGACGATGAGTGACAAGCCTTCTTGTGAACCTGCTTCTTCATCACCCCACTGCCATGCTCTGAGGCCAATCCACTGCAGCAGCAAGACTAGCCTGGAACAACTAAGCAGTACAGCAGGTGCAATACACTGAATTTTTCTCACATCTTCTGGCAAAACCAAGTCATCATACTGTGGTGTTAACATTGAATCGAAATGTAATTGAAGTCTTTCTGTTATTAACTACTTTGCTGATAGGAAGGTAAAGTATTTGATATAAGAAGTGTGTAGAGGCAGCTACATATGGATAGATTACAGGGAGCAGTTTCCAACCCCAAGGACCTAGAGGATGAAACCTCATTTAAAAATTCTCCTAACATTTTAAAACAAATTAAAGAAATCTTGTGAAAGATAAGCATTCAATACAGGAACGTGCAAAATTCTGCAGTGAGTCAGGATTCAGCAATAATATACACAACATAAAGAATAACTAGATATCTCACACTGCTGCGGAAAGTTTTGAGGACTACTGTAAAATTCAGATTCAACATCAGTTAACAACACTGTGCTGTTGCAAAAGAGAAAAACATTGTACTGAGCAGTATAAACAAGGGTAACATTTATAGACAGATGATGTAATCCTCCTGTTATTCTTAGCAGTGGTAAGGTCTCGGATGGAGCATTTTGTCCAGTTTTGGGCATTATATTCCAAGAAAGATGTGTATCAGATGAAGCCATCAGATCAGAGTAACTGAAGTTCTATGAAACACAACACACAGGCAGAATTGAGCAATTTCAGGTTGTTTACTGTAGAAAATAGACTTCCAAACACAACGCAGTAATTGCCTTCAAATCTTTAAAACACTACTTTAAAGAAGAAAGCGAAGTGATGCTCTCCAGCTTCACGGAGAATAGAAAATAAAAGAGCAGGTTAAAATGCAGCAGGGAAGATTTAAGACTGGATCAGGACACTTTTTCACAGTGAAGCATTGCAACAGATTGCTCAGGGGGCTGGTAGCTCAGAGCCAGGAGCCCCGTGCAATGCCACAGCTGGCAGGGCAGAGAGCCACCAGGCAGGGCCCATCCCACTGCCTCCAGCAAGGACTCAGGGCAGGCCAGGGGAGGCAGCTCAAGCCAAGCTTCTCTGGCAAGTTCTAGTGATGCAGCAGGTCCGAGGTCAAGCCAAACCACCCAGCCAGCAAACTGGGATCAGGAGGGCATATGGCCAAGCAAAGCTTGGTACAGTCTCTGCCTGTCATCCTACAGCATCACTGGGGCCTGGGCTGGGCTGAAACAAGAGTCCTGGGCCCAAGGGCAGGCAGAGGGGTTATTCCAAGGCAGGCTGGGCAGGGCCATCCAGGCCGCTGATGCCCCAGGGCTGTGTGACATAGAACGCCACACGGAAAGGCTGGAGGTCTTCAAGATCAGGCTCCTGGCAGGATGGGCACAGACATCTCTGATCCAGTCTAGGAGCAGAAGAAGAGACCAGGTGACCTCTAGGTTTGTCTTCTTTGTTTTGATATCTCAAGTTTAATGCCACAGGTCTGAATCATCAAACAGCTGCTGTGGCCCTTGGTGATGTTCCCCCACTCATCAGAAAGGATGCCTTGGACAAAATGGAAAGACACCACACCAGAGCTCTCAGAGGTCCTGGATCAGAAAGCAAGAGAAATATTCCCCACTTTTGGGACAAATATATAAAACACTGATAATTTACATCCATAGGCTTCTCACTATATTTATTATTCCAGCAATACTGTTACACTGACCACACTTTTAGTTTGGAGTATCTGCTTCCACTTCTGAGTCCATAAATGTTCTCTATGGTTAATATAAACACAATGGATGGTGAATACTGATGTCTTAGTTGTTCTGTATAGTAGAAAGTAGATTATTTCTTCAGCTGTGCTTCCTTTGGTCCTGAAGATTTATGGTTTTCATACTAAGATCACTTGCTCACCCAAGTTGCCAAAGAAAGAATATGTATGAATAAATGTCCACTAACAAATTTTGAATTATAGTCAGGCCACACTTCTATAAAATTAACATCCTTCCAGATGTTACAGAAGTAATTATTTCCTGTGCTCACACTCTTAATATTATCTGTATTTTTATAACTTGTAATCATTTATGTGCTTCTACTTTTCATCCCATTTTACTTATGGAGTGTTTTTGCTGTAATCTTTATTAGATGTACCCGACAAACAGGTGCTTCAAGCATCCAGTTAGTCTCTGCTATCACTGATGCTCCCTCTGTATCACAGCACACTTCAAAAAGAAAGGCCTAGGTCAAGGCCAGTTCAAGTATTTCAGGGGTGATACTCGAAAACAGAAAACTCGGTCTTCCTCTGAATGGAGGCAAATAGCAAGCATTTTCATGTGATGCATTTTTGATTTGCGCTTATCTCCAGATGGAAGGGAGAGATACATTGCACATAGCTGGACTGGCTCACATGTGGGAGGCACTCAGTCTCCCAGAGGGCTTGTTTGTGAGTGTAAGGAATATTGGACACTTTTCTGAAGAAATTGAGTGGCTGGAGTTTTTAGCCCCAGCATGTCCTGATTGGAGTTGTATGTTTATTCGTACTTTCATGGTGTCCTGAATATATTCTATATTGTCATTTTGAGCTGATGTTTATTTTGAAAAAGGAGACCAAGTGATCACATTTTAACCAGGTAACCACTAAAAATCAGGAGGAAATATTTTTTTAGGATCTTTTACCTTAACTATATTCTTTCAGGGATCAATGGGGCAGGAATATTTGTAATAGCTTTTTCCTTGCCAGGCAGCTGGAATTGGATTAAGTATTGGGGAGGACAGCTGAAGAGACAGGACAAAGGTTGTAAGCTTCATCTAATAGTTTTGCTGCAGCCATTTCTGCAGAGCTGTGCTGTTGCTATGAGGGTGAGTGCAAGGGTTCTTTTGATTCCAGCACCACTCAGCAGCCAGGACTGATTACAAATATCCTGGTTCTGTCTTGCTGTCCCTCGCTCTGATTTTGTACAGCTAATGCAAAAGACAGCAAACTTCTCATGTCAAAGGAAACAGATCAGCATCTTTTCACACTACCTAATATTCAGAGAGTCTGTCAAAGAAACCCAAGAATAGGAGGGGAAGTCAGTACCACAACATGTGTTTTCAGTTACTAAGAAAACCAAAGGGCAGGTCGTGTGTTTGGATCTAATGGCAATTGATAGTCAATATGTATGGAAAGCAGATTGCAGTCTTCTCACCTAACCACAAGAAACCAGAATTTAAAAGCTTTATCAGTTAATGCTGACAACCCAGGAAATACAGTCATGGATTTCACTATGGATTCAGAAAAGTACCCACATACTTCTCACAGCACTTAAAGGTGTGACTTCTTCAATTTTTTTAGCCATTTAATAGAGAGAGGAAAATGGATTTGTGCATTTCTATTATCAGTGGAAGACAATCAGGTTACTGTGCTGACATGACTAGTTAGAGGTATTGGTGGGATTGATTTACTGTGGATCTTAGGAAAGCACCTCTCACTCATCCTAATCACCAGAGCTGAGAAAAGGTTTACATCCTGAAGACTGTACAGTTCCATAATTCTTTTGTGGGTTCAGGGGAGAATTAATAGAGCACTGGTCATAACACTATTTTTATATTGGTATAGCCAGCTTTACTTCCCAGATGAAAACTTTAATTCAGGTGAGGTTAGGCCATGGATGTGAGCAAGACAATGGATTACACTGAGATAATCAAAAGTGGATGTGGAGAAAAAACAGTAGAAGAAAAAAGTTCTGAATCAGAATCACAGAATCATTTAGCTTGGAAGGGACCCCCTGAGATTATCTGAGGGATCTGAAGGATCCAGCTGCAATGGAAGTTAAAGTTTCAAGCAGAAAATTGTGGTTAAAGATCTATTGGCTTTTTGCAACAGAACTATATTATTTCCAAGTATCTTAGATATTATATCTTACATATCTATGAATCTGCTCCTAAAACAACAAGAGTTACAGGATTTAACTTTGGTGGGACACACTTCATTGACCATTGACTTCAACACTCTCACCCCTAGTACTACTTCCAAAATCTGCCTCATGGGAAATTTGTACAACCACTCTGATTACAGACAGTTCTGTTTAGATATTTTATTTGATGTCCTTCTATTGGTTCATTTCTTTTTCTAACACAGAATGAAAATGAGTATTTGAGAAAATCAGCTGTTGTTAGTTTGTTTTTCCACCTAAAGCCATAAGTTTCTAGACCTGCTACTGAACCTGCATACTGTCTATGTGGTTTTAAAGGTCATTTTGATGTCACAGTAGATTTTATATTTAGTAGAGAAATAAGTAAATAAATAGGGCTTTAGCCAAAAAATTACTATTTTCATACATACACTTTCCCTAGCAAACCATTATTCCTGTCAGTAGGATTGCCTGAAAAGACAAGTTTTGACAGGTTCTATGAAATATGAGTGGGATTCTCCTAGTGTTATTTAAACAAAAATGTACCTAGATTTACTGTATTTAAATAACAAACCTCTTGATTTTGATGCAGAGCAAATTACTTTACGTTCACGTGGCGCCATCTTGTGGGAAGTAAGACCTCCTGCACCAGTCCTTTGTCAGTACAGTGCCTGAGCACTCCAGGGTGTTACTTACACTGTCAGCAGCTCAGAAAGGTCAAAACAGTCTGAGGCTTAGTGATGTCCCCTACAAGTCAACACCCTCATGATCCAGTCCTTGCGAGAACTTCTCAAGGTGAAGAGCATTTAATATGCTTTACATAAGATCCTTCACTAATATGTGGCCAAACAGACCAAAAACAAGTTATTCCCCACACTCCCCCCCCATTTTATTTACATAACAGAAAGAAGAAATTCATGGTTTATAGACACAGTAATTCCAAATACACCAGAAAATCAAAATCTGATGACAGGCTTTCTGAACCACACAGACCACAGGTCCTCCATGCAGTAAATCCTGCTGTCGTTTTCACTGTGTGCAATTGAACTAAAGTATATCTTGAACTGAGACACTGAAAATACAATGTCAGCTATTTAAAACCTTTTTTACAATTGCACCACAGTCCTATGGTCCACGATATCCATCTTAATTGGTAACACATCTCTTAAGCTTGACTTTGACAAACAAAGTACCTGTTTTCTGTAGGTTGTGTTCATAACCACATATTCATTGCTATTCACCTCCCCTTTTCTGTTGGTTCTGCGCAGACTGAAGGAGAGGTGGATAAACAAAAATGCTGTTACTTTGCTTTCCAGCAGCCAAGTTGTAGCTTTATTCCCTAATTGTAAACATACTGGGATTTGGGCAACTACCACAATAGTCTCAAACACTAAACATATTCCTGGCCTACTTGTCTTATGAAAAGCTACTCATTTTGTGAAATGCTCCCTTGTTAAGCCCACACAACCTTTTGGTCGTAACCTATTCAGAGGAAAGCTTAATATTAATTTGTGCTGGTGCTTGATCATGCTTAGGATAGTACTTAATTATATCACTAGAACTTGTTACTACTGGTAGCAAGAGACTTTTGGAACTTACACTGACTGCAGGCACGCCTTGGTTTTCCTAGGCAGTACTGGAAAAGCCTCATTTTCTGATGAAACAGGATTGATTGATTGATTGATTGATTAAGTGCCTTCTCTCACCTTTAGCTTCATTCTCTTTGCTTTCTCTCCTTCCTGAAACAAAAGAGCTTTGTTTTACTTCATCTGAGAATTGTCCCCTCAAAAATCTCTGGTCCCTGAAAGCTGTTCTACATATATTTATCTCTTCATCATTATTAAGCACATCAGTCTCACATACAGTTTGCTGTAAGATTCTAATACTTCAATTCACTGTAAATAATTTAGAGTAGATTTTTTGTTATTTTCAGTGATGCTTCATGCACTAGGGACAGCACCTCAAGCATTAAGATTGCAAACGCAACCACATATATGTTTTAATTATTCATAATTCAGACAGTTTTTCCTTGGTTAATTTTTCTTCCACATATACTACACTTTCATTTCTGTTGCATTTTGCAGCTTTTTTTTTTAAACCTTGTTTCTACACCAGTGCTCAGACTCTCAGTTTGCTTTCCCAAAGGCTCCGCACCCAAAATCACCCACTGGAAATGTCTGGGCAGTGTTGGGTCTCTGTCAAACAGCAAGAGGAGATTAAAATGGTTCCATGAAATGGAACTGGATCTTCTCTCTGAAACATATAACTCAATTATGAGAATTTTAATTGCTCATGCAACTCCAATTCTTGCAGGTGCATTTTTAAATATTATTTATAAGACAATCTTGCTGTCCCATATGTAGTTCCAATATGGTTCAGCTGGCAAGAACTGGAGCTGATAGCTTTCTGTATTTATTTATTTTGCTTTATTTCTGTATTTATTTTCCTTTCGATGCAAAAAAATGAAGTGCTGATCTACGCGTCTTCAAACAAAAGGGTCGGACTTGGGTGGGGGGATTGTTTTTGTAACATGTTACTTACTTCTAAACAACTCGGAGTAATTCTTCCTTATTTAAATATCGCACCCGCACCTACCAGTTCAATGAGAATTTAACCATAACCTTCCAGAGACTCCCTTAGGGGAAGAGCGTTACCAATTGTTCTGGCTCTAACTTGGTAGTTGCCACACGGTTTTTTGCGCTGTTTTCATGGGGTTTGGTGCGGGTTTCTTTTGGTTTTGTTTGTTTTCCCTAGCCT